>NC_069474.1:2005238-2021654 GCF_026875155.1 Cherax quadricarinatus | reverse complement strand
TTGCAAGGGGTAAGGCCTTAGACAGGGATGCCCCATGTCCCAAATATTGTTTGCATGTTTCCAGGACCCCTTTTATAGAATGGTTGACCGCAGCTTATGTACACCATGTGAGGGAAGTGTGGGGGGGGGGAGACCCGGGCCCGGGGTTTAATTGGATATGTTGACGACAGCACTGTTCTCATTCGTGAAGGGATGTCAATGGGAGTTTTTGGACAAGGTTGTGCAATTATTTGGAAGTGCCACGGGTATGCAGGTAAATAGTGCGAAGTAAAGGTGCATGGGGTTGAGTTCTTGGGTGGGGGTGGGAGGAGATGTAATGTTTTTAAAGAATGGGCGATGTCGTTAAAGATTTGTGGTAATATTTATAAGGATGACATGGTTGCGGCGGGGGAGGAAAACTCGGATAGGTTATTGGAAAGGATCGTGGGGCATCTAGGTGTTCTGAGACCCCAGTACCTCAGCCCTTATACAGTGAGTGATAGTCGTAAACATTTTATTGTATAGTAAGATTTGGCATGTTGCAGTTGTTTTCCCAATTACTGGGACAGCGATTCTGGGATTCTAAGATGGTGTACAAATTTTTGGGGGGTTTTCACGTTGTGATTGGTTACGGAGGGAAGTTGTAATGTCACCTGTAAGTCAGGGTGGGTTCGGGTTGATGGATTTGAGACGAAGGGCTAAATGTTGTTTATTAATGGAAGTGTTGCGTGAGGGTGTGAACGTGGGGCAGTTGGGAAGGATCCACGACGGGCGGGGTGTGTGGTATCGAGGAATGGAGTTGAGGGAAATGCGAAATCGTTTGAGGGCTGTGATTTTGGTTAGGGAACTGAGAAAGGTTCGTATAAGGTTTTGTGTAGGTTACTTGCAGGTAGGTGCGTTACCCCAGTTGAGGGTTTGTTCCCCATTATGCGTGGAAGAGTATTTCTTTTAGATTTAGTAAAATGAAGTTAAACCCTCGGGTGCGTGAGGTGATTTTCGTTTCCTGCTGGGATCCTTCCGTCTGGTGAGATACTACGAAACAGACAGGTTGTAGAGGGTGGGGGATGTGGGTATCTCTGGAGGGGATGAGACTGTGTTCCATGTAGTTTACTTTTTGAAGGGCTTGAGGAGGTTAGGTGCTGGTTAAGTAGGTTGGTACAGAGGGTTGGGGGGGCCCTGGGGTGTCGGTTTTTGCGTGCCTTAAGTCTAGATATGGGTGGGTTTAAAAGAGGGTGTTTATAAGAGCTTCAGATTATATCATGGTAGATTGTATATATATATATGTCGTGGGTGATGAGAGGAGAGGGGATAGTGAGGAGAGAAGAAAGGTTCTTGCGGTAACGTTCTATCGTACGAGTGTTGTTAGGTAAGACACAAAATGCAACAGTTAGACAGTTTAGACAACAGTTAGATGTCTAACTGTTGCATATGTGTCTTACCTAACAACCTGTCGGTATTGTATACCATTTTGATGTTCATCGTACGATGTGTCGTAACAGAGATTTGTATGGGAGGAGGTGGGATCAGGCTTTCTCAGAGGGGTATAGAATGCTAACGTTAGGATTCTCGTAAATCTGTGATTTGTAATGAGTGAGTGAAGGGGTTTTCATAGGTTGGAGGGAGTCCGGGGTCACAGCGGGCCCCGCACCCCTTTTGGGGGGGGGGTCGTGAGAGTGTTGTGAATGTGGGTTTGAATGGTTTTCCTGGTTTTCATTGAGACTTTATGGCAGCCAAATGTGGATGTAGAGCTCAAGGTCTCGTTATGTTAGATATAACACTTTCAGAATGTAGGTATAATATAGTAGATTTTTTTATGTATAATTTTGATGTGTATCAGTCCTAATGTGATACGATTCTTGAGTAATAAGTTCTTTGCGACATGAAGTGTGTTTTAGTTTGTATTTTTTGTTACGTGCTGAGTTTTTTGCATGATGAGATATACTTAGATACTGTTTTGCTTTGTGCATACAGTGCATCTGATTAATGTGATTTTGTGAAACTGTTTGTGTGTACATGTGTGTGTGTGTGTGTGTGTGGTGTGTGTGTGTGTGTGTGTGTGTGTGTGGGGTGTGTGTGTTTTGTGGGGGGTGTGTGTGTGTTGGGGTGTGTATATATATACCATTTCTAATGTATTGAGCCTTTGTCATGGTCAGACGTGATGTAATACTTTAAATATTTTATGATTCGATTCTTTTTAAAGTTTATAACACGGTCTGTACCCGATACCGGTTTGGTGTCAATGCAAAGTTCTTGATGTTAAGTTTTAGTCTGTATGGTATACAGACATATCTAGACGGTTTTATGTTTTATCGTATGTTGGTATATGTAAAGCTGTATTGTTAGGGATATGTATGTAGATGTTCTAGTAAATTATGATGTTAGGTTTTTTTTTTTTTGATTAATGCAAAGAATGGGAGTTAACTGATATAACTTCTTTGTATATTTTATGTTCAAGTGAAATTGAGCCTTTTGTCAGATGTCATGTTATATGTACAATTTATATATATTAGGGTTTTGCATCAATGAAGGTGTATATATGTCAATGCATGACCCTGTGACAGTATTTTTTTTTTAGCTATGCTGTTGCCGTAAGTTCTTATTGTATGTTTGGCAGCAATATCTTGCGAGCATATAGGTGCAATCCGTTTGTCAGTTAATTTGATTGAGATCCATACTTTTTCTTTATTTTGATGTTAAACTGTATTGGTTTTTAAAATAAAATATAAAAAAAAATCCCGGGACAGTGTTGATCCTGTGTCCTGTGACTAAATGCCACGTTGACTGATGGTAGTTCACCGGGTTTGGGACAGCAAGGCGCGACAAGCAGCACTTCACACCACCGCAGCCAGGCAACAGGCAACTGAGGGGCATCTGCGCAGTAGGTCCAGTCAGCCCGAAGCGAAAAGGACAATGATTTGTATATTATACCTGGAGGTGGTGGCTGAACTTTATGAAATAATTACATCAGACCTTTTCCCTATAAAAAGAAGAGTTTTCTATGTTGCCTTGGTAAAACTACAGAAAACGGTGTATTATACACGGGAAACAATAAGAAATCACTTATATCGCAAAAATAAACCCAAAGTAGCGCGAATGTCGTGATTATATTTTAATTTCATGACGTAATTTGCTAGTCCGCGGGATTTACCCCCAATATCTCGAAACCAGGATTTTGGTCTATTGCTTGTACTACACCATTATTAATTACTAGATTTAAATGATTTTTACAGACAATGTAAAACAAAATGGTTTGAATAATTAAGGTAAAATTTTTGAAATATCTCAAATATTTTTTTTTTGTGGGGGGGAAAAGGCAGATATTTTGGTGAATGTCAAAAAAGCGCACAAAATGTATTTTTTTCACCATAATAATAAGGTATATTAGATGACTCACAGAATAGTAATGACACGATTTCTAACAAACCATACCAAGGGCGGGGATAGAACCCACAATCAGAGAGTCTGAAAACTCCAGACCGTCGCGTTAGCCATTGGGCCACTAGCCACAATAAGATTCGTTCCAACTAGGTATATTTCTACAACATAGGAAGGTTTGCATAGGGACCATGTAACCACAAATTCAAGTAGGACGAATCTTATTGTGGCTAGCTGGTCCAGTGGCTAACGCGACGGTCTGGAGTTTTGAGACCATCGATCGCGGGTTCTATCCCCGCCCGTGGTAGGTTTGTATATTAGATTAATTTTATCCATTAAATATTTTTTTAAAACGCATCTAACAGTTAGAATTGTCGGAAGTGTCACCGTAGTGCCAATTTGTCATGTCATGCTGCCTTATGTCAAAAACAGCATATATTTTTTTCACCGTTGTTTGTTGGCCAATCATATTGAAACTTTGTCATGTCCATTTACATATGCACTTCTAAACGTGCACCAAAAGTAAAAGAAATTGGGGAAAAAATAAAGGAGGGGAACGAACCTGGACCATTTACCCCTTAGGCATTAGGCATGGTGTCCTATGTCACAATTATTGTTTGCATGTGTACAGGACCCCTTTTATCGAATGGTAAAGCAATTTTTTGTTCACTGAGAGGGAAGAGGGATTAGGATAGAGAGGGTTTGGCCGGGTGTTACTGGTTATGTTGATGATGCAACTGTCCTTTGTACATGAAGGGATGCGATGGAGGCTTTAGATGAGGTTGTGAAATTTGTTCGGAGGCAAAAAACTGGTAGAAAGGAAAGACAAAAATCCTGGTCATGGTTTTTTTGTATTTTATTTAAAACTTTATGTACAAATATATATAGATACTGCATCAATATGTATCACTGACACTGGTGGTGAGCAATGAAACATTCACTACACAAGCTACTAATTAAGCACAAACAAGCTACTAATTAAGCACAGACTGATTCTACAATACATTGTATCACAAGTGCACAAGGGTTCATAGGTACAATGGAACAACAATTATTGCTTACACTCCCCTCCCCACCCAATGAATAAATTCCACATTCCCTTGTACACTTAAAATTCAACAATGACTTGAACAAGGACATCATCAATAGCACAATATATAAACAAAACAATCCGGGCAACATCTGACACTATACTGTATACAAGTTTTATTTGAAACATATCAAAATTTCAAGAAGGAATAAAAGTATAATAATAAAGGCCACAAAATGACTATAAACAAAACACCCAAATTACAACTTCAACACAAAATAATACACCAAGCTAATGACAAATATCACCCAAAATACAAATTACTATAAATTACACAAGACCTGCAATACGCATTACAAATAAAAAACCCTGTGTTGCAACACAGTTGAAACATCATCCCTCCCCCACACTCACACACACACACACACACAACAAAATTGAAGACAAAACCCCATCAAAAATCTGATAACATGACATTAATTATCCCCCAAAATTTTGGAATATCTTGACACAAACCCTTTTCACTTGAGGAAAAGTAAATTTACAAAACATTTTGGGAAGGTACAGGACTACCAAAATCTCAAAACCTTTAATATCATTTCATCTCTCGACCGTGGGGAGAGAGGACGCTTCTACTGTTTCTCTTGCATGATCACCTGGTGAGGAAAACATAGCATTTCCACCAAAATGGCGAACCGTATAGCATGCCCATAAATACAGTTTTGCATCGAGCTGGTCGGGATCTTTAAGCACGCCACGATCTGTTCTCTTGCCCAAACATTATCAGGACGTAAGGCATCACTAATGAAGATTGTACGGTGTGGGCGCTGAAAAGGTTTGCAAGGGCTTTTGAAGGTTTATGAGGATGACTTCCTACCGCATCGTCAAAAGACTTTCGAGAAACAGGATGCGCGTCTTTCGGCAGTGAAAGTAATGCTTGCATGATGTTTCTATTTTTTTTCTTCGGTGAAGGTACAGAATGTACCTTTTGAAGCGACAGCATACAGCCTACAGATGTGTTCAGTGGTTATGGGACTGAAAACTCAGCGAGCATGGGGAAAGTGGAGGGTCGGCCCCTACGAGTGGCTGCTGGAAGGATCCTTAACACTGAAAAGGGCCCTGAGAAGGCCGATACCATGGGATGTCACATTGTATGGCTATAGAACTCAGTTTTTTGTGCACTATGCGGGCAAGGAGGATGTGCCGTTCATGTAAGTCTTATGAGACAAAGCGGCACAATGCCCCAGGAGACAGGGCCCTAGGGTTCAAGAAAAAGATTCTGAAGACAAGCAGTTAGAAGCCTTGGACATTATGACGGTTGATATGGAAGGCCGGGGGAAAAGGGCCCATGGAGTGAGGAAGTTGAAAGAGCAGAGGTGGCTTTGAGAAAGTGCGTTACACTACCAGAGGAAATGGGGGGGAGGGGAATATCGCTCTCAGACAGACTGTTAGGTACTACAGATTTTAGCTCAAGAAGGGATTTTGGAGGCTGTGCTGCAGGATTTTTTGGAAGAGTCGGAGGATGGTGTGGAAAGCGACAGAGTTAGGTGATGTCAAGGTGATGGACGAACAGAAAAAGGGGAAAGGAAGACTTGAGTGAGGTTAGAATGGAGAGCAATGTGGTGGTGGAGGTCCATCAAAGATGTGATTGAAGAAGATATGTGTGAGAGGGGAGCTCCCACAAGAGATCAGCAGGGGCACAGACATGGACGAGGTCCGTGCATCAGCCTGGGAAAAAGGTTTGGGGGGAGCTGTGGTGAAAATGGCGAGACCGGGAGGGGGCAATGGGAAATCGGGTGGAATGGACAGGGAGAGGTTGGAGGGCAGGAACAGGGATTGCAAGAGATAGATCGAGACCTATGAAAGGAGGGCCAAGTAAGCCTCAGCGGCATAGGGGGACGCCGCCATTCTTGTAATTTCAGGTGTGTAACTTTCAATTAAACGGTCTTAAGACCGAGGTCAAGAGGTAGGTTAGAGTGGTTTTTAAGGAGATTTAGTTTTTGATGTCTGTTTTTTGCAGGAACATAACCTAGGTTAGAATGTGAGTTGGTTTTGAAAGGTTATAGGTTGTCTACCAGTGATGCTTTGAGGTTTTAAAGGTGTGGCCTATGGTGGTAAAGGAGACCAGTTCCTTTGCATATCCTGGGTTGGGAGGAGGGGGGGAGGGTTGTCAGGGTGGATGGGTTTTGGGGGGGGGCCAGGAGGGTTTGTTTGTAGGCGTGTACAGCCAGCAACTATAACGCTAAGAGTGAAGTGGATTTTATACACTATGTCTTGGTGTATCATTTGAGAGGTTTGCCGGTTATACAGTCCTTGGTGGTGATTGAAATTGTGTAATTAGGAATAGAGATGTGGTTCCGAGGGGGGCGGTTGTGTTGGTGTTTGGGGGTTCTGAGAGACGTTTTGCGGGATGTTGGAATGGTAGATGTGTGGGGCGTAGTGGATATGGATGGAGCACACTTTTATTCGTAGAGGATATGAGGCCGGTTAGATAGGATTTATGTAGGCAGGGAATAGGTGTGGAGAGGGTGAGGACTATAGATGTGGGTTTTCTGGTCATCGTGCTGTTATAGCAGATTTGAGGGTAGATTGTATAGTGAGAGTTAAGTGGGATACTGGAAATTGAATGTGAGGCTGCTTAGGACGAGGGTGATGCTACAGGATTTGAGGATGCTGGAAATCCTTTTGGGAGACTAAGAATAGGGAGTTGGATTTGATGGATTGGTGGGAAATGAGAGCTAAACATGGAATTGCGGACTTTTTAAAGTACGGGGTAAGGAGATGGTGAGGTGGAGCCATAGTTTACAAATTATCTTGAAGGTCAGTTAAAATGACTGTTATGCAGAGGAACGGGTGGGGCGGAGTGATGACATGGAACGTTTGCGAAATACATTGGCGGAAATCTGTAATGAAAAGTATGAGGCAATTAGAGTTAGGGTGGAGTTGGAGGATGTTTTAAGGGGGATAGGCCGTCGGGATTTGTACTCAAGAAGTTCAAGGAAAGGCAGGCGAAAACCACCTTGGTGTATATAATGGCAGGAATGGGGGTGGGGGATTTGGGAGGGTGAAGGCCTATCCACCATGGAAAATATAGTTTGTATACCAATTTTTGGTTAAGGGAGAAATGGAGGAGGGTTGGCAGGGGAGTGGGTGAGGGGCATTTTGAGGATGAGGGGTTTAATAGGGTTATAAGTGAGCAGGACAGTGACAGAGGCGGAGGTGGAGGAGGCAGTTTTTGGGCTGTGCCAGGGTAAAACCCCTGTGATAGACAGCATTCCGAACGATTTTTATAGGTGTCACTGGGGTAGTGTACGGCATTGTCTGGAGGGGGTTTTGAATTGTATGTTAAATAGTGGGAGGATGGGAAAATTGCAAGGAATGGGTGTCACGGTTTTAGTGCCCAAAAAGAAGGAATGTGGAGTTTTGAATGATTACCATGCGATTACGTTAATGTGCTCGGATTACAAGATTTTTGCTAAGATTTTGGGCAACAGAATGAGGAAAGTGTTGGTTTAGTGTTACATAGGGGGCAGTTGGGAATTCTGGGAGAAGGATGAGGGATGGACATGGTTTTATTAGGATTTCTTGACAGTTGTACAGGAGGGGAATACTAGGCTTAGATTGGGAGAATGCATGTGATTGCATGGACAGAGATTTCTTAGGGTTTTGCTTAAAGAGGTTGGGGTTTCGGAAGGGGTAGTGAGGTGGGTGAACACCCTGTATGCTGAGGCGGAGGTGAGGGTACAGGTGAATGGAAGTTGGGTGAAAGTGTACCGATGGAGAGAGGTTTGAGGCAGGGTTGCCCGCTATCGCAGTTGCTCTTTGCTCTTTGCGTGTGTGCAGAATCCTTTCTATGAGTCTGTTGAGTGGGTGATGGACAAACAGGAGATGGATAAGGGGTGCAAATGGGGCATCGTTGGGTATGTGGAAGATACTACTGTATTGCTACAGGGTAAGGAGTTAAGGAGGGTGGGTAGAGTGATTCAGATGTTTGGTATGAATACGGGGGTGCGAGTTAATATGGTGAAATCAAGGTTACTAAAGGTGGATAATTGGATAGGGGGGGGGGCTTGGGGATGGGATTAGGATGGACAGTGGTTGATAGAATAAGGGTATGTGGAATATGGTATATGGAGAGAGTGCACACTTCCAGAAGGATAAATTCGGAGTCTGTCACTGGTAAGGTTTTAGATAGACTGGGAAGTTTAAGTGCGAGGGACCTAGCTTTACATCAGAGGGTAGTGTTCGTAAATTCACTTGTCTATAGCAAGGTATGGGGGATGTCCTGTACCCTTAGAGGTACAGGACATTGCGGAAATGCAAAGGAGGGTGCTAAAGTTTGTGTGGGGATTTGGGAGGGCATGGTTAAGTAAGGAGTTAGTTATGACGGATGTTCCAAGAAGGGGTTTAGGTTTGTCGCCTTTACGACTGAGAGTAATGGCTATATATATCAAGCTGAGGTATATTAGAGAAGGGGGTGTGAGGGGAGCTAAAGTAGGAAGAGTTATGTAGGAGGCACATATATGGTGGAGTGGCAAGGACCTGAGGGTTTGTGAAGGTATGTTGAGACTTTTATTGGCAGTGCAACAGGTGGATAACATCAAAGTGATAAGGTTGGTGAGGGTAGTGAGAGGTCAGGGAATTTTGCAAGGGGTAGCCATATATTCAACATATGATTGGGGTTTTTTTTTTTGGAAGGATTTTAGTAAGCTTAAGATAAAGGCTAGGGTAAGAGAATTAATATAGCGTTTCATCATTGGGATTCTGGCCTTCAAGGAGGTGTTAATTTCTATGGGATTTGCAGAAGAGACTTTTTGTCAGTTTTGTGATGATGTTGAAATGGCATTTCAAGTGGTCTTCTTTTGTCCCTCCTTGGAGGGGGTGAGATCATGGATGGTTGGGGTTATCAGATTGTTGGGGGAGGGATGTTTCCGCTGTTAAGGGCTTTACTACTAGATGTAAGGGGAGTGCCTAGGGATGTGGAAAGGGATATAATGTATGTCATAGTAGATTATCTGGATATCTCATGGGCAATGAGAGAATTAAGGGGTGATACGAGGATAACTGCATTGGCAGCTAGATTCTATAGGACGAAGTGTAGGAATATGCTCGTTTATGGGGCGTCCTGGGTAATAAGTTTCCCAGAAAGTTATAGGAACTTCACTGTGGTTCCCTTTGTCGGGGTCCCTGAGGATAGGCAAAGAGGTGGTCTCCTTCTGGGGGATGTAAAGTGGGTGTGAGGGGTTTTGTTTGCTGCTGGAGTTTTTGTGGTGTGTAAGAGGAAGGTGGTGGCAGTTGTGGTATGGATGGTAAGCTATGTTTCATGGGAATGTTTGTCATAGTGAGGCATAAGGGTAGCTTACAAAGTTAATTTTCTAAACCTGATGGTTACGTCTAACCTTGGAATGGCTGTAACCTGCTGCCTTTGCTTTTGACGTTGCAACACACGCCGATGGCTTGTCTCCCCCAAAACACCTCCTCTACCCCTGCCTGCACCCTTACCGCCTGAAACATCTCGTTTGATAACTCCCTCATCAATTTCATCCATAGAATAGTTTCCCCCCCTCAGCCCCCACCCATAATAACCCCATAACCTGTCCTCTAAATAATTTGTAAGTTCATATTTTAAATTATTTATACGTTTACCCTCCCTCACATAATATTTCCTAATCCTTTCTTTGGCTACACAATCCCACCATTTCAAGACATCTTCCACCCCCCTTGTGTCCTCGCTAAGCTCCTTCCATAAGACAGAAAATCCCTCTAACCCATCCTCATCACTTAATACACTTATATTTAATTTCCAGTAACTCCTGTATATTTCTGCAAGCGCCTCCCACCCAACCTCCACCAACACTGCTCTATGATCCGATAATGCTACTTCAACAATTTTGAAAAATTGCACTGCAACCCCGTGAGGAAGATACACTCTATCTAACCTCTCTGCATACCCTCTCCTAACAAACATATGCTCTGTCTCCCACGCCCTCCCCCCTCAAATGCATTCCATAACCGAATATCCCTCATTAAATCTCTTAGGGTCACAGACACACAGCCTGCCCCCTCTCGGTTCCACGTTGGCCCTCCTAATAACGCAATTCCAGTCACCTCCTACTAGCCACCTCTGGTAATGCCTGGAAGAAAAACACAAGGTCCTCATATACAAACACCTGCTTCACCTGTACGTTATTCTCTGCAGGCGCATACCTGCTTACAAAGGCCTCACGTTTTCCTAACCTCCAACCATCCATGTACAACACCCTTCTTCCCCCTCACTCCTCTGCAAAACAAATGGGCTCACCTCCTTAATTAGTATACCCTCCCCTCCTTTCAAATGGGCAGATGGCAGGGTCACCACCTGAAACCCCACCATCTCCAGCACCCTACCCTCCTTAAGGAACACAACATCCACTCTAGATTTATTGAGAAACATTCTATACCATTCTCTTCTCACACTATTACACAAACCATTAACGTTTACTGTCATACACTGGAGGCCTATTAAATTTTCCACCCCTGCCTCCTCTCTTCACTCTTCCGATGGGCACCAGAACTTATGGGTCCACTAGTCACCTTCACACTTCCCTCTCTGCCTCCCCCTTCTTTCAGTGCCTTCACCTTCTGCCCATGTTTGCTTCCCAGGCCGCTGCACTGGGACTAGGACATCATCCGAATTCGACCCAGCGGCCCTCTTCCTTGTGACAATCACATCCTCCATAGCTTGGTCTGGGGATGCCTCACAATGTACCTCAACCTCCACCTTACACTGTTTCAATGATCCTGGTGACACTTCTGCCACACTGTCACTCCCATCGTCCGGGTAGTTCTCCAGTCGTTTGACGCACCTCACTGTCAACTCGTCATCTACCACCTTCCTAGGTGCGGCTGCCTCCTCAGGCGGTGACAAAGACTTCAACACCTCAGCTAATTCCTCCTTAATTTCCAACACTTCCTCTTGTACTTTCCGCTCATCACTAAACCTCTGGAAGCGTCTCTGGGCCAGTTAACTGGTCAAGGGAATCACCCTCTCCCCCAGCCTTATGCGCCTCATCCACTATCTCACTCCATAGACGACCACACCCTCCTTCACGTCGCTGATCCCCACCTGCTTCCTCCGTTGTAGAAGCAGAAGCCTCTGTCTCTGGGCCAGGAGCTCGCTGCCACTTCCCACACGCCACCACTATGTTATCATATTCCCCACATAGTCTGCATGTACGTCTTTGCCCGGCATAACAAAACCATGACCTGTGTCCTGATTTCCTGAAGGTACACGTAGGACGGTATAGGGTGCTGCAATGTCATTTTTAGGTTAAAAGAGCCTTCAGGCAGACCTGCATAGGCACCCATCACCCACGTACGATGCTGTGCCAAATGAACAGTACCATATTTCTCAAAACTCTTCGATGTCTGTCTCATCAGCCTCAAAGGGGACATTATGCAGTTTAATCCATGTGTAATGCGTGGATACGTCGATCATCCTCATACGAGCAGTTGGTGTTGCATCAAGACTTACGTCCTGAAAACGGGTGACCAATGATTCATAGACTGTTGCTGTGAGCACTTTCACAAAAATTCTATGTGCTCCATTTAGGGCTAACCCATATAGCTCTCCATCGTGAATGCCATACGTCTCTCGGATGATCTTAGGTAGTAATACTTGTGCTGAAACTGGCGTTATTGCCCCTCGGATAAGCTCAATGCCGACAGTATTGACCCTGCGTCTATGACTGAACGCCATGTTGACTAATAGTAATTCTCCTGGTTTGACAGCAGAGGCGTGACAGCACCACCTCACACCACTGCAGCCAGGCAACTGAGGAGCGTCTGCGCTGTAGGTCCACTCAGCCCGGAAGAGAAGAGGACAATGGATATTATTTTGGGGTGTGGGTGGGGGGGAGAAATGGCCCCTACCACTGTGTGGAGTGAGGCAATGGAGTAGTAACTTTTGCCACAAGTGCTGGCTGGTAGCAGTGTATGATGTGGTTTGTCATGTTACTAACGCACATCACACATACATATTATTTTGTAATGGCAGAAGATGTGACCGCATGAAGGTGGGGTATAGATCAGTCATAATGGGGAGAACTCTGCAATTTAGTTATGTGTTTTGGTGGATTCTTTACTGCTGGAATCGTGACTTAGTTCTTATTCATATACTATGTAGAATGTTATGTTTTCCATGGTATGATAATTGTACAAAAGTTGCCTTTGGTATTTGTTGACATTCATTGTTGCAACCTTCTTAGAAATATTAATTTCTTGCAGTGTATTTTCTTTAACCTGGTTGAGGTGTCACTGTGTTAAGTAATGTCATGTATCTCTTTTGCTAATATTGTTATTAATAATTTTTGTGTCTTTGGTGTTACTGTTTCACTCATGCTTGTATAATTACTAATTATGTTTCTTCATTAATGTCAAGTTAAGATGTGAGCCTTCAGGTTGGTGATCAAGGTTATATATTAATTTGGGGTGTGGGTGGGGGCGTGTTAAATAGTGACAAACGTTTAAGTAGTAAAAGACAATATTATTTTTCTATAACACTGGTTGTAGTATGGTGTGTGGAGTGACAGGGAGTCAACCTTTATGTCTGAACATTAAAATGGTATAAAATACCGACAGGTTGTTAGGTAAGACACATATGCAACAGTTAGGTATCTTTATTTCGAAACGTTTCGCCTACACAGTAGGCTTCTTCAGTCGAGTACAGAAAAGTTGATAGAAGCAGAAGAGACTTGAAGTCGATATAATCAGTCCATCACCCTTAAAGTTTTGAGGTGGTCAGTCCCTCAGTCTGGAGAAGAGCATTGTTCCAAAGTCTGAAACAATATGGAGTTGAAGTGACAGGATGGAGCCTTATATAGCGCCAGGAGGTGAGACGAAGGTCACTAGTAGAAGTAAGAACGCAGATGTTGGGAGGTCAGGTCCCTCTCAAATATAAGGCTCCATCCTGTCACTTCAACTCCATATTGTTTCAGACTTCGGAACAATGCTCTTCTCCAGACTGAGGGACTGACCACCTCAAAACTTTAAGGGTGATGGACTGATTATATCGACTTCAAGTCTCTTCTGCTTCTATCAACTTTTCTGTACTCGACTGAAGAAGCCTACTGTGTAGGCGAAACGTTTCGAAATAAAGATACCTAACTGTTGCATATGTGTCTTACCTAACAACCTGTCGGTATTTTATACCATTTTAATGTTCAATCTGTCAGACACTGCAACACAAGGGTATCTTGGTACAGACCTGCAATCAACTTCGACAACCTCTACTAGTGAGAACGGCTGGATTTGAGAGGGACCTGACCTCCCAACATCTGCGTTTCTTACTTCTACTAGTGACCTTCGTCTCACCTCCTGGCGCTATATAAGGCTCCATCCTGTCACTTCAACTCCATATTGTTTCAGACTTTGGAACAATGCTCTTCTCCAGACTGAGGGACTGACCACCTCAAAACTTTAAGGGTGATGGACTGATTACATCGTCTTCAAGTCTCTTCTGCTTCTATCAACTTTTCTGTACTCGACTGAATAAGCCTACTGTGTAGGCGAAATGTTTCGAAATAAAGATACCTAACTGTTGCATATGTGTCTTACCTAACTACCTTTATGTCTGCTGTGGTTAATTTTATGTAATGGTTAATTAGAGATTCTTGTGATTTAACTCATTTTGGTGCATTTTTAATACATTGTCCATCTTGCATTGTAATGTTTTAAATAAAATATAAAAAAAATGGTGGTGGTAGTTTGTTGGAGAGTCTGCTTGTCCAGTTAGGTTTGGTGCATCATTCACGCTACCCATCACTTTCTGCACCCGGTAGTTTGTTGGAGAGTCTGCTTGTCCAGTTAGGGTTGGTGCATCATTCACGCTACCCATCACTTTCTGCACCCGGTAGTTTGTTCGACAGTCTGCTTGTCCAGTTAGGGTTGGTGCATCATTCACGCTACCCATCACTTTCTGCACCCGGTAGTTTGTTGGAGAGTCTGCTTGTCCAGTTAGGGTTGGTGCATCATTCACGCTACCCATCACTTTCTGCACCCGGTAGTTTGTTCGACAGTCTGCTTGTCCAGTTAGGGTTGGTGCATCATTCACGCTACCCATCACTTTCTGCCCCCGGGTAGTTTGTTCGACAGTCTGCTTGTCCAGTTAGGGTTGGTGCATCATTCACGCTACCCATCACTTTCGCACCCGGTAGTTTGTTCGACAGTCTGCTTGTCCAGTTAGGGTTGGTGCATCATTCACGCTACCCATCACTTTCTGCACCCGGTAGTTTGTTCGACAGTCTGCTTGTCCAGTTAGGGTTGGTGCATCATTCACGCTACCCATCACTTTCTGCACCCGGTAGTTTGTTCGACAGTCTGCTTGTCCAGTTAGGGTTGGTGCATCATTCACGCTACCCATCACTTTCTGCACCCGGTATTTTTGTTCGACAGTCTGCTTGTCCAGTTAGGGTTGGTGCATCATTCACGCTACCCATCACTTTCTGCACCCGGTGGGAGGTGACGAATGTGTCTCTGACACATTCAGAGTAAGTGCTTCATTCTTATTTAGGGCTTTATTTTCCAAATTATTCCTGACATGGTTTGATCTTACATAGTGTTACGTCACCTTTTATTCCTCACCATTTCTTTTGAAGGCCTCATACCTATCCTGCTAGTGATTTATCGAGTGTTGTGTAACTTTTTGTTTTCTTTTTTTTAGCCTTGATTGTCGGTTCGGATCATCTGCCATAGGTGAGATACATAGTGCAGCATAGATATTTACAGGAACTGAGATGTCACTCTGACATCTCTACCTACACTGATCCCGTTTTGTGGAGAAATTTTCTCCAGAGGGGGGTATCAGCCCCCTTCGGCCCCTTCAGCCCCTTTCAGCCCTGAGGGGCCCAGACCTCTCAGAAGGGGCAAGCGTCTTGTTTACTACTACAGTGAGTAATTGATCACAGATGCCGTACGAGTATGCGACCTGTGGTCAAACCGACATTGCTCCTTGCAGTCCAGTGTTGCAGAGTGTATTTTAATAAGAGACAGTACATCTCTTACTTTAGCATGACAATTAAGGAAAATCCTGCTCCCACTTCGTTACCATAGTAAGATAGTGGACATTGTTGTCTATGCTTAAGACAGCAAGAATCAAACCTTCTGCTTTGCTTCATCGAGGAAGTGGCAAGGAAGCAAAAAGTACTAGGTCAGCTTTTTTTTGTGCAAGGGCAGTGATGGCATGGGGCTGCTGTGGCGTCTTCAGATTACTTTTGACTCTACTGAGAGTGACACTGACGCCAGGATAACCAACAAAGAACGATCTGTGCGTTAGTGTGAACAAAGTGTCTCATAAAACACAATAAACACTTAAGAGAAGTGTGATCAGCTTCTTCAGTGATAACATTGTGAACAATAAAGACAATCTTGTGGAACATAGTGTACCAGTGTGCGTTTTCCTAGACAATGGAAGACGTGGACATCCAAGGACACGTCAGCTTCTATCAAGTCACCGATACCTGTCGAAGGTGTGAAGAACACCATAGCTCAAACTACAAGAGCAAGGTATGTTATGAATTTCTTGTAGAACGGGGGACTGTGCAGTCTTGAGTCGCAAGGAGTTTCTAATCAACCTATAGTCGGCAGTAAGGTGTGGACTTTTGAGTCCAAACAAGTAAGTTGTCAGCCATCAGTGAATGAAATGCTGACATAACACCCCCTAGGGGTAATTTATAATCTTACAAATTATATTTCTTGACAGCCCGTTGTGAGATGGTTTCGACAGCTTCTAGACCTCGTCTGCAGGGGCGGCTGTGCAGGCGATGAGTTGTCTTTAAGTTAAGTGTTCACTGTTTAAACTTAGCTGGTAATGCCATTTCTCAACACGTTTCACTCACAGCCAACACACCATCAGCCATACAACATACTAGCAGCTTCTCCCAGTTATAACTCCTCAAGCGTTTCGTGGTGGTTCTTTACTGGCGGATCAACTGCTTCACAAGTGTTGTGTGGTCAGAGGACAGTCAACCTTTGTTTATTTGAATTTTATTTTTCCT
>NC_069474.1:1988864-2004738 GCF_026875155.1 Cherax quadricarinatus | reverse complement strand
GTGGAAAACCCCCCGGGAAACCTCCAACGCATTCTCGGTGTACCCGACGAATGTGAGTCTACTACGGATCGTCACGACGAACGACAAGGATGGTAAGAATATTGTTGTTGTTGGGGATAGCCAGGTTAGATACATGGATAGGGCATTCTGCTTGAAGGACAGGAGTAGGAGACAAAGGGTATGCTTTCCTGGGGCTGGGATGGAGGACATTGTTAGCCGGCTTGACAACATCATGAACGGTAATGGGATCAATCCTATTATTTGCCTCAGTGCTGGAGGCAATGATGTAGGCAAGCGTAGAAGTGAGGATTTAGTTAAAAAGTTCAGGACAGCTATAGACATGATTAGGAAGAAGGGGGGGGCGCCCTGTTATATGTGGCATTTTGCCAAGAAGAGGTGTTTGGTAATGAATGGTTGTCCAGAGCAATTGGTATTAATTGTTGGCTGGATAAACACTGTAAGGATAATGCAGTACCATTCATTGACAACTGGGACAACTTCTATGGCCGAAATGACATGTATGCCAGGGATGGGGTTCACTTATCCAGGGCAGGTGTGGGTTTTCTTGCTAACTCAGTTGAGGGGGTTGTTAGGACTTTAAACTAGGATTAGTTAGAGGTATGGGTTTAGAAATGATTAATAATGAGTATGGATATATTGACTTATGCTCTGATATTAAGAATCTTAATAGTAACTGTCATGGAGTAACTCTGGGTAATGATATTTCAGAAATTGTGTAAAAACAAAGATGAATAGGAAAAATGTGCAGAAGAAAAAAAATATGATGGTATTTTATGCTAACAGTCGAAGTGCAAGAAATAAAATTAATGAACTACGTTTGGTAGCATGTGCTGGGAACTTTGATATCATTGCATTAACTGAAACGTGGTATGATTTAAAGAGTCGGGATATGACTGCTGAGTGTATATTCAGGATTTAAGTTATTCAATATGGATAGATGTAATGGGAAGGGGGGAGGAGTTGCATTGTATGTTCGAGAAAATATTAATTGTTGCATAAAAAAAGGTATAAAAAATAGATGGAGCAGTAACAGAGTCTGTTTGGGTAGAGTTCGTGGAGGGTCAAGAAAAACTAATTCTAGGTGTAATATACCGCCCTCCAGGCTTGGATCACGATAGAGGGAGACTTCTTTGGGACAAAATTGTTAGGGCTTCTGGACACAGTAACGTAGTCATAGTAGGGGACTTTAACTTTAGCCAAATGACTGGAATTCTTTGACAGGTAATCTAGAGTCCAGTGACTTCATGGAAAACAGTTCAGGACTGTTTTCTGAAACAGAGTGTAACTGAACCTACCAGGGGTAATAATTTGCTAGACCTAGTCTTGTCAAATAAGGAAACACTAGTGAATAATCTGGAGATCACTGAAGAGCTTGGCGCAAGTGATCACAAATCCAACTTAAATGAAACACTTGTGCAACACTTGGGGAGACAGTCTTTTAGACATTGTACCAGTGGGATCTGCAGTTTCTACCAGCCTGATGACGTAGCGTAATCTACAGAAACGCGTTGCTGACTAGAGGACCTTCGACGACTTCGCCCTCCTGCAGTGGATACAGTGAGGCCCTTCGACCATGTTCTCCTGCCCCGGTATTGGCTTTTTACTGGTTGTTTTTCTTAACACTTGTTTGCCCTCTCCCTACAGCATTACCTTGTACCCAAGGACTGAGGTACAACGTTTCGCCCACAGCTTTGTACTACCCAAGTTCTAAGGAATCACTTGTGTGTACAATGTTTCGCCCACAGGAAAGAAAGGGATTACTAACCTAACCTAACCTAACCTTGGACTTGCACATCAGAGCTTATTTCTTGGGTAGTATTGAAATTGGGTAGATCAAATGTTTGTTAGTGGGATGAATTGTAAAGGACCTGCTAGTATGGGCCAACAGGCCTGCTGCAGTGTTCCTCCTTTCTTATGTTCTTATGTTCTTATTTGGATTTTAGTAAAGCCTTCGACAGAGTACCTCACAAGAGACTCTTAAGAAAAGTGGCAGCTCATGGTATAGGAGGTAAAGTTCTAGCATGGATTGAGGCATGGCTTCCAATAGAAAGCAGAGAGTTACCATTAATGGAGTGAAATCTGAATGGGGATTAGTCACTAGTGGCGTTCCACAAGGATCAGTTTTAGGCCCTCTCTTGTTCATAATTTACATTAATGACCTTGATGAAGGGATTACTAGTGACATGAGTAAGTTTGCTGATGATACAAAGATAGGCCGTATAATTCACTCTGAGGAGGATATCAATGAACTCCAGGACGATTTGAACAAATAATGTCTTGGTCTGAGAATGGCAGATGAAGTTTAATGTGGATAAGTGTAAGGTACTTGCCCTTGGTAATGAAAATAACCCTCGAAGCTATAATCTAGGTGAAGTAGAGCTTGGTCATACAGAATGTGAAAAAGACTTGGGAGTCATGGTAAGCAGAAATCTAAAGCCAAGACAGCAGTGCCTCAGTGTGCGCAACAAAGCCAACAGATTACTTGGATTTATCTCAAGAAGTATAAGTAACAGAAGTCCAAAAGTTATTTTACAGCTCTATACATCACTAGTGAGGCCTCATTTAGATTATGCTGCTCAGTTTTGGTCCCTTACTACAGGATGGACATAGACTCATTAGAGAACATACAGAGAAGAATGACTAAAATGATTTACTGTGTAAGGAACCTCCCGTATGAAGATAGGCTTAAAAGCCTTAAATCTCCACTCTCTGGAGAGGCGTAGAATGAGGGGAGATATCATTGAAGTGTATAAGTGGATGACGGGCATAAACAAGGGAGACATTAATAAAGTACTGAGGGTGTCGAACCAGGTAAGAACCAGGAATAATGGATTTAAGTTGGATAAATTTAGATTTAGAAAGGACATAGGTAAGTACTGGTTTTCTAACAGAGTTGTAGATGCGTGGAACAGTCTTCCCAGTGGGGTGATAGAGGCTAGGACCTTGGGTAGCTTTAAGAAGAGACTGGACAAATATATGGAGTGGGAGGGGCTGGGTTTGATTGGTGTTGGAGGGTGCGGGAGTTGTTTCTTGAGTAGCTTTAGGTAGATGTCGTTTGATAAGGACCTGCCTCGTAATGGGCCAGTAGGCCTTCTGCAGTGTTCCTACATTCTTATGTTCTTATGTTCTTATATGTTTCTTACCTAACACAAAAGAAACTACCTGGGGTGGAAGGAACGCGAGTATTTACACTCAGGTTCAGAATGCTGAGGTCAGGTGGAGAATGCTGCATCTGATGATGTACCGAGTGGGGTTATAGAGTCTAAAATCTTGGGTAGCTTGGAAAGGAGATTGGACAAGTTTGTGAGCAGACCTTCTACAGTGTTCTTATGTGGGATAGCGATGAAGAAGTTTCTTGGCAAGTGGTTCAGCTATGTTATAGAAGCCACTATTCTGGTTGAAGTTGTCGGATATAGAAATAAGTGATGATTCCAGGATTCTTCGGTATTGAGTATTGTCTTCTGTGGCGATAAGTCTTGAGTTTCTGTAGTTTATCAAGTGGTTGTGTGAATTACGGTGTTGTACTTTGGCATTCCTTGTGTCGTCAGACCTGCTTGCGTATTGGTGTTCTGAAATACGTGTTTGGAGGTCCCTTGGAATAAAAGGTGACGTAACACTATGTAAGATCAAATCATGTCATTAATAATTTTGGAAAATAAAGCCCTAAATAAGAATGAAGCACTTACTCCGAATGTGTTGGAGACACATTCATCACCTCCCACCGGGTGCAGAAAGTGATGGGTAGCGTGAATGATGCACCAACCCTAATGGACAAGCAGACTCTCCAACAAACTACCACCACCATTTTTTTTATATTTTATTTAAAACATTACAATGCAAGATGGACAATGTATTAAAAATGCACACAAAATGAGTTAAATCACAAGTATCCCTAATTAACCATTACATAAAATTAAGCACACCAGACATAAAGGTTGACTCCCTGTCACTCCATACACAATACTACAACCAGTGTTACAGAAAAATTATTTTATCTTTAACGACTTAATTAAACGTTTGTCACTATTTAACACGCCCCCACCCACACCCCAAATTAATATATAACCTTCATCACCAACCTGAAGGCTCACATCTTAACTTGACATTAATGAAGAAACATAATTAGTAATTATACAAGCATGGGTGAAACAGTAACACTAAAGACACAAAAATTATTAATAACAATATTAGCAAAAGAGATACATAACATAACTTATCACAGTGACACCTCAACCAGGTTAAAGAAAATACACTGCAAGAAATTAATACTTCTAAGAAGGTTGCAACAATGAATGTCAACAAATACCAAAGGCAACTTATGTACAATTATCATACCATGGAAAACATAGCATTCTACATAGTATATGAATAAGAACTAAGTCACGATTCTAGCAGTAAAGAATCCACCAAAACACATAACTAAATTGCAGAGTACTCCCCATTATGACTGATCCGTACCCCACCTTCATGCGGTCATATCTTCCGCCATTACAAAATAATATGTATATGCGATGTGCGTTAGTAAACATGACAAACCACATCATACACTGCTACCAGCCAGCACTTGCGGCAAAAGTTACTACTCCATTGCCTCACTCCACGCAGTGGTAGGGGCCATTTTCTCCCCCCCACCCACACCCCAAAATAATATCCATTGTCCTCTTCACTTCCAGGCTGAGTGGACCTACAGCGCAGACACTCCTCAGTTGCCTAGCTGCAGTGGTATGAGGTGGTGCTGTCGCGCCTCTGCTGTCAAACCAGGAGAATTACTATTAGTCAACATGGCGTTCAGTCATAGACGCAGGATCAATACTGTCGGCATTGAGCTTATCCGAGGGGCAATAACGCCAGTTTCAGCGCAAGTATTACTACCTAAGATCATCCAAGAGACGTATGACATTCACGATGGAGAGCTATATGGGTTAGCCCTAAATGGAGCACATAGAATTTTTGTGAAAGTGCTCACAGCAACAGTCTATGAATCATTGGTCACCCTTTTCAGGACATAAGTCTTGATGCAACACCAACTGCTCGTATGAGGATGATCGACGTATCCACGCATTACACATGGATTAAACTGCATAATGTCCCCTTTGAGGCTGATGAGACAGACATCCGAAGAGTTTTTGAGAAATATGGTACTGTTCATTTGGCACAGCATGGTACGTGGGTGATGGGTGCCTATGCAGGTCTGCCTGAAGGCTCTTTTAACCTAAAAATGACATTGCAACACCCTATACCGTCCTACGTGTACCTTCAGGAAATCAGGACACAGGTCATGGTTTTGTATGCCGGGCAAAGACGTACATGCAGACTATGTGGGGAATATGATAACATAGTGGTGGCGTGTGGGAAGTGGCAGCGAGATCCTGGCCCAGAGACAGAGGCTTCTGCTTCTACAACGGAGGAAGCAGGTGGGGATCAGTGACGTGAAGGAGGGTGTGGTCGTCTATGGAGTGAGATAGTGGATGAGGCGCATAAGGCTGGGGGAGAGGGCGATTCCCTTGACCAGTTAACTGGCCCAGAGACGCTTGCAGAGGCTAGTGATGAGCGGAAAGTACAAGAGGAAGTGTTGGAAATTAAGGAGGAATTAGCTGAGGTGTTGAAGTCTTTGTCACCGCCTGAGGAGGCGGCCGCACCTAGGAAGGTGGTAGATGACGAGTTGACAGCTGAGGTGCGTCAACGACTGGAGAACTACCCGGACGACGGGAGTGACAGTGTGGCAGAAGTGTCACCAGGATCATTGAAACAGTGTAAGGTGGAGGTTGAGGTACATTGTGAGGCATCCCAAGACCAAGCTATGGAGGATGTGATTGTCACAAGGAAGAGGGCCACTGGGTCGAATTCGGATGATGTCCTAGTCCCAGTGCAGCGGCCTGGGAAGCAAACATGGGCAGAAGGTGAAGGCACTGAAAGAAGGGGGAGGAGAGAGAGGGAAGTGTGAAGGTGATTAGTGGACCCATAAGTTCTGGTGCCCATCGGAAGAGTGAAGAGAGGAGGCAGGGGTGGAAAATTTAATAAGCCTCCAGTGTATGACAGTAAACGTTAATGGTTTGTGTAATAGTGTGAGAAGAGAATGGTATAGAATGTTTCTGAATAAATCTAGAGTGGATGTTGTGTTCCTTAAGGAGGGTAGGGTGCTGGAGATGGTGGGATTTCAGGTGGTAACCCTGCCATCTGCCCATTTGAAAGGAGGGGAGGGTATACTAATTAAGGAGGTGAGCCCATTTGTTTTGCAGAGGAGTGAGGGGGAAGAAGGGTGTTGTTCATGGATGGTTGGAGGTTAGGAAAATGTGTGGCCTTTGTAAGCAGGTATGCGCCTGCAGAGAATAACGTACAGGTGAAGCAGGTGTTTGTATATGAGGACCTTGTGTTTTTCTTCCAGGCATTACCAGAGGTGGCTAGTAGGAGGTGACTGGAATTGCGTTATTAGGAGGGCCAACGTGGAACCGAGAGGGGGCAGGCTGTGTGTCTGTGACCCTAAGAGATTTAATGAGGGATATTCGGTTATGGAATGCATTTGAGGGGGGAAGGGCGTGGGAGACAGAGCATATGTTTGTTAGGAGAGGGTATGCAGCGAGGTTAGATAGAGTGTATCTTCCTCACGGGGTTGCAGTGCAATTTTTCAAAATTGTTGAAGTAGCATTGTCAGATCATAGAGTAGTGTTGGTGGAGGTTGGGTGGGAGGCGCTTGCAGAAATATACAGGAGTTACTGGAAATTAAATATAAGTGTATTAAATGATGAGGAGGGTTAGAGGGATTTTCTGTCTTATGGAAGGAGCTTAGCAAGGACACAAGGGGGGTGGAAGATGTCTTGAAATGGTGGGATTGTGTAGCCAAAGAAAGGATTAGGAAATATTATGTGAGGGAGGGTAAACGTATAAATAATTTAAAATATGAACTTACAAATTATTTAGAGGACAGGTTATGGGGTTATTATGGGTGGGGGGCTGAGGGGGGAAACTATTCTATGGATGAAATTGTTGAGGGAGTTATCAAACGAGATGTTTCAGACGGTAAGGGTGCAGGCAGGGGTAGAGGAGGTGTTTTGGGGGAGACAAGCCATCGGCGTGTGTTGCAACGTCAAAAGCAAAGGCAGCAGGTTACAGCCATTCCAAGGTTAGACGTAACCATCAGGTTTAGAAAATTAACCTTGTAAGCTACCCTTATGTCTCACTATGACAAACATTCCCATGAAACATAGCTTACCATCCATACCAAACTGCCACCACCTTCCTCTTACACACCACAAAAACTCCAGCAGCAAACAAAACCCCTCACCCCACTTTACATCCCCCCAGAAGGAGACCACCTCTTTGCCTATCCTCAGGGACCCTGACAAAGGGAACCCACAGTGAAGTTCCTATAACTTTCTGGGAAACTTATTACCCAGGACGCCCTATAAACGAGCATATTCCTACACTTCGTCCTATAGAATCTAGCTGCCAACGCAGTTATCCTCGTATCACCCCTTAATTCTCTCATTGCCCATGAGATATCCAGATAATCTACTATGACATACATTATATCCCTTTCCACATCCCTAGGCACTCCCCTTACATCTAGTAGTAAAGCCCTTAACAGTGGAAACATCCCTCCCCCAACAATCTGATAACCCCAACCATCCATGATCTCACCCCCTCCAAGGAGGGACAAAAGAAGACCACATGAAATGCCATTTCAACATTATCACAAAACTGACAAAAAGCCTCTTCCGCAAACCCCATAGATCTTAACACCTCCTTGAAGGCCAGAATCCCAATGATGAAACGCTATATTAATTCTCTTACCCTAGCCTTTATCTTAAGCTTACTAAAATCCTTCCCCCAAAAAAAAACAATCATATGTGAATATATGGCTACCCCTTGCAAAATTCCCTGACCTCTCACTACCCTCACCAACCTTATCATTTTGATGTTATCCACCTGTTGCACTGCCAATAAAAGTCTCAACATACCTTCACAAACCCTCAGGTCCTTGCCACTCCACCATATATGTGCCTCCTCCATAACTCTTCCTACTTTAGCTCCCCTCACACCCCCTTCTCTAATATACCTCATCTTGATATATATAGCCATTACTCTCAGTCGTAAAGGCGACAAACCTAAACCCCTCTTGGAACATCCGTCATAACTAACTCCTTACTTAACCATGCCCTCTCAAATCCCCACACAAACTTTAGCACCCTCCTTTGCATTTCCGCAATGTCCTGTACCTCTAAGGGTACAGGACAACCCCCATACCTTGCTATAGACAAGTGAATTTACGAACACTACCCTCTGATGTAAAGCAAGGTCCCTCGCACTTAAACTTCCCAGTCTATCTAAAACCTTACCAGTGACACACTCTGAATTTATCCTTCTGGAAGCCTGCACTCTCTCCATATACCATATTCCACATACCCTTATTCTATCAACCACTGTCCATCCTAATCCCATCCCCAAGCCCCCCCTATCCAATTATCCACCTCTAGTAACCTTGATTTCACCATATTAACTCGCACCCCCGTATTCATACCAAACATCTGAATCACTCTACCCACCCTCCTTAACTCCTTCTTACCCTGTAGCAATACAGTAGTATCTTCCACATACCCAACGATGCCCCATTTGCACCCCTTATCCATCTCCTGTTTGTCCATCACCCACTCAACAGACTCATAGAAAGGATTCTGCACACACGCAAAGAGCAAAGAGCAACTGCAATAGCGGGCAACCCTGCCTCAAACCTCTCTCCATCGGTACACTTTCACCCAACCTCCCATTCACCTGTACCCTCACCTCCGCCTCAGCATACAGGGTGTTCACCCACCTCACTACCCCCTTCCGAAACCCCAACCTCTTTAAGCAAACCCCTAAGAAATCTCTGTCCACGCAATCACATGCATTCTCCCAATCTAAGCCTAGTATTCCCCTCCTGTACAACTCTCAAGAAAATCCCTAATAAAACCATGTCCATCCCTCATCCTTCTCCCCAGAATTCCCAACTGCCCCCTATGTAACACTAAACCCAACACTTTCCTCATTCTGTTGCCCAAAATCTTAGCAAAAATCTTGTAATCCGAGCACATTAACGTAATCGCATGGTAATCATTCAAAACTCAACATTCCTTCGTTTTGGGCACTAAAACCGTGACACCCATTCCTTGCAATTTTCCCATCCTCCCACTATTTAACATACAATTCAAAACCCCCTCCAGACAATGCCATACACTCCCCCAGTGACACCTATAAAAATCGTTCGGAATGCTGTCTATCACAGGGGTTTTACCCTGGCACAGCCCAAAAACTGCCTCCTCCACCTCCGCACACTAATACTACTCTCGAGTCTGTCACTGTCCTGCTCACTTATAACCCTATTAAACCCCTCATCCTTAAAACGCCCCTCACCCACTCCCCTGCCAACCCTCCTCCATTTCTCCCTTAACCAAAAATTGGCATACAAACTAATATTTTCCATGGTGGATAGGCCTTCACCTCCCCAAATCCCCCCATCCCCATTCCTGCCACTATATACACCAAGGTGGTTTTCGCCTGCCTTTCCTTGAACTTCTTGAGTACAAATCCCGACGGCCTATCCCCCCTTAAAACATCCTCCAACTCCGCCCTAACTCTAATTGCCTCATACTTTTCATTACGGATTTCCACCAATGTATTTCACAAACGTTCCATGTCATCACTCCGCCCCACCCGTTCCTCTGCATAATAGTCATTTAACTGACCTTCAAGATAATTTTGTAAACCATAGCTCCACCTCACCATCTCCTTACCCCGTGCTTTAAAAAAGTCCGCAATTCCATGTTTAGCTTTCATTTCCCGCCAATCCATCAAATCCAACTCCCTATTCTTAGTCTCCCAAAAGGATTTCCAGCAATCCTCAAATCCTGTAGCATCACCCTCGTCCCTAAGCAGCCTCACATTCAATTTCCAGTATCCCACATTAACTCTCACTATACCATCTACCCTCAAATCTGCTATAACAGCACGATGACCAGAAAAACCCACATCTATAGTCCTCACCTTCTCCACACCTATTCCCTGCCTAACATAAATCCTATCTAACCGTGCCTCATATCCCCTACGAATAAAAGTGTGCTCCACTCCATATCCACTACGCCCCACCACATCTACCATTCCAACATCCCGCAAAACGTCTCTCAGAACCCCCAAAACACAACCCGCCCCCCTCGGAACCACATCTCTATTCCTAATTACACAATTTCAATCACCACCAAGGACTGTAATAACCGGCAAACCTCTCAAATGATACACCAAGACATAGTGTATAAAATCTACCTTCACTCTAGCGTTACTAGTTGCTGGCATGTACACGCCTACAAAACAAACCCTCCGGCCCCCCCAAAACCCATCCACCCTGACAACCCTCCCACCCCCCTCCTCCCAACCCAGGATATGCAAAGAACTGGTCTCCTTTACTACCATAGCCACACCTTTCAACCTCAAAGCATCACTGGTAGACAACCTATAACCTTTCAAAACCAACTCACATTCTAACCTATGGTTATGTTCCTGCAAAAAACAGACATCAATACTAAATCTCCTTAAAAACCACTCTAACCATACCCTCTTGACCTCGGTCTTAAGACCGTTTACATTGAAAGTTACACACCTGAAATTACAAGAATGGCGGCTTACCCCTATGCCGCTGAGGCTTACTTGGTCCTCCTTTCATAGGTCTCGATCTATCTTTTGCAATCCCTCGTTCCTGCCCTCCAACCTCTCCCTGTCCTTTCCAGCCGATCTTCCCATTGCCCCCCTCCCGGTCTCGCCATTTTCACCACAGCTGCCCAAACCTTCTTCCCAGGCTGATGCACGGACCTCATCCATGTCTGATGCCCCTGCTGATCTCTTGTGGGAGCTACCCTCTACACACATATCTTCTTCAATCACATCTTCTTGATGGACCTCCACCACCACAATGCTCTCCATTCTAACCTCACTCAAGTCTTCCTTACCCCGTTTCTGTTCGTCCATTACCTTGACATCACCTAACCTCTCGTCGCCTTCCACACCATGCTCCGACTCTTCCAAAAAATCCTTCAGCACAGCCTCCAAAATCCCTTCTTGAGCTGAATCTGTAGTACCTAACAGTCTGTCTGAGAGCAATATTCCCCTCCCCCCCATTTCCTCTGGTAGTGTAACGCACATCTCCAAAGCCACCTCTGCTCTTTCAACTTCCTCACTCCATAGGCCCTTCCCCCGGCCTTCCATATCACCCGTCATAACGTCCAAGGCTTCTAACTGCTTGTCTTCAGAATCTTTTTCTTGAACCCTAGGGCCCTGTCTCCTGGGGTATTGTGCCGCCATGTGCTCATAAGACTCACATGAACGGTACATCCTCCTCTGCCCCGCATAGTGTACAAAAACCTGAGTTCTATAGCCATACAATGTGACATGCCATGGTATCGGCCTTCTCAGGGTCCTTTTCAGTGTTAAGGATCCTTCCGGCAGCCCTCGTAGGGGCCGACCCTCCACATTCCCATGCTCGCTGAGTATACAGTCCCATAACCACTGAACACATCCTGTAGGCTGTATGCTGTCGCTTCAAAAGGTACATTCTGTACCTTCACCGAAGTAAAATACTTAGAAACTTCATGCAAGCATACTTTCACTGCCGAATTGACGCGCATCCTCGTTTCTCGAAAGTCGTCGACGATGCTGGAGTAGAAGTCATCCCTCATGAACTTCACAAAGACCCTTGACATACCATTCAGCGCCACACCGTACAACTCTTCATTGGTGATGCCTTAACGTCCCTGATAATGCTTGGCAAGAGAACATTGATCGTGGCGCTGCTTAAAGATCCCCTGACCAGCTCGATGCAGACAGTATTTATGCGCATGCTCATACGGTTCGCCATTTTGGTGGTAATGCTATGTTTTCCTCACCAGGTGACATGCAAGAGAAACTGTAGAAGCGTCCTCTCTCCCCACAGGTCGAGAGATGAAAATGATATTAAAGGTGTTGAGATTTTGGTAGTCCTGTACCTTCCATGGTTTGTAAATACTCTTTCCTCAAGTGACAAGGTGTGTCAAGATATTCCTAAATTGAGGATAATTAATGTCATGATTATCAGATTTGTGATGGGGTTAGTCTTCAATGTGTGTGTGTGTGTGTGTGTGTGGTGTGTGTGTGTGTGTGTGCGTGTGTGAGTGGGGGAAGGGATGATGTTTCAACTGTGTTGCAACACAGGTTTCTTATTAGTAATGCATATTGCAGGTCTTGTGTAGTTTATAGTAATTTGTATTTTGGGTGATATTTGTCATTAAGCTTGGTGTATTATTTTGTGTTGAAGTTGTAATTTGGGTGTTTTGTTTATAGTCATTTTGTGGCCTTTATTATTATACTTTTATTCCTTCTTGAATTGTGATATGTTTCAAATAAAACTTGTATACAGTATAGTGTCAGATGTTGCCTGGATTGTTTTGTTTATATATTGTGCTATTGATGATGTCCTTGTTCAAGTCATTTTGAATTTTAAGTGTACAAGGGAATGTGGAATGTATTCATTGGGTGGGGGGGGTAGTGTAACCAATAATGTGTATGTTCCATTGTACCTATGAACCCTTGTGCACTTGTGATACAATGTATTTAGAATCAGTCTGTAGGATGTGTTAAGTTTATTTTAATGACCTTTTGTTTGTGTTTAATTAGTAGCTTGTGTAGTGAATGTTTTATTGCTCACCACCAGTGTCAGTGATACATATTGATGCATGTATCTATATATATTTGTACATAAAGTTTTAAATAAAATACAAAAAAACCATGACCATGGATTTTTCGTCTTTCACTTTCATACCAGTTTCACCTCCGAACAATTGCACAACCTCATCTAAAGCCCCCATCGACATCCCTTCATGTACAAAGACACTTGCATCATCAAAATAACAAGTAACACCCGGCCAAACCCTCTCTATCCTAATCCCTCTTCCCTTCAGTGAACAAACATTGCTTTACCATTCGATAAAAGGGGTCCTGTACACATGCAAACAAAAATTGTGACATAGGACACCCCTGCCTAATGCCTAAGGGGTCAATGGTCCAGGTTCGTTCCCCTCCTTTATTTTTCCCCAATTTCTTTTACTTTTGGTGCACGTTTAGAAGTGCATATGTAAATGAACATGACAAAGTTTCAATATGATTGGCCAACAAACAACGGTGAAAAAAAAATATATATGATTTTGACATAAGGCAGCATGACATGACAAATTGGCACTACGAGTGACACTTCCGACAATTCTAACTGTTACAATGCGTCTAAAACAAATATTTAATGGATAAAATTAATCTAATATACAAACCATACCACGGGCGGGGATATAACCCGCGATCAGAGGGTCTCAAAACTCCAGACCGTCGCGTTAGCCACTGGACCAGCTAGCCACAATAGGAGATATAAAAAAGACCTGGAAAATACTCTCTCAGATTCTAGGGACCACAAAACTGAGAAAAACCAAGAATATTGTCCTAAATAAACCTAATGAAACACCACTACATCCCACTGACACAGCTAACAAGATAAACGATTCTTCTCAAACATAGGATCTAATCTCGCCAGTAAAATCCCACTCCCAAATTGCCCATACGGGGACTACCTAGATGGAAATTTCCCTAATTCCTTCTATCTTGCACCAACTGAGCCCAAACGGAAGTCATTGGATAAATAAAGTCACTTAAAAATAACTCGGGGAATCTGTCTCATGCCCACCATTACTGTACAAGCGAGCGGCCCATGTCCTTTCCCCATGCTATTTCATTACTTTTAACAAGTCAATAGAGACTAGCCCTTCCCAAAACTACTCAGATGGAAAGGGGTTACCCCAAATACAAAAAGGGTGGTGACCCTACGACTTAACAACTATGGGCCCAATATCTAACTTACCATGCTATCCAAAATCTTTGAGAAACTCGTGTACAGAGACTGTATTCATTTATAACGGCTCAAAACATACTCAACCCCTGCCAGTTTGGATTCGGGAAAAAATAAAAAGCACTAATGATGCAATCAAAAAAATGCTAGATCTGCTTTACACAGCATTGGAAAATAAGGAATACCCACTAGGAATTTTTATTGACCTAAGAAAAGCTTTTGACACAGTAAACCCCAAATCCTACTCCACAAACTTGACCACTACGGTTTTAAGAGGCCATGCGCTTGCTTATTTCAAATCTTACATTACTAATAGGTATCAGTACGTCACCATTAAAGACACAGCATCAGCAACACGGCCACTTGATACTGGAGTTCCGCAGGGAAGTGTCCTTGGTCCCCTGCTCTTCCTCATATACATCAATGACCTTCCAAACGTATCCCAACACCTAAAAACCCATTTTTTTGCTGATGAACGACTTATGTCATCTCTCACCCTAAACTTGCCACCCTCAACACCATTGTGAATGAGGAGCTGATTAAAATAATCGACTTGGATGACAGCCAATAAACTTATGCTTAACATGACAAAACTTACTATATTATGTTTGGTAGCAGAGAGGAGATGCACAAATTAACATTAAGATTGACAACACTCTAATTACCAAAAAATAATGGGGGAAAATTCCTGGCTTATACCTTGACAACAACCTGAATTTCAGCCCCATATCCAGGGATATAGCCAAAAAAGTATCCAAAACGGTTGGGATCCTCTCCAAGATACGATACTACGTGCCGCAAAAAAGCCCTTCTCACACTATACCACTCACTTATTATCCATACCTCACCTATGCTATTTGTGCTTGGGGATCAACTGCAGCAACACACCTAAAGCCAATAATAACCCAACAAAAAACTGCAGTAAGAATAATCACTAAATCCCATCCCTGGGCAGCACACCCCCCCCCACTCTTCAAAGATCTAAACTTACTCCCAGTTCAGTACATCCACCTTACTACTGTGCAATCTTATCTACAGGGCCTTAAACTCTAATATCAACCTTGACCTAAAACACTCTCTTGATAGTTGTGACAGAACCCACAGGCATAACACCAGACACAAACATCTCTACGGGCATTCCCCGTGTCCGACTAAACCTTTACAAAAATTCAATGTATGTCAAAGGCCCTAAAATCTGGAATACCCTACCTGAGAACTCTAGAACTGCAGACACATTCATCACCTTCAAAACTACCATTAGAAAACATTTATCTCCCCGATTTCACCCGTCAACTAACTACACGAATACCACCTGGGTTTGGGTTTACACTTACACTCGCTCACTCATTTGAAACCTAAACCAAAAAATATTAATCTCAGTCTTAAAATAATGAATCCTGTGATACTCCAATACTGAAACTATATATGTGCCAAAACAAAGCATTCACATTGCTAAACTCATTTAAAAATAGTATTTAGTCCCCTTAGCCATAATACCAACTTACCCCATAATTTGTAATATTTTACAATTAAGAATAAAACTAGTCTGCCCGAAATGCCTAGCCATGCTAAGCGTTCTAGTGGTACACTCTGTAATCACAATTTTACTACATGTAAACCAAAAAATAAACCCAAATTTCTGTAAACTCAGCATTGTAACCTTATAGAGAATAAACTTTGAATTGAATTGGGAAATTTAATTGAATACTTGAATTTGTGGTTACCATGGTGCCTATGCTAACCTTCCCATGGTGTAGAAATATACCTAGTTGGACGAATCTTATTGTGGCTAGCTGGTCCAATGGCTAACGCGACGGTCTGGGTTTTGAGACTCTCTGATTGTGGGTTCTATTCCCGCCCGTGGTATGGTTTGTTAGCAATCGTGTCATTACTTTTGTGAGTCACTAAAATACCTTATTATTTTGGTGAAAAAAAAAATTTTTTTGCGCTTTTTTTGACATT
>NC_069474.1:1888099-1988364 GCF_026875155.1 Cherax quadricarinatus | reverse complement strand
TGGTGACACTTGTTCCACAAGATTTGTCTTTATTTTTCCCAAAATCTTATCACAAGAGAAGCTGATCACACGTCTCTCAAGTGTTTATTGTGTTTTGTGAGACCCTTTGTTCACACTAACACACAGATCGTTGTTCTCTGTTGGTTATCCTGGCGTCAGTGTCACTCTCAGTAAAGTCAAAAGTAATCTGAAGACGCCACAGCGCCCCATGCCGTCACTGCCCCTTGCACAAAGAAAAAGCTGACCTAGAACTTTTGCTTCCTTGCCACTTCCTCGATGAAGCAAATCAGAAGGTTTGATTCTTGTTGTCTTAAGCATAGACAACAATGTCCACTATCTTTACTATGGTAACGAAGTGGGAGCAGGATTTTCCTTAATTGCCCTACTAAAGTAAGAGATGTACTGTCTCTTATTAAAATACACTCTGCAACACTGGACTGCAAGGAGCAATGGTCGCTTGACCACAGGTCGCATACTCGTACGGCATCTGTGATCAATTACTCACTGTAGCAGTAAACAAGACTCTTGCCCCTTCTGAGAGGTCTGGGCCCCTCAGGGCTGAAAGGGGCTGAAGGGGCTGAAGGGGGCTGATACCCCCCTCCTGGAGAAAATTTCTCCACAGAACCCGCGATCAGAGAGTCTCAAAACTCCAGACTCGTGATTCATGTTAAAGAAATTGTTTTCTTAAACCAACTGACTAGTATAGATATCTGTCACGTGATGTTTGTTATGCATGAGATGCTAAGTGATTCCTTTGGATGTTTCCTTTTTGAATTGCTTTAAGGGAGACAAGCTCGTGGACCTCTATTTATCTTGAATGAACCTCAAGTTCAAAGCACTTAACAGTTTCTTTAATATATGAGAGAAAGATTAGAAGATACCGCTGATTCAGTTTTCATGAACCTGAATATGTCCATGGGAACATAAAGGCCTATTTTGACCAAAAGTGCTCCAAGAGTAAATTGTTGATAAGTTTGATCTTTTACCAGACAAATCCTACAGTGTTAATTTCCTGACATGGACCGTATAAAGTAATAAATGTATGTATTAAGATAGATTATCTCTTGGATGTCAAGGGTAGGAAAATGTATTATATCAATATTTTAAAACTGAACCACCGTAGAGAAGTTAATCTTTGTTTAAACTCCTTTGATGAAAAAACTATATGTCTTACAGCTTAGTTAACAGTCACGATTCTTGTGAATCGAAGGAACTTCTTGATATTTTAACAGCTGATACGCCAACGAACACTTCTAACATCAACAGTGAACTCTCTAGTAAACAAGTCTCAAGTAAATACCTTTTTAGACGTATTCAGTGATCCCAGGACTTACCACTACTGTTGTACACAAGATTGAATTGTCAGCTCATGAACCAGTAGTACAGAAAATCTATCCTGTCCCCGTTCACTTACGGAAAACATTTGAAAACGAAGTTGACAAACTCCTAAAGTTAAATATCATCGAACCTTCTAAATCAGCTTTCTGTTCATCAGTCGTCAAGGTTAAGAAATCAGACAATTCTTAACGACTGGTACAAGGTTCTCGTTATTTAAACGCAATCACTAAATGGGATGCTGAGTCCATGCCAGTAATCGATAATGACTTGTATAAATTTCATGACTAAATTCTTCTCTGAATTAGACATCTCACAAGCGTACCATCAAGTGTCATTACACCCAGACTCTGAACCATTCACTGCTTTCCCTACTCATGGACGACTAATGCAATATCGCACAATGCCTTTCGGCTTGGTCACCGCGTGTGCCACGTAAACCTGGCTTATGAGAATAGTTCTTTCTGACCTCAAGAATGTTTCAGTGTATTTTTATAATATTTACATTATGACTCATGTCTGGGAAGATCATCTTACTACACTGTCGCTTGTTTTAAAAAGACTAAGAGCTCATGGCTCATGATATGGGGTATAAGTAGGTTCAAATACTACTTATACAGAAAACCCTTTGTGCTTGAAACAGATCACAAGCCACTGATGTACCTGGAAAACTTCAAAGGTTCGAATAGCCGACTCTTAAGATGGGTTTCGGCAATCCACTCCTTTAAGTTTAAAGTTGTATATGCAAGACAGGTATACAATACCTACAAGATGAAAGTTAAGACAATTGTGCAACATCTGGTTATCTTTATTGTAGACGTTTCGCCATCCAGTGGTTTTATCAATACAGATTCTTGAACATAATAAGAAAACAGAAGAACTATATACAAAAGTTGAGGAAATCAGTCCCTCAGCCTTGGAGGCGGTGTTGCGACACATCGTACGATAAACCGCTACCGCAAGTACCCACCGCCGCACCTCACAAACCCCCCTCCCCCTCATCACCCACGATATATATATATAATCTACAATTATAAAATCCAAAGCTCTTGTGACACCCTCATCGAACCCTCCCACATCTAGGCTTAATGCACGCAGAACCGACACCCCTCGGACCCCACCCTCTGTACACCCCTACTTAACCAATACCTAACACCCTCCAGTCCCTCACAAAACTATACTGCATGGAACGCCATCTCATCCCCCCAACAGATTCTGCACCTCCTGCCCACAATTACCCATCTGGTTCGTAATATCATCCCCAATGGTAGTATGCAATGCAGAAAAAAGATACGTTACCTCCCGCTCCCTAGGATTTAACTTCATTTGCAAACCTACACCAAATACTCTTCCATAGTACATGGGAACAACCCCTAAACGGAAAAAACAATCCTACCGGGCAAGCAACCTAACAAAACCCCATTCAAATTTTTCCTGTCTCTCAAACCCAACATCAAACCCCCCAAAACATTTTCACATTCCCTCAACTCCATACCACCAACACTTACCCAACCTATCAAGATTTTTTTTCAGTTTCCCCCCTTCCCCCTCACCCTTCGTCAAATCCTCCCATTTAAAAAAACACTTTTTAACCCTCCTTCTCAAATCCAAAAACCCCCAACCCACCCGGGTCAGAGGTAACTTTAAAACCCTCTCTCTTTACCATCGCAACTTAACCCCACAAAATTTTAAAAACCAGTCACAAGATTTCCCCCAATCACCGTCCCTGTTATTGGGGAAAAAAGGCTGCGCAGCCAAACCTTTCTATACAATATACATTATTTCAATCACTTGTTGCACGGGGGCAATAGAGGTTTCAAAACAAACCCAACCCCAGGATCCTTTCCCCAACCTATTTGAGTTTTTTTTCTAGAGCACGCCAAGTCATTTTTAAGATGATACCACAAAATTTTTAAAGACAAACCCTTTTTTTTTCCTCACAAAATTTCATCCTCCCCCCTTCTCCCAACACCCAAACCCCAAAGACCATTGCTTTTCATTTTAACCTGCACCCTTTTTTTCCCCTTCCAAACAATTGCCAAATTTATCCTAAACCCCCAACGCCATTGTGAAGGCTTCCCCCCTCTGTAACAACTTCAGACAGTATTACCAAAGCTGGCTCCTCCTCAGGAAAATTAATGAATAGAAAAAAAACAAAAACTGACAAACATAAACAATTTATTATTTAGAAAATATAAAATATAAAACACTTAAATATGAAATATGAATTCAAAGCTAATATTTCTAAAACTTGGTTGTCTGGTGTTGGTGACACTGCGTGTCGTTGAAATCGTAGCCGCTGATCATGATGGGGGGGGGTCACAGGTGTTGGTTACAACCCACTGGCTAGTTCTTCACAGTATAGCAGTGATTAATTTGTCCCGATGACAGGAAAGCAGGTTTTTTTTCCACTGCAATGATGAGGGGTTATATTCTGCTACTTGCATAAACAAACAGGTAAGTGGATCAGATTTTGGGACATCTCTGAACGTTCGTCCGTCTCCTTAAATTTTTACTCGTTGATTGGCAGGTGACCCATTCTGTCATTCAAGCTGGAAAGAAAGACAGGTTACCCACTGCTTAAGAAATCACTCTCCATGATAAGTACAATACCTAAAAGACGTGGTGATTATTATAACAGTTAACTTAGAGCAAGGCTGAAAACACTAAGTTTATTATTGGCCAAAAGTGAAGCATTCAACCAATAAATCCAGTAGAATAAAAGGCAGGCATGTACTTAAAGTAGTGCTAGGAGCTGTGAGTCTAGTGATTACTGTTTGGACTGGAGCCTCACACGTCACCTTTCGGGGGGAGGGGAAGAAGGAGGGGAAGGGATAGCGGGAGCTAGACTGACCCTTCCTTAACAAGCAGCCAGCAATCAAACTATCACTTTCGGGGTGGGTCAAAAAGGGAGGGGGATAGCGGGAGCTGGACTTACCCTACCTTAACTAGTAGCCGGCAATGAAACTATTGTTACTATATTGCTACTCCTATCTATTGAACTTTTGCTTCACACTCCCCCATACCAAGACTTATAGTCAAGGAGTATAAGAAGAATAGGCGAGGAAAAAGTTCTAACATGTGGAAGACGCGTAAGGCAACAAATCTTCTACTGACTGTCACGACTTAACCAGTCAGAGAAATAATTGGATGAACCATAACATTTTGTTGCCAAATTTTCAAGTTTGTATATTCAACTCCAACCTTTATATTATCCTTTGTACCTGTGTACCTGTGTACCTGTGTACCTGTGTACCTGTCTACCTGTCTACCATCTTACTATCATATTATAACCAAGACATTACCCTTGTTATTTTTTACTATTATTCTTTTGGTACTTTAATTGTGAATTATATGTTGTCAATTTAAATCTAGTTATACTCCTGATCTTGTCAACAACCTATACCAGACTCTAGTGCAATTGCAAGTACCATTTCAATTTGTATTTTTATATTATAAGTTTATATTATAATTCCACTCTAAGATTTTTTTTCATATCTTGTGATATTTTGTTGTGAAATTTAGTGTATTTTTCAATTAATTTTTGTTCATGCCCTTAATTTTTTTTTTGTAACTGTACCAATACCCATATTTTTTTTTTTTCTATTTTTTTATTTTTTTTGCTACCTTCTTGTATATTTTATCTTGTCAATTTAAATCTAGTTATACTCTAATTCTTGTAAAAAACTTTATAAGACCTTTGCAATTACAATTGAATCTTGTCCCTTTTTTTTATATTATTAGATTAAACTCAGTTTACTATAGTCAATACCAAATTCATTTATTAACCTAGTGCAATTACTAGTGAGAGACGGGTGCTATTTTTAATCTGTATTTTTATATTTTAGATTAACTAGTTGTACTATAGCCATTCTAGCTCAAAACATAGACTCACAAAATCATTATTTTAGACCTTATGCAATTTTTGATTACCAAACTTATTTTTCCCCACAACTTAATTAGTCCCTTTAATTATAATTTATATTAAAATTCTAACTTTAAAGAATTACCTTTAAAAGTAATACCTATTTAAAAATTCCCAAGCCCCTTTATTTATCACACTTTATTGTTCACCACAAATTATTTTTGTCCCTTTTTTTATTGTCCCTTTATTTTTGCTTTAAAAAACTACCTTAGCTCATTATTTTTAATTTTTAAAAATTCAGGGGCTACTTTTTTTTTTTGCTTTAGAAAATTTTACTTTATTTTTTCTTAATTCTAACTAAGATTCACACAAAAAATTATGATTACAATATTGTCCTGATCCAAACCCCTTTTTTAATGACTTAAATGATTTAAAAAGTTACTGAAAACACACGCAGAACAACAAAAGGGCCTTTTTCAGAGCCAACAACAACATAACTACCCTTTAAAACAATATCAATCTTTAAGCAAGCATTATGATGACCTCCAGCATTTCAAATTCCTTGATGCCAATATGTCCCTCATTCATAACGAAAAAACCCGGCTGAAACCTGACACTACAGATTTTATCCTTCGGTTCACAGCCATACACAACTGTAGGCCAGACCAACAAGGGGGGGCCAGCTATATACTACTCAGACCAAAATAGAATTTATCAAAAATACTTTCACAAGGATAAACGGGGGAAAAAAAAAATAAGCAAAATTAAAATCCAAATCCTACAAAAACCTCTCCATGATAAACATCTAAAATTTTCCACAATCAAACTTTAGCCAATTTTAGTAAAAACCTAGGAAGTTGTAACTGAGCACGCGAACAAAGACACTTACTCCTCCAGGTACTTCAAAATAAATCTCCGCAAGACCAGGACCCACCGTTGCTAAAATTCACAAATACAAGGTATCCATATTGGTACCAAAATAAACAAACCTACAAGAGTTCAAAACTAGTGTTTCCCTCTTGACATCTGGACCAAAAACCCTTTCCCCCTTTAAAATCAGGCATAATTCGTAATACCACAAGAAACCCCAAACTTCCTCAAACAACCGGAAAAAACCCCAAAACAATACAAAGTCCCCCCAACCCCAAAGAGGAGCCATTAAAATTTAAAAACGGAAAACACAGCCCCTACTAAAAATAAGAATTGCAATGTTTTAATAATTTTCTAAAAAAAACCAACCCCCCAAAAACAAAGCCCAAAAAAAACCCAACAATGACAGCTAAAGACTGAACGTCCCGGGGCTAACACCCAGCTTCTCAAATCCATAAATACAAAACCCCGTTTAAAAATAGTAAAATGGGTCACAAACCAGAGACCCAAAAAAAACGTTACTCGTCAAACCTAACCTCCTTTAAAAAGGGCAAAAAAAATTGTTTGTGAGAAAATTATCCAACTTTCGAGGATATAAAAAAGACCCCGGAAGACCCTATCAAAAATTTTGGGGAAAAAAAAGATATCCGACATAGCGAAAAAAAATTAGCAAAATCAGATGAACCCCAACTCCCCCCAAAAAAACAGCAAACAGACCAATGATTTCTTTTTCCCCCATAGGCAAAACCTTGCCCAAAAAACCCAAGCTCGATACCCCACCAAAAGACTACCTCCTGGAATACCCGAACCACTGTTCCCCAGCCCGACTAACCCATACGAAGTCTTCCTTATTATCAACGACGAAAAACAAGGGAGGATTTAAAAAACCTTACCACCCTTTTTATTTCTAGCATCAAATACATCACCAAACTTGCAACACTCTTTAACAAAACCAAGAATCCCACCTTCCCAAAATTTTTCAAAAAAGCAAGGGGCACCCCAACCATAAAGGAGGAGACCAAACGATTGAATAAAATAGGCCAATTCCAGTTTACCCCCTCCTCAAAAAAACTTCGAAAAATTAAAAAAAAGAATCTACCCCCCTCACCCAAAACTTTCAACCCCCCCAAATTTTGGGTTCAGGCCTAATAAAACTAATGATGCTATTAACAATGCTAAACATATATACACTGCAAAAAGAGAAAAAGAAGTCCAACTGGGGATCTTCATTGACTTACAAAAGCTTTTGATAAGTTGACCATGACTTTCTCCACGAAAATTGCCACAATGGGATTAGAGGGGCCTTCCCCAACTACCTCAAATCTTACCCAGCAATAAAGCCAAAATTGTTAATCAAAGGGGCAAGGGCCCTCCACACAACCAAATTTCGTTGTGTCCCACAGGGAAGTGTCCTGCCCCTTCTCTTTTTCCTATACATAAATGACCTACCAAAATGCTTCGAAAATTTACTCAAACCCACACTTTTTGCAATACACACATACGTCTTCCTCACCCGAGCCCATCACGCTAGCCAATACGTAAACACCCAATTTCGAAAATTCTACCCGGAGAGGACTAACAACTAAAAACTAACTTGACAAAACCTACTTCATTTAGTTTGTAAAGAGCTACAGATGTACCCCCTTTAAAATAACAAAAACGGTCCCTTCACAAAGCTAAAAGAGGGAAAAAATTTTTAGGGAAACCACCCGAAAAAACACTCAAATTCATACACATATACAACAAATTTTTAAAAAATTCCAAGATGAAGGGATCTATCGAAAATACGGACTATTTTTACAGTCAGCCCTCCTGGCCTTTTTTCACTCTTTTTTACCCTACTCCCTATGGGAATTTGGCAGAGGGCCCAAAAACAATTAAAACCCTTCAACCACTAATTTTCCCCCCAAAAAAAGGGGTGCAGTTAGAATGATAAAAATTCCACTACAGGCAACACATCCAAACCCAAAATTCAAAACACTCAACCTACTCACCTACAAAACATCCATACTTATTATTGCACCCATTACATACATAGAAAATTTAAACCCGATATTAACCCCCCTCAAACATTTCCCTTTCCAACCCCAAAAGAACCATACCATAAACAAGGGACAGATCACTCTTTTATGTTCCCCATGTCCATCTCACGCTATCAAAACTCAGGGAAAAGAAGGCCCCAAAACTGGGAATCCATACCGTAAAATAAAAAAAAACACTACCTATTTATAAATTCAAGTCTCTTCTCAAAAATCCTTACTCACCCAAAAACCCAAAAAAATATGAATAAATAACCTTATAAAAAGTATACCTTAATTTACCACAAATTTTCACACAAATTTTAAACCCGGGCCCAATTAAATTTTTTTTTTTTAAATACACTACCCAACAGAATCTCCATTCGAAGAATGTACAGCAATGCATGCAACCAATGACCTGCTTTGTAATACTCTTTTGTTTTTATAGTTATCTGTTTAAAATAATGTTTTTTTCACTGATTTCCTTGCTTAGTAATCATAGTTTTTTTAACCAGCCCGAATGCATCAAAAGGGCTTTGGCTGCTGCTCTTACCCTGTATTTTTTGACCTCTGTATGTTGCAAAAATTTACTAAATAAATAAATAAAAAATAAACCATTCATTACACAATAGGAACTTAAAAGCTTTAGTCCAAGTCCCCCCAAAGGGGGCGACGTTTTCCCCTTTAAAAATTTTTCTAGGTAAATCAAAGGTTTGTGATCCTTTCCAAAAATGAATTCTTTTCCCAAAAAAAAAATTTAATTTGGGAGAAACCCCAAACAAGACCAAAGTTTCCCTTTTTCAGGTGGAGTATCTCGTTTCGGGGGAAGGAGTTTCCGGGCTTAGGAAGCATACGGAAGGGAGACCATCATGGTACTGAAAAACACCGCACCTAAGCCAGTATTGGAGGAAATCATTCTTAAAAAAAAGTTTTTTTAAAAATTTTAAAATCTTAAGAAAGGGGCTTTCAAAAAAAAATTTTAATAAATTTAAACTTTTCCCGAGCTACGTGGGAAATTAAGTTAAGGGGTTTCCCTTCAAGACTTTTTGGAAAGTCGGTAACATGCCTGTAAGATCAGTAAGGTTGGGGAAAAACCATGCATAAAAATTTACAGAAGCAAGAAAGCCCTTGAGTTTTCTTAGTTTAGGGAATTTAAAATCAAAAAAACTTTTAATTTACTGGGGAAGGCTCAGAAGTCATTTGAAAGTATCAGTCCAAGATACAAAATTGTTTTACCCAAAAGGGGCATTTCTTTTTGGCTTTTTGGGATGGGGCCCGGGGGTAACCTATGCAAAAAATATGTTAATTTGGAACTTCGCCCCACGTCGATGTGACTACATAAATGTTACAAAAAAACAAAACATTTTGGGAATTACCCAAACCTTTCCATATCTCACTGGTACACAGGCGTTACCAAACCGAAGGGCAAGTTCATATTTCACACCTTGGGTTTGGGAAAAATTGGGGTACTGCTTAAAGAAACTAACATTTCTTGATGAATGCCGGCAATATCAATCTCTGAAAAGAAGGGAAACGCTAAAATTTTTTTAATTCTATCATCAAGGCCATAGGGTTTAGTGTCCCACCCATTATAGCATTAAGGCCTATGAAGTCCCAAAACAATCTACATATTTTCCTACTTCTTAACCAGACTACGGGACAATATCAGAACTGAAGTTTTAAGATCTTTAGTTTTTTAAAAAATTTTTCTACCTTTCGGTCAAAAAGCTCCCCCAATTTTAAAGGAACTGGTAAATTTCCCTTTTAAAAAGGGTTTTCTGTCAAAAAGTCAAAATTATGGCACCGTGGAGGTAAAACCTGAAAACTAAAGACGTCTAAAATTACTCCACATTGAAGTATTCATGCCTCTTATGGTCATCCAAAGATTCTTAAAATATTAATTTTGTTGCACCCGGTGGTCAAAAGTCACCAAGATTAGTTTTTTTTTTCATCAAGTCAAGTTGAGGTTCAATTTAAACACACTTTACAATCTTCAGTTGTTTTATCAAGTTCGTGAGGAAAAACTAAGTCATAGTAATATTAAGGCAGTTAACCGAATTTCTTCGGTAATATTTCTTAAGGATGTTGATATGATAAAGCTTACGTTTCCCCTTGACTTCAATGAGGTAGTCAACTTTCCCACAAATTTTTAATACTTTATATGGCCCTTTCCATGCTACTAATAATTTATTTGACTTGATAGGCAAGAGTACCAGAACTTCATCTCCTACTTTAAAACTTCTCCTCTGATTTTTGGAATCAAAATAGGTTTTGTACTGGTCCATTGACAAGCTTAAGTTTTTCGAAACTATGTCAGAGGTCTCCTCAAGTTTGGATCTAAGGTCAAGGAGAAACTGATAAAAAGACTGAACCTCAGCCTTTACGTCCTCATTAGTCCATAAGTCATGAAGGATAGACATTGGGCCTCTGGCCTGTCTACCATACAGTAGTTCATAAGGTGAAAACCCCAAAGAGTCACTGGGAACTTCCCTCATGGCAAACAAAGCACAGGGTAGGTAACGATGCCACTCCTTAGCTTTAAGGGAGAAAAGTTTTCTTAAAATGGACTTGAGAATCGAATGCTGGCGCTCAATGTTATGATAGGGTGTGGTGAAGAGAGGCTTCACTCCCAGAAGTTGGTATAGATGTTGCATTAAGTCAGAAGTGAATTGTGTCCCATGGTCAGACAAAATTTCTCTAGGGATGCCCACTCTGGAGAAGATGGACAAAAGAGCTTCAGCCACCTCTGTAGTAGTTATGGTCTTTAAGGGAACGGCTTCACGGAAACTCGAAGCATAATTAACTAATGTTATTATATATCTATGTCCCCCAGATGAAAGTGGAGATAAAGGACCAACGATGTCAGTAGCTACTCTTTCAAACGATACAGTAAAGATAGGCATTTTGACCATAGGCACTCGCCTGGTACCTCGGGAGGATGACAGTTGGCAAACTTTACATGATCTACAACAGGTAGTGACATCTGAGGACATTTTTGGCAAAAAATAGGTTTCCCTAATTTTATTTAAGGTTTTACGATGCGAGAAATGTCCGGCCACTGGCAGGTCATGAGCCATTTTAAGAACAGTCTCTCTGCATTGACTTGGAACAACTAAGATGGAATAGTCTATCTCATCTGAATTTAATTTGAATACTGACTTGTACAAGATACCTTTTATATGTTCAAATTTATATGAAAAGTTTTTCCTTTGGATAACTTGATTTTGTTTAGCGGCATTATGGCAATTCTGAAGAGAGGGGCAATTACGTTGTAAATTGACAAATGAGTCCTTTGATATATCTAAAGGCTTGAAGTCATGAAAAATCAAAGGATGGACAGTAGGAGAAGCCTGGGCTTTGGTCTGAGCCCTAGTCAAGACATTTATGGTATCAAAGGCGATATCTTCACTTTCATCTAACAAGTGAACCGGTGATCCTACTAATTCGATTTCGAGAGTAGCATCACTGGTTTTTAATCCCACATGAATCTCACGAGACATTGTCTCATCTGAGCTTTCGAGGGGCTTCACTGACTCTCCAGGAAGAGGATCTGAAACACTTATGTCCATCTTTGGTGATGAAAGATCAACCTCAGAAGGAAGAATGGCACCTTTTACATTACCTATTAGTACGGAGCAAGAAGTGATGGGGGCTAGTACGGCTTCAGACCAACCTGTGAACCATTTAGACCTAATGTAACAACGGATGGTAGGAAAAGTGTCTGTACGGCCCAAGTAGTCTGAAATCATAGCAGAGGAATGAGTTTCTTTAAGATTAGGTAACAGCTTATCAGAAATGACTATACATGTGCATCCAGTGTCTCGTAAAATGTAGATACATTAAGTCCATTAACTGTTCCTGAACAGAAGGGTGCCTGGTCATTACAGTCTTTAAAACATCTTCCAACTTTTTGGACCTTGTTAGAAGGACAATCTGGACGTTTATGCCCCTTAACACCACACAAATGACAAACAGGGATAAAAGAAGTCACTTATTTTCCACTAGATGCTTTGATTTCTTAAGGTCTGATGAACCCTTGCCCTTAGGGTTCGATCCCTTTTGGTCTTTATAGGAATTGTGAGCCTCAGTATACAAGTCAGCAGCCTCAGCAACTTCCTCAGCTTTAATCAGGTTACATTCTCTGATGAATGTTCGTATCTGGTGGGGAACAGCTGTCAGGAACTGGACAGCAACCATGAAGTCTCTAAGAGATTCATAACTGTGATCAATTCCTGAACTCTTTATCCAAAAGTCGAACAAGCGAAAGAGTGTTACCTGTAACTGCTGAAAGTTCTGGCCATGCTGTAAGGTGGCATACCTGAAATCTTTCCTGTAAGAATTAGTGGTTTTTTTTTTTATATGCTTTAAGGATTGCCTTTTTCAGTAGGGTATAATTACATATGATATCCAGCGACAAAGTTCCATAGATATTCAAAGCTGTACCAGAAAATAACATTCCTAACCTGGTAGCCCAGGTGTCAGCAGGCCATTCACAGAGGGTAGCGGTATTTTCAAACCTGATAATGTAGGAAGTAATGTCTTCACCCTCTGTGAAGGGAGGTAAATTAGTTATTGGAATATGTGCACTAGCTGCATGATGTTCAATTACTCCTTCCTCTAATTATTGTTGTGTAAGAATTAACTTTTTATTCTCTAATTCAAAGCGAGATTTTTCGAGCTCGAGATCCTTCTCTCTCTCTATTAACTCATGTTCTCTGTCCTTTGCTCTTTCTTCAAGTTCTCTTAATTTAACCTGTTCCTCACGTATCTTAGCTTGCTCCTCATGTTCTCTAGCTCTTTCCTCACGATCAAGTCTATCATGCTCTTTTTGGTCTTCTCGCTCTCTTTCTAACTGTCTTTCTTGGCTTTCTCTTTCAATTCTCTCTCTCTCCTTTTTCTCCTGTCTTTCAAGGTTCTCTTTCTCCTTTTTCTCTTCTCTTTCGATTCTCTCTCTCTCCTTTTTTTCTTCTCTTTCCCTTTCTAACTGTCTTTCTTCTCTCTCAATTCTCTCTCTTAAAAGTCTTTCCTGGATCTTAGCACTAATGAAAGATTCTAAAATTTTCCCTGTTATTCCTAACTTACTTCCAGCGTTCATCCAAAACTGGTATTCCTCCTTGCTTGCAAGAATAACTTAAACTATCAGGGGAAATGAAACGGGTATCAAAGAAAATGGAGGGTTCAATACCTGCTCCGCTCAAACTGTAAATAAACCAGAGGGCTCGATCCCTGCTTCAATTAAACAATACGTATTAATGAAAACAAAGGGTTCTATGCCGGCTCTGAGCAAACAGTAAGTAGAATGGGGTCACTCGACCATCCAATCTTCTCACCAACAAATCAAGAGTGTCCTACGACAGTTCCCTTGATAACATAAAGAGATCAATGAAAGAAATTGTCACTGGAAAATCTCGGGTCCCTAGAGTCTAATCCTCCAAAGTGTTTCAAGCTCACTCAAAAAGATGGCAGAATTGAATATTATATCCTGCCTGACTTGACTTACAATAAATTGAGACTATAACAATCACCAAATCTTTTAAATACCTGTACCGTAGTCCTACCATAGAGAATGATTACTCATGGCTGGTGGTAACCGTCTGTGGTATGCAGCGTTGAAGTTCCAATGGAAGATTCGTGATGGAGTTGAATCTTGATTCAGTCGAGCGAATCCTGGCAAGGTCGCTACTTGTGAAGGCTGTTGGTTACAACCCACTGGCTAGTTCTTCACAGTATAGCAGTGATTTATTCGTCTCAATGACAGGAAAGCAGTTTTTTTTTTCCACTGCAATGATTAGGGGTTGTATCCTGCTACTTGCATACACAAACAGGTAAGTGGATCAGAATTTGGGACATCTCCGAACGTTAGTCCGTCTCCTTTAATTTTACTCGTTGAATGGCAGGTGACCATTCTGTCATTCAAGCTGGAAAGAAAGACAAGTTACCCACTGCTTAAGAAATCACTCTCCATGATAAGTACAATACCTAAAAGACGTTGTGATTATTACAACCATCAACTTAGAGCAAGGCTGAAAAGACTAAGTTTATTGTTGTTCAAAAGTGAAGCTTTCAACCAATAAATCCAGTAGAATACAAGGCAGGCATATACTTACAGTAGTGCTGGGAGCTGTGAGACTAGTGATTAATGTTTGGACCATAGCCCCACACGTCACCTTTCGGGGGGGGTAGAAGGAGGGGAATGGATAGCGGGAGCTAGATTGACCCTACCTTAACAAGCAGCCGGCAATCAAACTATCACTTTCGGGGTGGGGGGAAAAAAGGTGGGAACAGTGGGAGCTAGACTTACCTTACCTTTCCAAGTAGCCGGCAAGCAAACTATCACTTTCGGGGAGGGGGAAAAAGGGGGGGGGAATAGTGGGAGCTGGACTTATCCTACCTTAACTAGTAGCTGGCAATGAAACTATTGTTACTATATCACTACTCCTGTCTATTGAACTTTTCCCTCACAGCCATCCCTTCCCGAACCAGGACTGTTGTATCATTTACATATCCTATTATTCCAGGCCACACTTTCCCTACCTCCCCCTCACCCCCACTCTTGTTATATACACTACGTTCAACCATTCTATAGAAGGGGTCCTGAATGCATGCAAACAACATTTGTGACATGGGACACCCCTGCCTAAGTCCCCTACCCATTATAATCTCTTCCCCCAAGCATCCATTAATCTGTACCCTCATCTTGGCTCATTTATACAATGTGGTTACCCAATTAACTGTTTATTCCCCATAATCCTGCCTCCTATATGTAGGTCCCAATGCTCCCCTTTCTACTCTGTCATAGGCCCCCTGCCAGTCCAAAGCCAACAATGCCGCCCCCATTCCCCCCCCCCCTTTTGACTCCACAAAACTTCTCAGTATCCCATGACCTTCAACCATCGACCTACCAGGCAATCCATACTGCATTTTCGAAACCACTCCCTACCACACATTTAAACTGATTACCAAGACTTTAGCAAACAACTTATAATCTGCACATAACAGAGATATAGCATGGTACTCCTTGAGGGTATGCTGCCCCTTACCCTTTTGGACCAACACTTCAACTGCTGTTGCTTGCTTGTCCCCCATCACACCCTTCTTCATCTGTTTTAATAACCTAACCATGAAACCCCTTATTACATCCCAATGTTTTAGATAAAATTCAGCTGGGAGACCATCTATTTCTGGTGCTTCGCCCTTCCTCATTCCCGTTAAAGCCAACTCTATTTCCTCTTCCGTTATTGCCTCTCTTAAAGCCTTCCTATAACTTTTCCCTACATTACACGTCACATACTCACACCCTTTCTCTAAAGCCACATTCCCCACACTCCCACTTGTCCAATACCTTTCATACCATTTATCCGCATACGCACACATTCCTTTCATAGCCCGTATCTCCTGACCTACCCTATAACCTCCTGCTGTAACCTGCTGCCTATGTTTTTGACGTCGCAACACACACACACTGATGACTTGTCTCCCCAAAGCACCTCCTCTACCACTGCCTGCACCCTTACCACCTGAAACCTCTCATTTTGTAACTCCCTCCATCTCCCCTTGACCTCGACAATTTCATCCATAGGATAGTTGCCCCCCACAGCCCCCTGCCCATAACAACCCCTTAACCTTTCCTCACATAATATTTCCAAATCCTTTACTTGGCTACACAATCCCACCATTTCACGACATTTTCCACCCCCTGTGCATCCTCGCTAAGCTCCTTCAATAAGACAGAAAATACCTCTAATCCCTCCTCATCACTCAATACACTTATACTTAATTTCCAGTAACTCCTGTATATTTCCGCAAGTGCCTCCCACCCAACCTCCACCAACACTACTCTATGATCCGACAATGCTATTTCAACAGTTTTGAAAGATTGCACTACAACCCCTTGAGAAAGATACATCTATCTAACCTCGCTGCATACCCTCTTCTAACAAATGTATGATCTGTCTCCCACACCCCCCTGCTAACGCGTCTGGTAACCAAGTATCTCTCATTAAATCTGTTAGGGTCACCGACACGTAGCCTGCCCCTTTTCAAATTCAAATTCAAATTCAAAGTTTATTCTCTATAAGGATTACAATGCTGAGTTTACAGAAATTTGGTTATTGTGTGGTTTACATGTAGTAAAATAGTGGTTACAGAGTGTACCATTAGAACGCTTAGCATGGCTAGGCATTTCGGGCAGACTTAGTTTTATTCTTAATTGTAAAATAGTACAAATTATGAGGTAAGTTGGTATTATGGCTAAGTGACTAAATACTAGTTTGTGAGTTTAGCAATGTGAATGCTTTTGTTTTGGCACAGTACATAGTTTCAGTATTGGAGTATCACATGATTCATTATTTTAAGATTGAGATTAATATTTCTGTTTATGGTCAAATGAGTGAGTGAGTGTAGTGGTGTTAGTGTAGTTAGTTGACAGGGTGTATCAGGGAGATAAGATGTTTTCTAATGGTAGTTTTGAAGGTGATGAATGTGTCTGCAGTTCTAGAGTTCTCAGGTAGGGTATTCCAGACTTTAGGGCCTTTGACATACATTGAATTTTTGTAAAGGTTTAGTCGGACACGGGGAATGTCGTAGAGATGTTTGTGTCTGGTGTTATGCCTGTGGGTTCTGTCACAACTATCAAGAAAGCGTTTTAGGCCAAGGTTGATATTAGAGTTTAAGGCCCTGTAGATGTAGATTGCACAGTAGTAAGTGTGGTTGTACTGAACTGGGAGTAAGTTTAAGTCTATGAAGAGTGGGGGGGGTGTGTTGCCAGGGATGGGATTTAGTGATTATTCTTACTGCAGCATTTTGTTGGGTTATTATTGGCTTTAGGTGTGTTGCTGTAGTTGATCCCCAAGCACAAATAGCATAGGTGAGGTATGGATAAATAAGTGAGTGGTATAGTGTGAGAAGGGCATTTTGTGGCACGTAGTATCGTATCTTGGAGAGGATCCCAACCGTTTTGGATACTTTTTTGTTTATATGCTGGATATGGGTGCTGAAATTCAGGTTGTTGTCAAGGTATAAGCCTAGGAATTTGCCCCCATTATTTTTGGTAATTAGAGTGTTGTCAATCTTAATGTTAATTTGTGCATCTCCTGCTCTGCTACCAAACATAATATAGTAGGTTTTGTCAGTGTTAAGCGTAAGTTTATTGGCTGTCATCCAAGTCGATATTTTAATCAGCTCCTCATTCACAATGGTGTTGAGGGTGGCAAGATTAGGGTGAGAGATGACATAAGTCGTGTCGTCAGCAAAGAGAATGGGTTTCAGGTGTTGGGATACATTTGGAAGGTCATTGATGTATATGAGGAAGAGCATGTTCCATGTCGGCCCTCCTAATAATGCAGTTCCAATTACCTCCTACTATTGCCACCTACGGTAATGTCTGGAAGAAAAACACAAGGTCCTTATACACAAACTCCTGCATCACCTGTATGTTATTCTCTGCAGGCGCATACACGCTTATAAAGGCCACATGTTTGCCCATCGACCAACCATCCACACGCAACACCCTTCCCCCTCCCCCGTCACTTCTCTGCAAAACAAACAGGCTCGCCTCCCTAATTGGTATACACACCCCTCCTTTTAAACAGGCAGATGGTAGGGTTACCACCTGAAACTCTGCCACCTTCAATACCCTGCCCTCCCTAAAATTATGCTCCTGAAGGAACACAACATCCACTCTAGATTTATTCAGAAATATTCTAAACCATTCTCTCTTTACACTATTACACAAACCATTAACGTTTACTGTCATACACTGGAGGCCTATTAACCCTTAAACTGTCCAAATGTAGATCTATGTTTTTTCAACATTTCAATGTAAAAGAATCTATATCTTCTTTTTGTTTTTTTACATTTGAAAACGTGTAAAAAAAATCTTTGATCTACTTTTTTTTTGTTAAAATTTAAAATATGTAAAAAAGGTAGATATACCTTTGGAACACTATACATGTGAACATAGATCTGTTTTTACAGTTTAAGGGTTAAAGTTTCCACCCCTGCCTCCTCTCGTCACTCTTCCGATGGGCATGAGAACTTATGGATCCACTTGACACCTTCACACTTCCCTCTCCCCTCCCCCCTTCTTTCGGTGCCTCCCGTCGTGGCCATCACTATCTTCACCTTCTGCCCATATTTGCTTCCCAGGCCGCTGCACTGGCGTTAGGACATCATCCAAATCCGACGCAGCAGCCCTCTTCCTCGTGATAATCGCATCCTCCATAGCTTTTTCTGGGAATGCCTCACAATGTACCTCAACCTCTGCTGTACACTGTTTCAATGATCCTGATGATACCTCAGTCATGCTGTTACTGCCGTCGTCTGGATAGTTCTCCTGTCGTTGATGCACCTCTGCACCTCCAGAGTCCTTATATTAAAGAAAACGAACATGGCGTAACTATGATATACTACTGAACTTTTTTATTTTTCGTTCGATTTCTTTAATTTTTTTTTTTTGTACGTAAAGAAGCACCTTTCAATAGTAATGTGACCAAGTTTCAATAAGATAGCTCAAAAAACAACTGAGAAAAAAATTATTTACTAATAATCAAACATATTGAACAGTATTTTTGTAATGGGACTTGAAAAAGCTGTTTTAGCATTATCTACGCATAAAACAATGCTAAACTGTATTTCAAATTGCCATCCGAACTGTAATTTATCCTTTCTTCATTCTTAAAAAAATAAAGTTTGCATGGTTTTGGCATTCAGCCAAATATCTGACTTTTGCCTGGTCACAGACCGGGCCGTGGGGGTGTTGACCCCCGGAACTCTCTCCAGGTAAAACTCCAGGTATATCTCAAAAAACTGTCCATTTGCTTGTGAAACAATCTTTCCTTTATGTTCTCTGTGAATTTCATTACATTCCTGCTATTACTAACGAATATACTGGCCTATATATGTAAATAAGTTACTTCCGAGATAATCCGCGAAACAGCCGTACCACCAATTTTTTTTTTTTCGAGAAAATAGCATTTTTCTCAGCATTACGAATGTATATCATAGTTACCCCATGTTCGTTTTCTTTAATATAAGGACCCTGGAGGTGAAAGAAGGAGAATGGAAGCCCATCGCTGACTATGGGAATCTTATATTCCCTTGGAACGCTCTGAGAATATGCCATATATTATTCATTCTGGAGTATTTGCCATATTTCTTTGTTATTTATATTGTTTATTATGTCATATCAGATCAATTGTGATACATAAATAAGCCGTAGAAGCTATAATAGCGTTATATTGAAGCATATTCCCCGGCCACTCCGAGACTGGAATTTTCCATGACGTCAGCAAAATATTGACAGAAGGTTCCTGGTTGGCTGGAAGTCTACATATAAGTCCCACCCACTGTATTATGATGCCAAATCGTCAATTATTATCTTAGAAAGAATAATACAATAAATACACGAAAAAAAACGGAAAAAAGTGAAAATTGACGACAGGTGAGCACACCTGCCGCGGGTGGTGACGTCACCCTATGTGTTTTAAATGACCATAATTCCTTGTAGGAATGTCCAGGGCCAGATTACCACATAGGAAAACTAGGCATTTGCCTAGTCCAAGGGGTTCAGGGGCTCATCCAAGACTGCACACATGGTGCAAGTGCAAAGGGGTCCCTACCTAAAAAGTTCAAGTGTTTGGAGAGTAAAATTGATTTTTAAAAATTAATTAAAACAAAAATAAATAATGAAATAAAATAAAATAAAAATAAATAAACCTAACCATAGATGGCAACACTCAACACGCCTTTGTTTACATCAGAACAGCTGTGTTTTCCCGCTAATGGGTGAGTATGGGAGATTCCTCTCCAATTTTCTGTAGCAATTACACATTATCTAGACTTGTACTGTGACAAATTAACTGAAGTGTTGTTGATAGACATTGATGTGTATGGATAAATGTTTGTTTTTGCCTCTAAATGTTAAGGGAGGTACCTGATCGGGTTACTTGACCAGTAAAGACGCATGGACCAGTAAAGACGCATTTTTGGTAAAAATACTATAAGGAAAAACCTAAAAATGCAAACTGACTCCTGTTTGTAGGTTTTAAAAGCACTTTGTCCTGTCTTTAAGTCTTTATCATTTCAATAACAGATCTCAATTGATTGATGTTCTACATCACTTCCGTTGCAAATGCTTAGTTTTCAAGTTGCGTTGGAAGTGATGTAGAACATCAGTTAATTTACTACATATTTCCCCAGAAACACATAAGCCACATCAGAAAGTCGTTGGTTGGGTGAAACTGAAAATTGTCCCTGCATTCTTTAAATTCTCATGTCCTTATCTATGGTGGTAGGCCATATATCATGCAAAACATAATGATTAGTTTAGTTATGAAAATGGTAATATAAATACCATTGTGCATTGTTCTTGGACTCAGTATGACTTCTGTTTAAGTAAATTGGAGATCAAGGAGGATGAATTTTTTGGACTTTTACAAGCACTCTTTAATTTTTTCTCTGCTTCAATGCAAATATCTCAGAAAACTTCCCTAATGTTGACATAGTGTATCGCCTTTACCTAACACTTCCAGCTACTAACTGTGAAGGAGAACGTTCATTTTCTGTTTTGAAAAGAGTGAAAAACCAGCTCCGTTCAACAATGAGCCAAGACAAATTGTGTAACCTAGCCTTGTTGACCATTGAGTCTGATCTAACAAGAAATATTGATTTTCAGAATATAATTGATGATTTTGCCAATATGAAATCCAGTAAAAAAAATTATTTAAGAAATGCCTATGAATATAAACAATTCTTTACTTTCTTGAGTTTATATGATTTGATAGTCTTGTGCATGATGCAATGATAACAATAATGGTCAGTGATTTATAAAGGGAATAATAGTGCTGTAGTGGTTATGCTGAATATAATAGATACATGATGTCACTACTTTAATAGCCTAATCTAGTAATACTATGCTGTCTTGAGTTTATTCTCTTTAAAATGCATGATTTAACAAGATAGTTATAATGGCTGTTGGTAAATGGTTTTGGTTGTCTTGATGTACTTTCCCTATTAAATTTTATCTAAATAGCCAGAATGTATTTAATTAGACCTTAAACAGGCTCACACCGACCCCCCCCCCAACCCCCAAGCTGGAAGGGGTCGCTTCGCTTACCCGTAACTCAAAGGGGACCCGCCAATCTGAATAGCCTATGGCCCAGAGACTTCTTAATCTGGCCCTGGGAATGTCGTAGAAAAATGATTCTGGTACCATTGTGTTGCCAGAGAGTTAAGCTATTTTTCTATAAGATTAACTCAATTTGTGAATTTTTCGACAAAAATTTTTCGTTCGCGCTGAGTAGAGTCTATTTCCCCTCAATGCCGACAGTCATTCACTGCCTGACCACGGTAGAGTGCGGTTTTGCTCTGCACCCCTCTGCTGTTTGTAGACGAGCTCCCTTGTCAGTTACCTGGCTGAAGCAGTGTGAAGTGGTGCTGTCACGCCTCTGTTAACAACATAGGTGCACTGTGATTGTCAAGATTGCGGTTAGTCTGAGACGCCGGATAAAAACTGTAGGCATTGAGCTACTTAAAGGAACTATAACGCCTAGTTCTGCGCAAGTCTTATTGCCAAAGATCATCCGGAGACATATGGGAACAAGAAGTGAAATTTTATGGTGTAGTATTAAACGGAGGCCAAAAAATTTTTGTCAAACTGCTATCAGCTACGTTTATGAATCGTTAGTCACCAGGTTTCAGGACGTAAGTCTTAGCATCACCCAGCTGTCAGTGTAAGAATGATAGATGTTTCACGGCATTATACGTGGATCAAGTTACGCAACGTTCCCTTTGAGGCGGACGAGGCGGAATAAGGGAAAAGTTTTTGAGACGTAGGGGAAAAGATGCATTATGCTCAACATGGTACGTGGGGGGCAGGTGCCTATGCTGGTTTTCCAGAGGGCTTTTTTTCAACATCAAAATGACTTTGAAGCACCCAGTACCGTCCTATGTGTATCTACAAGATTTCAGGATGCAGGAAATGGTAATGTACCCAGGCCCAAACGATGTAAAAATTGCCGCCTATGTCGTGAGTATGATCACATAGCAGCGACCTGTGACAAGCAAAGACGTGTGCCTGGACCTGTGGTGGACGTCACAGCCCCTGCTTCAAAGGTGGCTGGTGAGAAACAAACTTCGGATGGAGAGCGTGGTGTTCTTTTGGAGCGAGATAGTGGATCGGGCACACAGGACTGGCGGTGAGTTGGAGTCCCTCCCCCACCTGCCTGATCAGGTATCGTCTCCTGTGGATAAGGAGGAGCAGCAATTTACAGGAGAAGGTTCTTGAGTTTTGAGGGGGAATTGGTGGAGGTGTTGAAGACTTTGTCACCGCCAGAGAGGGACGTTACATCTGAGCGTGGTGTCATCGGAGAGCCCGTTGCTTCCAGAAAGTCGGAGCCCATGAAATTTGGGACATGAGGTGGTTTGGAGTCATCCGTTGAATCTTTAAAAACCATTGTCAATAGAGTGGGAGGTTCATCGAGAGGCAACATCTGACCAAGAAATGTGTAACATGACGGTCACGAGAAAGAGGGCGGCTACGTCAATTCTGAATGACGTCCTTACGCCTCACAAAGGGCCCGGGAAAAAAGACTGAGGTGAAGTGTTAAGGTAGTGGTGTAGGTGATGGAAACCAAAGATAGGAGGGACCGAAGAAGGGGAGGGAAAGAGAGCACTCTGAAGGTGTCCAAAATTAAATTCAAAACTCTGGAGTTGTAAAGAGTAATTAAGGAAGCAGGGGGGGAAATTTTTAATAGACCCCTTTGGTGTATGTCTGTAAATGTTAATGGGTTATGTAGCTGTATGAAGAGAGATTGGTTTCGTAATTTCCGAATAAATCTAGAGTGGATGTTGTGTTCCTGCAGGAGCACAATTTTAAAGAGGGTAGGGTGTTGGAGGTGGCAGGATTTCGAGTAGTTTCCACTGCCATCTCCCCGTCTAAAAGGTGGTGTGGGAATTTTAATAAGGGAGATAACCCCGTTTGTTTGCAGAGAAGCGAGGAGGATTGGGAGGGAGGTGTTCATGGGATGGGTGGTGGATGGGTAAGCGTTTGTCTTTTGTGAGTGTGTATGCACTGGCAGAAAATAACATAAAGGTAAAGAATGATTTTGCGTGTGAGGATCTTGTGTTTTTCTTAAGTGCACTGCCAGAGGTGGCAATAGTTGGTGAGGACTGGAATAGTGTAATCAGGGTGACTGATGTAGACCCAAAAGGAGCTGGATATATGTCTGTGGCTCTTAGGGATTTATTAAGGGATGTTAGGTTACGTGATGCCTTCAGGGGGGCAGTGTGGGAGACTGAATATACGTTTGTTAGGACTGGATATGCTGCGAGACTAGATAGAGTGTACCTTCCTCAGGGAGTGGATGTGAAATCTTTCAGTACTGTGGAGGCTACAGAGTCAGATCATAGGGCAGTGGTGGTGGAGGTTGGGTGTGGGATGCTCGTGGACATACATAGAAGTTATTGGAAATTAAATATGGGTTTTGGTGATTTAGGAGGGGGAGGAGGGGTTTTCATCCTATGGAGGGAGCTTAGTGTGGAAGAACAGGAGTGGATGACATTGTGACATGGTGGGATAGTGTTGCAAAGGAAAGGATTAGAAAGTTTTATGTGAGAAAGGAAAACGATTAATTTTTAAAAAATAAGGATGTAACTTTTTAGAGGAAAGGAAAAGGGGGTTGCTAGGGGCGGGGGGGGTTTGGGAAATAATTTCCTAGGATAAATAGCTGAAATTAATGGGGGTTGGGTTTGCAAATGAAATTTTCAAGCTTAAGGGGGGCAGCGGGGGTGGAAGAAGGGGCTTTGGGGGCGAAAGCCTCTTTTGGTGTTTTTGCGGCACAAAAGCAAAGGGCAGGCAGTGACAGCTATCCCATGTTTAGAGGTAACGGGATAGTTGGGAATTATAGAGCAGGCAGGAAAATACAAACCACGAAGGGATGTGGCAATGCAGAGGCTTGGTACAAGGGGAACAGTGGGGGGTGGGTGACGTGGCGTTGGACAAGGTGTGTACGTATGTGACGTGTAATTTAGGAAATAGTGATAGAAAGGGTTAGGGGACTATTAAGGCAGAGGAAATAGAGAATTCTTTAAAGGGGGAATGAGGAAGGGAAAGCCCCGGGGTATTGACGGTCTCCCAGTAAGAATTTTTTACAACATTGGACGTTAAAAAGGGGGATTTATAGTTAGGTATTTAATCGTATGAAGGAAAAGGGGTAAGCGGGGTGAGCAGCAGGTAACAGCAGTTGTAGTGTTGGTCCCGAAGGCCAAGGGCAGCCCACCCTTTGGGGAGTACCAAGCCAAAATCACTGATGTGTGTAGACTAAAAAGGTGTTCACAAAAATTTTAGTAATAGGTTCAAATGTGTTGTAGGAGGGGTTTAGTGCCCAAAATCTCAGTTTGGGTTCCCGGGGAAGGGTCGATGATTGAAGGACATGGGATACTGAGAAGTTTTGTGGAAGCAAGGGTGGGGGTGAAGGGGCAGTTTTGTTGGCTCTAGATTGGCAGGGAGCATATGGTAGAGTGGAAAGGGGAGTTTTGCAGGTTATACTTAGGAGACGGGTTTTGGGGGAGGAAATAGTCGAGTGGGTAAATACGTTATACAAGGGGGCGAAATGAGGATACAGTTTAAAATGGTAATGGGGAGGGATATTGCAATGGGTAAGAGGCCTTAGACGGGGAAATGCCCCATGTCCCAAATATTGTTTGCGTGTTTCCAGGACCCCTTTTATAGAAGGGTTTTGACCTCAGCTTATGTACCCCAAAGTGAGGGAAGTGTGGGGGGTGGGAATCCTGGCCGGGTTATTGGATGTAAGACGACAGCACTGTTCTCATTCGTGAAGGGATGCCCAATGGGAGTGTTGGACAAGGTTGTGCAATTTTTTGGAAGTCCCCAGGGGAAATGGCAGGTAAATAGTGCGAAGTAAAGGGTGCATGGGGTTGGGTTCTTGGGTGGGGGTGTGGGGGAGATGTAATGTTGTTAAAAGAATGGGCGATGTCGTTAAAGATTTGGGGTATTATTATAAGGATGACATGGTTGCGGCGCAGGAGGAAAACTCGATAGGTTTTGGAAAGGGTCGGGGGGCATTTAGGTGTTCTGAGACCCCAGTACCTCAGCTTATACAGAGAGTGATAGTCGAAAAACATTTTATTGTATAGTAAGATTTGGCATGTTGCAGTTGTGTTCCCAATAACGGGGACAGCGTTTGCGGGAATTCTAAGATGGGTGTACAAATTTTTGTGGGGTTCACGTTGTGATTGATTACGGAGGGAAGTTGTAATGCCCACCTGTAAGTCAGGGGGGGTTTGGGGTTTTTGATGGATTTGAGACAGAGGGCTAAATGTTGTTTTATTAAATGAAGTGTTGCGTGAGGGTGTGAACGTGGGGCAGTTGGGAAGGATACACGACAGGCAGGGTGTGTGGTATCGAGGAATGGAGTTGAGGGAATGCGAAATCGTTTTGAGGGCTGTGATGTTGGTTAGGGAACTGAGAAAGGTTCGTGTAGGTTACTTGCAGGTAGGTGCGTTATCCCAGTTGAGGGTTTGTTCCCCATATATGCATGGAAGAGTATTTGGTTTAGATTTAGTAAAATGAAGTTAAATACTCGGGTGCGTGATGTGATGTTTCGTTTCCTGCATGGGATCCTTCCGTCTGGTGAGATACTACGAAACAGACGGGTTGTAGAGGGTGGGGATGTGGATCTCTGAAGGGGATGAGACTGCGTTCCATGTATTTTACTTTTGTGAAGGCTTGAGGAGGTTAGGTGCTGGTTAAGTAGGTTGGTACAGAGGGTGGGGGGCCGTGGGGTGTGGGTTCTGCGTGCTTTAAAGTCTAGATAGGGGTGGGTTAGACGAGGGTGTCATAAGAGCTTCAGATTATACATGGTAAATTATATATATATATGTCGTGGTGATGAGAGGGAGAGGATAGTGAGAGAGAAGAAAGGTTCTTGCGGTAACGTTCTATCGTACGATGTCGTAACAGAGATTTGTATGGAGGAGGTGGGATCAGGCTTTCTCAAGGGTATAGAAAAGCTAACGTTAGGGATTCTCGTAAATCTGTGATTGGGTAAGAGTGAGTGAAGGGGTTTTCATAGGTTGGAGGAGTCAGGGGGTCACAGCGGGCTCGCCACCTTTGGGTGGGGGGGTTGTTTAGAGTGTTGTGAATGTGGGTTTTGAATGGTTTCCTGCTTTTCATTGAGACTTTATGGCAGCCAAGTGTGGATGTAGAGCTCAAGGCTCTTTTTGTTAAAATATAACACTTTTCAAATGTAGCTATAATATAGTAGATTTTTTTATGTATAAAATTTTGATGTGTATCAGTCTAATATGACACGATTCTTGAGTAATAAGTTCTTTGCGACATGAAGTGTGTTTTAGTTTGTATTTATGTTAAAGTGCTGAGTTTTTTTCACGATGAGATATACTTAGATACTGTTTTGCTTTTTTGCATACAGTGCATCTGATTTAATTTTGATGTTTAAACTTTTTGTGTGTACGTGTGTGTGTGTGTGTGTGTGGGTGTGTTGGGGTGTGTGTGGTGTGTGTGTGTGTGTGTGTGTGTGTGTGGTGTGTAAAGTGTGGGTTTGTAAAATATAAAAATATCAATTTCCATTGTATTGAGCTTTTGTCATGGGTCCAAACGTTATGTAATACTTTATATATGTATGATCGATTCTTTTTAAAGTTTATAATTATGGTCTGTACCCTGATACCGGTTTGGTGTTGATGCAAGTTTTTTGATGTTAAGTTTTAGTCTGTAAAGGTATACAGACATATCTAGACGGTTTATGTTTTTAAACGTATGTTGGTATATGTAAAGCTGTATTGTTAGGGATATGTATGTAGATGTTGTAGTAAGATTATGATGTTAGGGTTTTTTTTTTTGATTAATGCGAAGGATGGGAGTTAACTGATATAACTTCTTTGTATATTATATGTTCAAGTGTAATTTAGCCTTTTTCAGATGTCATGTTAAATGTACAATTTATTTTATAAGCAAGGTTTTGCATCAATGAAGGTGTATATATGTCAATTCAGACCCTGTGACAGTATTTTTTTTTTAGCTATGTTCTTGCCGTAAGTTATTATTGTATGTTTGGCAGCAATATCTTGCGAGCATATAGGTGCAATCCGTTTGTCAGTTAATTTGATTGAGATCCATACTGTTTCTTTATTTTGATGTTAAACTGTATTGGTTTTAAATAAAATATAAAAAAAATGCCGACAGTGTTGATCCTGTGTCTGTGACTAAATGCCACGTTGACTGATGGTAGTTCACCTGGTTTGACAGCAGAGGCGCGACAAGCACCACTTCACACCACCGCAGCCAGGCAACAGGCAACTGAGGAGCATCACAGACAATGTAAAACAAAATGTGTTTGAATATATGAAGGTAAAATTTTTGAAATATCTCAAATATTTTTTTATTTTGTGGGGGGTAAAAGGCAGATATTTTGGTGAATGTCAAAAAAGCGCACAAAATGTATTTTTTTTCACCATAATAATAAGGTATATTAGATGACTCACAGAATAGTAACGACACGATTGCTAACAAACCATACCAAGGGCGAGGATAGAACCCACAATCAGAGAGTCTGAAAACTCCAGACCGTCGCGTTAGCCATTGGACCAGCTAGCCACAATAAGAATTCGTCCAACTAGGTATATTTCTACAACATAGGAAGGTTAGCATAGGCACCATGGTAACCACAAATTCAAGTAGGACGAATCTTATTGTGGCTAGCTGGTCCAGGGCTAACGCGACGGTCTGGAGTTTTGAGACCATCTGATCGCGGGTTCTATCCCCGCCCGTGGTATGGTTTGTATATTAGATTAATTTTATCCATTAAATATTTGTTTTAGACGCATTCTAACAGTTAGAATTGTCGGAAGTGTCACTCGTAGTGCCAATTTGTCATGTCATGCTGCCTTATGTCAAAATCAGCATATATTTTTTTTTCACCGTTGTTTGTTGGCCAATCATATTGAAACTTTGTCATGTCCATTTACATATGCACTTCTAAACGTGCACCAAAAGTAAAAGAAATTGGGGAAAAAATAAAGGAGGGGAACGAACCTGGACCATTGACCCCTTAGGCATTAGGCATGGGTGTCCTATGTCACAATTATTGTTTGCATGTGTACAGGACCCCTTTTATCGAATGGTAAAGCAATGTTTGTTCACTGAGAGGGAAGAGGGATTAGGATAGAGAGGGTTTGGCCGGGTGTTACTGGTTATGTTGATGATGCAACTGTCTTTGTACATGAAGGGATGTCGATGGGGGGGGAATTAGCACTTACTCAGCGCGAACGAAAAATTTTGTCGAAAAAATTCACAAATTGAGTTAATCTTATAGAAAAATAGCTTAACTCTCTGGCAACACAATGGTACCAGAATCATTGTTCTACGACATTCCTACAAGGAATTATGGTCATTTAAATACACCTAGGGTTACGTCACCACCCGCGGCAGGTGTGCTCACCTGTCGTCAATTTATTTTTTTTTTCCGTTTTTTTTTCGTGTATTTATTGTATTATTCTTTCTAAGATAATAATTGACGATTTGGTATCATAACACATTGGGCGGGATTTATACGTAGAGTTCCAACCAACCAGGAACCTCCCGACACCATTTTGCTGACGTCATGGAAAATTCCAGTCTCGGGTGGCCGGGGGAATATGGCTAAATATAACGCTATTATAGCTTCTACGGCTTATTTATCTATCACAATTGATCTAATATAACATAATAAACAATAATAAAAACAAAGAAGTATGGTAAATACTCCAGAATGAATAATATATGGCATATTCCCAGAGCGCTCCATCGGGAATAATAGATTCCCATTCTCAGAGAGGGCTTCCATTCTCTTTCTCTCACCTCCAGGGTCCTTATATTAAAGAAAACGAACATGGTTAACTATGATATACACTCGTAATGCAGTATAAGACTGAGAAAAATGTTATTTTCTCGAAAAAAAAAAAAAAAGGTGGTCCGGCTGTTTCGCGGATTATCTCGGAAGTAAGTTATTCACATATATGAGCAAGTACCTTCGTTAATAATAGCAGGAATGTAATGAAATTCACAGAGAACATAAAGGAAAGATTGTTTTACAAGCTAATGGTTTGTTTTTTGAAATATCATAATTTGTTTTTGATTTATGTGAGGGCAAAAGTCAGATATTTGGCTGAAAGTCAAAAACCATACAAAATTTATTTTTTTTAAGAATGAAGAAAGGATAAATTACAGAACATCTAACCGCTAGAGATACAGTTTAGCATTGTTTTATGCGTAGATAATGCCAAAACAGCTTCTCCAAGTCCCATGTCCAAGTTACTATTCAATATGTATGATTATTAGTAAATAATTTTTTTCTCAGTTGTTTTTTGAGCTATCTTATTGAAACTTGGTCACATTACTATTGAAAGGTGCTTCTTTACGTACAAAAAAAAATGAAAGAAATTGAACGAAAAATAAAAAAGTTCATGGGTTGACGTTGACATCCCCCTGAAGGTTTCCACAATACAATCCTGCCAAGGTGAACTTATCTTCTGATCACCACAGTGCTGAAAATGTTGGATAGTCACTCTTATCACCACAGTGTTGAGTAGCTAGGGTGATCGGTTACAAGTGAAATGGGGCGGTTGAATTGTAGGTATGTGTGGTTAGCTCAGTAGATCTTTGCCAGATCCCTGCTGTCCTTAACTTCACCCTCGCTCATGTCAGATGACCCCTGCTGATAGTTCAAGGCTATAAAGGAAAAGTGAAGAGTTATGACCTGCTAGCTAAATCACTCAAGTGATAGGCATATAGCCTTTAAAAAAAATGGTGAGGATTAAAATTTGATGTTAAATTTAACGTAAGGCAGGAATAAACACAAGTGTAAAGCCTAAATTAAATGAGTGTGAAGCTCTTAAGAGAAACAAAGAAATAAAATTAATATTACAGGAGTGGAATGCATACTTACAGGTTTGATGGAAGCAGCCAGTCAAGTAATTTCTCCACTGGTTGGAGAGTCACACATCACCTCCCACCGGGTGAAGAGGGGAGGGGGGAGGAGGATAGCTGGAGCTAGACACACCACGTAACTTAACTAGCAGACTGCCAGCAACCATCACCATCCATTCATAATTTCCATACTCCTATATTGAACTTTTCCCCTCACAAGGAATCAGAATGTTGTGAAGGAAAAGACTGTTGTGAGGGTTGTGAAAAATAAGAAAGGGCATAAGGAGGTGCACTGTTGTCCATCGAGGGTTTCGTCTCCGCAGTATAGTTGGAGATAGCATCAAGTGTTGCAGTGGACAAGGAAGATGCTGATACCATGACTTCAGAAACAGGTGAGGCAGAGCAAGTAGAGATCGGGGAGACTATGGAGGGAACCAAAGAGGTTTGAGAGGGGATGGGAGTATGAACCTGGAGACATGTGGCCCGGTGGCCTGGTGGCTAAAGCTCCCGCTTCACACACGGAGGGCCCGGGTTCGATTCCCGGCGGGTGGAAACATTTCGACACGTTTCCTTACACCTGTTGTCCTGTTCACCTAGCAGCAAATAGGTACCTGGGTGTTAGTCGACTGGTGTGGGTCGCATCCTGGGGGACAAGATTAAGGACCCCAATGGAAATAAGTTAGACAGTCCTCGATGACGCACTGACTTTCTTGGGTTATCCTGGGTGGCTAACCCTCCGGGGTTAAAAATCCGAACGAAATCTTATCTTATCTTATCTTATCTTATGTGCTGGTGGGGACAGAAGAGTCCTACGGTGGAACAGGAGAGGGAGGAGGCTGAAAGGAGACTGGGTAAGAAGTCTGGGGGGATGAGGAACAGGAGAAGAGGGGATCACACAAGGGGAGTGAACCTCCACCTTCTTATGAGAATTAGAAAGGGGATGAGAACTAGGCATTGAGGCCGAAAAGGAGAACTGTTGGGGAATTGTAAGCACCGGAGGAATGCGAAGAGTTTGGGCTTAGGAAACAGGTTTAATTTCCCAGGTGATAGGAGCGAAGAAGGTGCAGGTGCGTGAGGTTTCACAGACTGAGGAGTGAGTGGGCAACTTGAAGAAGTAGAAGTAGGAAGAGGTAAGGAGGTGGGGGGTTTTAGAAGGTAAAACGGCTAAAGAATTAGAGAAGGGGGTGAACCCGGAAGACATGGCACCAGGGGATTTGGTAGGTGGGGGTACCATCAAGGTTGGTGGTCTCCTAGCTACTCGAGAATAAGGAACATGAAGAAGATTCCCTTAAAGGCAGAGCCGAGAGAGAGTCATAGCATAAGTAAGGCCTTTGCTCTCCATACAACAACAGATTTCTCGCTCATTGAGATAGACCTGACATCGGTGGGAAAAAGAAGGATGAGTTTCATTGCAATTAAGACATGTGGGGGAAGACTGCAAGATGTATTGGCATGATCCACAGCACCACTGACCGGGCACTTCGCCCCAGACCTGCAGTATTTAACGGGATGTCCGAAGCACCAGCAATATCGACACTGTTGGGCTGCAGGGACAACTTTACAGACCCCTAGGCGATGGCCCTTAATATGAACGGAGGACGGGAGTTCACAGCAGTCAAAGGTGAAGCAATCAATGCTACTGGGAAAGTGCTTCTTCCATGAGTGGTGTGGCATGCAAAGAGTATGTAACCTTTATTCTGCGCATGTACACACCCTCATTTACAGGCTATCTCCCCCAACCAGCGAACCAGGTGACTGAGGGTTGACGATGGGGCCCCATCGTTCAACCAGTACCCAGGTTCCAGCCAATGAGAAGATGGTTTTGGCAATTGCAGAGGTTATGTGGGTACCACTCTCCTGTCTGCCCTTGTCATTCCCATTCTAGAGCTGGTTGAAGCACGGTCTGCTCTCAAGTGGCTTCTATTCTGCCTTGCTTACCGTGGAGCGCTCTAATAGCTATTGCTGTACATAGTGTATATAGTGTACATACTTCTGTTTTAAAATGGTGAAGGATAATATAAGTCAAAAGTTTTTTGCTGTGTTTATTTTGCTCCCTTTACACCCAGGATAACAGGCCATTTGGACTCCTGGGTTGTAATATGGGTAGCCTGTCCGAGTTATGTTAGGGTATTCCGCAATTGTACTGTGCAAATAACTTATACATTGGGGTATGCCACCTAGATGAGTTAGACGTTTGGTGTCGGCATATACTTTGTTTAACCTACCTAAATTGTCCCTACAGCGTTGTTGGCAAATTGCTCGTTCCATTGGCATTGTTTACGAACGCACTCTCACAGCTGCGCAACTGCGTTCACCGATCACTGAAAACTTCGAGAAGAAGAGATGGCACATCAGACTCCTCCCTTTACGGGAGCTAGGGAAAAAACTCCTATGTTCTTGCAGGAGGAAGATGATATATCAACCGAGCAAAATAGTCAGTATAGTGCAGCAGGGTTGTCTCAAGGTGAATCAGCGGCGTTGGCACTTGAGCTGGCAAAAATCAATCTTGAGCAGACTAGGGAACTGAGAGCATTTGCAAAAGAACAATTTGATATGGAAAGAGAAAGGAGGCAGTTTTCGCATTCTGTAAATGACTTTAGTTTACAGAAAGCAGTGCAGCTTGTTCCCCGCTTCAATGAGGCCGAACCAGAACAATTTTTCGAAGCTTTCGAAAATCAGGCTCGAGCCTTGAGGTGGCCGGAACAGCATTGGGCATCGTTGGTTCACACAGCATTGTTTGGTAAGGCAAAGGATTTTACGTCAGTGTTAAATGACACTGAATTTTCCAATTATAAAGTAGTGAAGACCACAGTTTTGGGAGCATATACATGTATCCCAGCTAAGTACAGAAAGTTGTTTAAATTAAGCAGGCGACAACTTGGTCAATCCCTGGTTGATTTTGTGTGACAGCAGACCAAAGCTTTTGCCAGCTGGTATAAAGCAAGTGGTGCTGCTACCTTTGAGGATCTTGTGCAGCTTATTCTGATTGACAACCTGCTGGAGTCTGTGGGACCAGAGGTTCGAGTCTTCCTGCAGGATCGTGACTTAACCACTGCATTGGAGGCAGCCAGGTTGGCTGATACCTTTGAAACTAACCACTCCTTGTCCGAGCGGTCCCGTCTCTCTTTTCAACAGCCTGGCATGAGCAGAGATCGTCAACCTTGGAGAATGAAGTGCCAGCCGGAGGGAGAACGTCTACGTCAGCCAATTAAGTCACCTGGTGAGCCACGCTTCTTAACTTATGGTCTACCTGGTGAGAGACAAACTACTCAACATGGTGCAACTCGACAACAGTATCCAGAGAGACACCAGCCAGAGCGACACCAGTTGCAACGTCAGCAGGGAGTAAAGGGCAAACCTGTTGTCTGCTACATGTGTAACCAAATAGGTCACATCCGTCCCAACTGCCCCCAAAAACCCCAACCCATTGAGAAAATCTCTAATATCCCTAGTAACATGTCCCTGAAAGAAGTAGAAAAAGGGATAGCCCCTTATTACTGTAAGAATCTTATTTCCCTACAGGAAAACTCCAAAACAACTGAAGTCAAAACCTTTAGAGATATTGGAGCATATTGCTCACTTATAAGAGAGGGAATATTACCCCTTTCAAAGAACACTTCCTTGAATTCCTCTGTTTTATTGGAAGCATTTGGAGGAGCTATATATTCTGTCCCTTTGCATAAAATTTATGTACAGTGCAAATATTACACTGGGTACTTGACTGTGGGTGTATCCAAAAGATTCTCCATGAAAGATGCCATGTTATTACTGGGTAATAACATTACCACTACTAGTGTATCTCCTGAACCCATAATGATTAATTCTTCTCTGGTGCTTTTTTTTATATTTTATTTAAATTTATATTGCAATACATTAAATAAATAAAAGAACCCTATTTTCAGCTCCACCACAAAACATTAATTTTCATTTCCTAAATACACACTGCAGGTTCCTCTTTGTGCTGACACAAAATATCCCTCATCCACTATGCTTTTTATCCCTTATTCCTATGCTAAATACAATATTGTACGTTTCATCAATAAAAATATATTACAATTAGCATGAATATTTCTATTCTACTTATCAGCCGACTAAGAGGTGAACATTGTCAGTACACAGAATTCCATGAAAATTTACTTAAGATTTAATACTAATATTGTCAAGTCTTACAACTCCTTCCCGTCTTCTAAATACAGTGTACACACATTCAATTGCATGTCGTTATAATCCCATCATAATTACTTACACCCCGCTTTTCCCCATTGCAAAATTAAATGCCACTTACACTAGACTTTCATTAGTTTCTTTTTTCTTGAAATACCAGACGCATACTGTGAATTTCATATAACCTGTAGTTACCAGCGGTCGCAATATACACAACGAGAAGCAATTATTACTACAGAAAAAGCGTCCTTCCTCCAAAATTCCACCAGTCAACTATAGTGATAATGTAGCATTTATTGTGGAGACGAGAAAAAACTAGAAAAGCTAGATACAGCGATTGATAAACAAGGGTTGAGGCTCGACCGTTCGTCATTGTAGGAGCTGCCAGAAATCACCGGCTCTTCAACACACAAGTTATACTTTTGTATCAATCAAATCACATATTACTCGGGTAGATAATTTCAAGTAGATCCTTCATGTGTTAGCCCAAATCACCGACTAGTATGTTTTAAATAAGTGACCCACTGATCAGATCAGATCGACTGGTCCAAACCCTCGACTGGTCCGAACCCTTGATGGTCCGAACCCTTGACTGGTTTCAAACGGATTCGTTGGACAATAAAGCAGACTGTAAACGGATGGGGTTGTAGGCACCCTTAACAAACACAAACAATAAATATAAATCAGGAACGTACACGGTAAGCTGTCCAATATACAAGTACAGTTAGAAATAGAAATACAAATAGCTAGAGCTTCATTTAAGGAGGTTATTAATAGAGTATTCAAGAGGTTGCTAGTAGAATTACAGTAAATCAACCATTCAAATCATTATAAAGCTCTGTATAGTCTGCAGTCAATCAAACAAACGGGCTTCCACATGGATAAATTGTCATTTTTGTGGAAATTGGTGTCAGCCCTTGTGCAGATATCCAAGAACTAGCTACAAGCAGTATTAAAACAGGGAAGTGTTTTTGGGTATGCCCAAATGAGGAAAATCTGTGGACTAAAATCACAAGGGTATTAAAAGAGGATAACATCAAAGCTGCTTTCATAGACAACCTGGAAGCTTTCTAAAACAGATGGGAACATAAAAAGTCTGGGCTGAATGGTACTGCCCTTGATACTGGCCATGTAGTCAGAAACTGTAAGGCTGGAGGCGAAGTCCTGGTAGTCAGTAAATGTGGGGCTGATAGTGCTGCCCTGGGAGATAGTAATGGTGAAGCTGGAGGTGCTGTCCTGGGAGACAGTAATGGTGAAGCTGGAGGTGCTGTCCTGGGAGACAGTAATGGTGAAGCTGGAGGTGCTGTCCTGGGAGACAGTAATGGTGAAACTGGAGGTGCTGTCCTGGGAGACAGTAATGGTGAAGCTGGAGGTGCTGTCCTGGGAGACAGTAATGGTGAAGCTGGAGATTTTGTCCAGGTAGTCGGGAATTATACGCAGGAAGGAATACATATAAATGACCTCATAGGGGACAGGAGCCGTAGTGGGGAAACAAGTGTAGTCAAAGATAAGATAAAACCAATATTGCATACTAGAAATAGCAAACAAGAGGACTCCACTAGCAATAGTGAGGATATATTACCAAAAACAACTGGTGGGAGATCCATTGTTTGTGCTAGGGAGGATAGGAATAAGACAGGGAAACATGCACCAACAGGGAATACAGTCACACAAACCCAATGCAAACGGAAACCAAGACTGTGCACATACTATGCACTTGGTATCTGCAGACATGGGAAATCTGGAAATACAGACGGGACGTGCAACTATGACCACCCTAGAAAATGCCATGCCCATATGACAACAGGAAAATGCAAACTCCCTTCCTGTAAGCTTTTTCACCCTGAAATGTGTACCTCTTCAGTACAGGAAAGTCTGTGCTATAACTTAAATTGCCAGGCATACCATCTAAAGGGTACAAAAAGATACAAAACATCCAAGCCATGGGAAAACCTGGGTAGCCACAGCCACTCAAGAGGGAGAGGTTTTTTAGTGCCAGGAAGGAAAAAAAACTGGCAGGAAATGGTAGAAATGGTACACCAAATCCAGTCATTCCTGGAGTGGAACCACAGTCGATGACCTCCACTCCAAATCAACAGATACAGATACTAATGCCGGAAAAAAATCCTCCCCCAGTACCAACAATACCACCAATCAGATGACATTCTTCTGTGCAAATATACAGAGTCTAAAGCCAGCAACAAACAACAAAATACCTTTCATCCGTGGACTGCTTGCAGAGGCAAAGGCAATGTTCGCGGCTTTCACTGAGACCCACATAAAGGATCACTTGGACAACGAAATATGGATCCCAGGTTACAACCTATACAGATGTGACAGAGTGAACAGGCAAAAGGGGGGGGGGTTGGCCTGTACATTGCAGAGTCACTTGTTTGCACAGAACTGCTAAATGCCTCAAATGATGTAGTGAAAGTTTTAGCAGTAAAGGTCGAGAACCAAAACCTAGTCATTGTGGTAGTCTACAAGCCTCCGGATGCAACATCCCAGCAATTCCAGGAACAGCTGTTAAAAATTGACCACTGTCTGGAAAATCTTCCAGCTCCTGCACCTGGGGGATTTCAACTTAAGGCACCTAAAATGGAGGAATATAGCAAATAATATTGTTGCAGTAATAACACCAGAAGGCAGCTCTGATGAAAACTCACACTCACACGAGTTTTAAAATCTCTGCACAAAATTCAAAATAATAGAGCCTACTAGACTGGAGAATTCACTAGACCTCATCTTCACTAACATTGATGATCTGATAAGAAATGTCACCATATCAAAAATAATATACTCAGATCACAACATAATTGAGGTTCAGACATGTATGCGTGGAGCCCCAGACCGACATAATGAGACTAGTCACGAGGGAGCATTCACCAAATTCAACTTCAATAACAAAAACAAAGTGGGACCAAGTAAACCAAGTCCTAACCGATATAAGCTGGGAAGATATACTAAGCAACACAGACCCCAACTTATGCCTAGAACAGATTAACTTGGTGGCACTCGATGTATGCACAAGGCTTATTCCTCTAAGAAAAAGGAGAAGTAGATGTAAAATAGAAAGAGACAGGCGCTCCCTTTACAGGCGACGGAAAAGAATAACAAAGCGGATAAAAGAGGTCAATATATCTGAAATGCGTAGGGAGACACTGGTCAGAGAAATAGCAAGCATCGAACTCAAGCTAAGGGAATCTTATAGGAGTCAGGAATCGCGGGAAGAAATAAAATCCATAAATGAAATCGAAAGAAACCCAAAGTATTTCTTCGAACTTCGACCAGGCGATAAATGACATGCCCATGCACTCTGCCCCAGGGCCAGACTCATGGAACTCCGTGTTCATCAAGAACTGCAAGAAGCCCCTATCACGAGCCTTTTCCATCCTATGGAGAGGGAGCATGGACACGGGGGACGTCCCACAGTTACTAAAAACAACAGACATAGCCCCACTCCACAAAGGGGGCAGTAAAGCAATAACAAAGAACTACAGACCGATAGCACTAACATCCCATATCATAAAAATCTTTGAAAGGGTTCTAAGAAGCAAAATCACCACCCATCTAGAAACCCATCAGTTACACAACCAGGGCAACATGGGTTTAGAACAGGTCGCTCCTGTCTGTCTCAACTATTGGATCACTACGACAAGGTCCTAAATGCACTAGAAGATAAAAAGAATACAGATGTAATATATACAGACTTTGCAAAAGCCTTCGACAAGTGTGACCATGACGTAATAGCGCACAAAATGCGTGCTAAAGGAATAAACAGAAAAGTCGGTCGATGGATCTATAATTTCCTCACTAACAGAACACAGAGAGTAGTCATCAACAGAGTAAAATCCGAGGCAGCTACGGTGAAAAGCTCTGTTGCACAAGACACAGTACTCGCTCCCATCTTGTTCCTCATCCTCATATCCGACATAGACAAGGATGTCAGCCACAGCACCGTGTCTTCCTTTGCAGATGACACCCGAATCTGCATGACAGTGTCTTCCATTGCAGACACTGCAAGGCTCCAGGCGGACATCAACCAAATCTTTCAGTGGGCTGCAGAAAACAATATGAAGTTCAACGATGGGAAATTTCAATTACTCAGATATGGTAAACACGAGGAAATTAAATCTTCATCAGAGTACAAAACAAATTCTGGCCACAAAATAGAGCAAAACACCAGCGTCAAAGACCTGGGAGTGATCATGTCGGAGGATCTCACCTTCAAGGACCATAACATTGTATCAATCGCATCTGCTAGAAAAATGACAGTATGGATAATGAGAACCTTCAAAACTAGGGAGGCCAAGCCCATGATGACACTCTTCAGGTCACTTGTTCTATCTAGGCTGGAATATTGCTGCACACTAACAGCACCTTTCAAGGCAGGTGAAATTGCTGACCTAGAAAATGTACAGAGAACCTTCACGGCGCGCATAACAGAGATAAAACACCTCAATTACTGGGAGCACTTGAGGTTCCTGAACCTGTATTCCCTGGAACGCAGGCGGGAGAGATACAGGATTATATACACCTGGAAAATCCTAGAGGGACTAGTACCGAACTTGCACAAGAAAATCACTCACTACGAAAGCAAAAGACTTGGCAGACGATGCACCATCCCCCCAATGAAAAGCAGGGGTGTCACTAGCACGTTAAGAGACCATACAATAAGTGTCAGGGGCCCGAGACTGTTCAACTGCCTCCCAGCACACATAAGGGGGATTACCAACAGACCCCTGGCAGTCTTCAAGCTGGCACTGGACAAGCACCTAAAGTCGGTTCCTGACCAGCCGGGCTGTGGCTCGTACGTTGGTTTGCGTGCAACCAGCAGCAACAGCCTGGTTGATCAGGCTCTGATCCACCAGGAGGCCTGGTCACAGACCGGGCCGCGGGGGCGTTGACCCCCAGAACTGTCTCCAGGTAAACTCCAGACGTCACACCGTCTGATTATTGTTCACTTAACTTATAAAATAATTAATTAACATAATTAAAACTTATGACAAAAAATAGATAGGAACATTACCTGACAATAATGAAGAATGTCAACTAAAAATGGTAACTGTACACTAGATAATGAAACTCACACACTAAATACATATTTCCACACTTGTTTTAACATGTTCAACAAGATATTGATGTATAGTAACAAGTATTCGGAACATTATCAGACCTACTCTTTGACACACTGGAAAAGATAATATAACATTATCGCTCTCAATAATACATGTGCAGAGCAGTACTACCTCCATCATTAAAACTCCATCCAGGCACAAAACACTTTAGAAAGCCGCCCCCTGCCATCCCCTGCCATCCCCTGCCATCCCCTGACCCCATACTGTCTATATTAAAAGCACAAACTTATGTTCCCTTATATGCTCAAGCTCGTACCTGAAGTCTAAAGTCATAAACCCCTGTCTCTTAATCACAGGTCACCAGGTCACCCCCCTACGCCCCCCCTCATGCCTAACGACTGCACACCCATATACTCCACTACCACACTTTTATTCACATTCCATCCTCCACTAATCTCAAAACAGAACAAAAGTGACAGACTCAGGGAATACACCCATTCCATAACATAACATCTACCGTCAGATTACGATAACCCACTGGGAAACTATTTACCCACACCTTCCCATATAGTAGCCTATTCCTGCAAACCGTACGATACACACTTGCTGCAAGTGCCCTCACCCTACAATCACCCCCCACCTCCTGCATACCCCAAGAAACATACAAAAATTCTGCCAGCACGTACATCACAGCCCGCCGAATGTCCTCGGAAAAACCACCCACATCAAAGTGCAACGCCCTCAAGGTCGAGATGTTCCTCCTTTCCCCCCCGCCACTATACCTAGGATCCTCGCTAACCATGTCCTTACAACCCCCAAGTTTTCTCAAAAATATACACCATGAAAAGCTGTCTCCTCCTCCCCACAATGCTGACAATTCCCCGCACCTACATAACCCATTCTATATAGCACAGACCTTGAAGCTAGAATTCCCAGTAAAAACCTATATACCAATTCACGAACCTTCGGCTTTAATCTAATCTTTCGAAAGTCTTCCCAAATGCCCCTCCAATCATACATCGGGTATGTATCTAGTCCCTGTATCACCTCTCCCTGCCTACCTGTCCTCCCAAGCCTTTACCTTCCTTGCATCCTGGATTGTCAATAAATTACACATCATATCTTCACACATCAATAACTCCTTCCCCTTCCACCATTTCCTCACATCCTCCATGACCCCTCCCACCCTTATACCCCTCTCCCCTCCCACCCTTAGGTACCTCTGTCCAAAGGTATGAGACTCAGCCCACCCAGTCGCACGTCCGTCATCACCGCCTCCTTCCAAAGCCACGGCCTCCCATAACCCCACACATACCTCAAAAAAACCCCTCTCCAGTTCCTGAATATCACACGCCCTCAGGGGATATACTTCTGACACTCTCCACACTTTACTATACACCAGTGTGTTTACCACCATCACCCTCTGCTGCAACGTTATATCCCCGGCCCTCCACCCTCGCATCCTACCCATCGCTCTACTCACATCCCTTGAATTTACCCTCTGTGCCTCCCCAGCCTCTGCCATGTACACCACCCCGCATATCTTAAGTCTATCCACAAAGTTCCACCCATACAATTCCCCCAAACATCCCCCCCCACCATGTGCCTACTTTCATTAACTTAGACTTTGCTCCATAACCCTCATCCCAGTCGCCCCACCAAAAATCTCTATTATACGTCCCACATTCCCCAATCCTATTTCCTCTCCCACCAAAATTGTAGTGTCATCCACATACCTCACAATCCCACATCTGCCAGGACCCTTCCCTTCCCGTTCCCACACTCCTTCCTCTATAAGCCTATAAAATGGGTCCTGCATGCATGCAAAGAGGATTTGTGACAAGGACAACCCTGTCTCAAACCTTCCCCATCTGTACCGGCAGCCCTAACTTCCCATTAACTTGTACCCTGACTCTCGCAGGTGTATGCAAAGTAGTCACCCACTGCACAATCTCATCCCCAAAACCCTGTTTTTGTAAAATATGCCACAACATACGTCTATCAACACAGTCATAAGCATGCCTCCAATCGATCCCCAAGATCCCCTTATCCCTTGTCTGCCCTCCACGAAATCCCTAATTCTTCCATGCCCCTCACACATACTTCGACCTGGAATCCCATACTGTCCTTTATGTAGAACAAGGTTAATCACCTTCTTCATGTGATTGCCCAAAACCTTCGCAAATATCTTATAATCAGCGCACATAAGGGATATCGCCCTATAGGCACCCAGGGTCCTCCCCCCTCCTTTATAAACCAAAACAACTACACCCATGCCCTGCATTTCCCCCAACACTCCCCCTTCCTTCATACAGTTAAGCAACGAGACCAGACATTCCTTCATACAATCCTAGTGTGCAATATAGAAATCGTAGGAACCCCTCCACCCCCTGGCGCTTTTCCCCTTCCAAAGCTTATTCCTCCCCCCTTTTCCCCCTCACTGACCCAACCCTCAAGCCCCGCCCCTTTCCCTCCCCTAAAATTCCCCGAATTCCTCCCTTAATCTCTCCTCCCCCCTCCACCCTCCCTCTGCTTAAAATTTCCCTGAACAAAGTTGATATTTAATCTTTCCCATCAGTGGTTCTTATTGCCCCACCCTAAAGCCCCCCCCCTCAAATCCTAATCGGGGTATCTGCGTTTTTTCCCTGAACCCGCCCAAAACCAATCTTTCTTTATCACCCCAAGTACCTCCCTAACCCTTTCCCCTCACACGTATCAAATCAAACGAAATTCTGTATTCCTTCAATTTCCCCCTTAAAACCCAATTTCCCCATCCCTACCCCCCCCCACCCCTTCTAGCAATCATTGAGCCCCCCTAAGGGTTTTCGTAATCCAAACCTCCACGCCCCTCACCCCGTCCTCTTGCGGTAAAAATCCAAATCCCCCATTTTGCCGATCCCCCACCACCCCAAAACACCCTCCTCGATGTTTCGTGCCTCCAGAATTGTCTCCACCAGTCCCCGAAGTAAACCCCCTTCCCCCTCCCTGAAGTAACCTACATTCATTTTTCCCTAACCCTACCGGCAACCATACCATCCCCTGCCCCTTGCCCAAAACAGCACAAAAGGCCCAAAAAACCACGTCAACTGTCAGCCACGTTCTAGAACTCAGTTTTGTAAGCGATCTAATTGGCAGCAAACCCCCTCGCATAAACGTTGTCCACTTTTCCCCCCATCCCCCGACTACTTATAAAACCCCCCCACCCTCAACAAAACCCTCCACCCCAAGCCACACCCTGCACCCCCCCGGCTCCCATCTTATTTTTAATTACACATTTTCCGTCCCCAACCTCTATGGAAACCCTGCGTAAACCCCCAAGTGGAAAAACGAAAAAACCATTAAAATTCACCTTTATCCGTCTGTATATCAGCGGGATATAATCCCCCGAAAAACACCTTAAACTCCCCCCCAGAGCCCCTCCCCCTCACCCCTTTCCCCCCCCCCCTCTTCCCCCCAGAACTTGAAATGGGTGGTTTTCCCCCACGCCACTGCCCCCCCCCTTACTTTCCTGAACTACCAGCATACATCTAAACCCCTTTTCAACCCAACTCCTGCCCACATTAAAATTGTGTTCCCGTATAAAACACACATCAACATCAAAACGCCTCAAAACATTCACGAACCATAGGCCATTCACATTTACAGTTAAACACTTAAAGATGCAAAAAAGGTGCTTTTCCCCTAGTCTCTGTGTCTGTTAAAATGCTTTTTTTTTTACTCCTACTTCTCCCAGCCTTTTGCCCCCCTTGATTCCCCCCCTCACCGTGCAGTACTCTGCTCTTTCTTAGTTACTCCCCCCCACGTTTTCTTGCCAGGTCGCTGAGCTGGAGTAATGATCCCGTATTCGACAGGTTCCCCAGCTCTTTTCCTAGAAACCCCCTCATTCCCCATGTCATTATTTTCACTCTCCCTTGCACCCCCAGCGTCCCCTGCAACAACGAACATACCATCCTGCCCCCGTCCCCCCGTGGCCTGTCAATCAGAAGCCCCCTGTCTAGAGCGGGTTCCCCCTCCGCGGCACATCTAGGAAGGGACTTAATATCCCCTGCAGAGGTTCAGAAAATTTCCCTGTAGGTCACCAGCCTCCCCACTCCACAGCTGCTGCTCACTTCAGGTTCTTCGGGGGGAGCTACCAAATTTCGGTAGCGTACACAACGCTACTCCACACAGCCCACTTTGCTGCCCAATTCCTTTCCCTGCTGAAACCCACCGCAGCAAGGGAAGGACCCCAACACTTTGTGGCTACGGGCATTTCCTTTCCGGGAGCTGCAGCCTTCCACCCCGGTCCCCATGTGTTTAAAAACACCACACAGTCAAACGTTTTACTTTTGTCCTGATGGGTCACAAAACCTGTGTCCAAAATCCTCCGTACAAATACAAGGGGTAGGCTTCTCAAAAGTATCTTGTATTGTAAATCCCCGCAGGAAGCCCTGCATAGTTCATCCATCCATCGTTCCAAAGTCACACTGTACCTCCCATAGCTTCGAAAAGTCTCCGAATAACCATATTGCTTCAAAGGAACATTGAATCCTCCCCAGGGGTGTATTTTGGGGGCATCCCCCAGGCGTACCTCCCGCCCCGATAAAACGGTGATCATTCTCCTGGTGTTGTTACCGTCCTTTTGTAAGCTTTCCCTTGTGAAACTTGACGAAAATCCTTGTGAACATTCAAAAACTCCCATATAATCTCGTTTGCATTACAGAAAGCATCCCTGATGATCGTTGGCAGCAAAACAGAGGCATTTGTAGGGTAAATTGCCCCTTTGACTAAGTCAACACACACAGTGTTACTCCTCCTGCGGCCACTGGCAGCCATCTTGGAGAAAACAGGAAGTTGCACAACAGAGAAAGCAGGAGCTTTTGCGCAGCACGTCCACACGGCCCGAGAGTGATGAGGACAATGAAGCTATATATTCTGTCCCTTTGCATAAAATTTATGTACAGTGCAAATATTACACTGGGTACTTGACTGTGGGTGTATCTGAAGGATTCCCCATGAAAGATGCCATGTTATTACTGGGTAATAACATTACCACTACTAGTGTATGTCCTGAACCCAAAATGATTAATTCTTCTCTGGTGCTGGCCATAACTCGGGCAACATCCCAAGGGTTGTCTGGCGAGAATGTTGACCTATCCTTGGACGACTCCGATCTCGGAATAGCCACATTGTTTTACAAGGAAAACTGGCCAGAGCCTCATAGATCAAGTGAGCAGACCCAGATCAAGCCTTCCTATTCCAAGGTTGCAGGATTGCCAGATATCTCTGTCCTTCCGGGAAGAACAACGAAAGGACCCTTCTTTAAATTTCGCTTTTCAGGCAGCCATTGGTAAATCCTCTTTGGATCATCCTGTCAGGTATAAACTTAAAAACGACTATTTAATCTGCATTGAGACTGGTAAGGAGATAGAGGGTCGGCAATTGTCAGACAGGTTAGTAGTTCCAACAAAATTTAGACCTCAAATATTGAATATTGCTCATAATACTTCATTAAGAGGTCACTTAGGAACTACTAAAACATTATATAGAATTACAAAAGAATTTTATTGGCCAAAATTAAAGCAGGATGTGAAGAATCATATCCAGTGTTGCCAAGAATGTCAGCAAGTAGGGAAACCTGGACATTCCATTAAACCTGCACCTCTCCAACCTATACCTGCTGATGGAGAACCTTCTGCAGATTTAATTATAGACTGTGTAGGTCCACTACCTAGGTCAAAGTCTGGAAATCAGTATTTATTTACCATTATGGATAGAGTAACTATATACCCTGAAGCAATTCCCATGCGCAGTATTAATACTAAAGCTATTCTCAAAGCTTTAACAAGATTTATTTCTTGTTTTGGCATTCCTAAAACTATTCAAAGTGATCAAGGTACTAACTTCACTGCCAAAGCATTTAGGGAAGCATTAACTAGGTTAGGGATAATCCACAACTTATCCATTGCTTATCATCCTCAGTCCCAAGGCGCCTTGGAAAGATTCCATCAGACATTAAAAACCATGATGAGAACTTTTTGCATGCATTTTCCTACAGACTGGAATGAATCACTACCTTTGTTGCTGTTCTCAGTGCGAGAAACGGTGCAAGAGTCTACCGGGTTTAGTCCGTTTGAGCTGATCTTTGGGCACAATGTACGAGGTCCTCTTCGGGTGCTCAAAGAAGGATGGATGGGAGAAGATGTTAGCTCAACACTCTACAACCCGTCTTCAAGATTGCAGGTGGCACGTCAGTTAGCCAAGGCTAACCTAAAGGCAACTCAAAATAAGATGAAACAGAGGTATGACAGAAATGCACAATTCTGCTCCTTCCATCCAGGAGAGAAGGTGTTGGTGCAGGAATCTATACCTGGCCACACCTTGAAAGCTAGATTTACGGGACCTATGCAAATTGTAAGTAAATTATCTGATGTAAATTATGTGGTAGCTACCCTTGATAAGACCTTTAAAACTAAAACTTACCACATTAATCAATTAAAATATTTTCATACACCAGATAAAGTCCCAGTAATGACTCTGTCCTCTACCTCTGAGGACGACTCTGACTCTTTGCACTCTATTTCTGAAATTAATGTCAAACTTCCAAATTCTGTACTCCTCAAGAACCCTAGTCCTTTAATGGTGGGGCTATCTGAAAGTCAAGCAACAAATTTAACTGCACTTCTTCAGTCATACCCTGATATTTTTTCGGATGTCCCGAAAAAATGTACGTTAGGTTATCATGATGTAGATGTGGGAAACTCTAAACCTATTAAACTCTCCCCCTACAGAGCTAATCCTGAAAAGCAGAGACTACTTCAGCAGGAAGTAGAATTTCTGTTAAAGCATGGGTTAGTGGAGGAGTCGTCTAGTCCATGGGCTTCGATGGTAACACTTATATTAGTAGAGTGTGAAAGGGGAGCCCAAACTGCCTATCTTATCACCTGGTAGGTCTACAGTGAACTGAGGGAGTTACAGGGATTCTCACGCACACATGCGCATCACGTGACGTCACACATGCTAGTCGCTGAGCCTAGCAAGGGGTCAACTATGTAAAACATATGGATGGTACTATTATACTCAAATAAGCACAACACATGTAGGGAATCAGTAACTATGCTTACACATCAACTTCACATCATCTGCAAACAGGGACACTTCTGAGTCTTTTCCTTCCATCATGTCGTTCACAAACCATAAACAGCACCGGTCCTAGGACTAACCCCTATGGAACCCCGCTCCTCACAGGTGCCCACTCTGACACCTCGTCATGTACAATGACTCGCTGATGTCTTCCTGCCAGGTATTCAGTGATCCAGTGCAGTGCCTTCCGTGGTATACCTGCCTGGTCATCCAGCTTATGCTCTAATCTTTTGTGTGGAACTGTGTCAAAAGCCTTCTTATAGTCAAAGAAAACGCAATCTTACTCACCCTGCTCATGTCTTAATGCTGTCACCATTCAAATGAAACAAATCAGGCCCTCGAGCATTACTTAAGTAAAATGTGAAATATTCGTTGTGAAAATTTCCTGACTGTCCTCACTGTGTATTTCTTGCCTATATCCTTACTTATTTACTGTGTGCATGGTTCTGTAACTCAGGTGTAAGAAATAAATGCAGTTTAATTGAAAGTTTAGACGGGCAATGTCATCTATTATCATTTTTGTTGCTGAAATATAAGGCAGAACAAGGCAAATGTTTAATTGAGAAAGTATTATTATTATTATTATTATTATTATTATTATTACTATTATTATTATTATTATTATTACTGTAGTATCTGTAGATGTTTTGAAAAGATCATTATTAGTGTGAAAGTTGTAAATTAATTATAGAAATGAAAATGGTGTGTGACCATTGTTGCATGTTACTGTTCTATTACTTTGGGTTTCAATATATTTTGACTAGAATTTATGTTTAGCAGTAATACCGTATATAAAGTTTATTCTTTTATGTATCTATTTATTTTTTTAGTATTAGTATTCGTTGTAATAATAACTGCAAGCAGAAATTAGTTTATAGAGACGAGTTGAAGTTCTTTTGTAGGAGTTTTGTGAAAAGTTTGAATACACAGGTTGAAGTTGTGATCATAATGGTGGAGGGAAAACACCAGGAGAAGTATTTTGTAAGCCAGCCTTGACTCCCCTCTCTTTTGTCGGTTTAAGCAGCCTTTCTCCACTACTCATGTACATCAATCTGCTGCTAACAAGTGAGTTCATAACCTGTGTTAAGGTGGATAAGTAGAGAAGCCCAGACATTAATAGAGGAAGATTTATGTGGGAGACAACCACTGGGAGGAACAAGTCTCCAAGTGGCATCTTTTGTGTAACTAAGTAAGGGATGCTAATTGTGTATGTCTCATAACTTGCCTTATTATTATGGCGCAAATAATACCTGTATATTATATGATTAGAGTCAATTGTAAGAATCTGATAAATTTCAGGTGTAAATGATTGTTCATGTATAAACCATGTAAGTACCTTATGCCAGTCTTGTTCTAATCTTTGTAATAACCTATTGTAACATAACTCCTTTTAGCTCTGTTTTTCTTTTAATACTTTACTATATTTCTTCTGTAATTTACCAGAGATGTGGAATAAGACTATTTCTCTCTATTTCTAACTATACCTTTTCTAACCTATTTTATGCTAATACTCTATTATTAAATATCTACTACTTAAGTATAACTACGTTAATTTTCTGTAATTTTCTTCTTACCTCTAACTTAACTTTTATCTTTGCTCTGCTATACAACTTTTTATTTTCCTCTTACATTCATACTTGTCTATATTTCATGTTTTATTTTGTGCATTTTGTCTAATTTTGACAAATATTTTGTGCATTTTGTCTAATTTTCACAAATATTTTGTTAATTTTGTCTAATTTTGTCAAATATTTTGTGCATTTTGTCTAATTTTGACAAATATTCTGTGCATTTTGTCTAATTTTGACAAATATTTTGTGCATTTTGTCTAATTTTGACAAATATTTTCCCTCGTGTGACTTATAAGTTGTGTTCAGTATATCGGACGTTTACTCTATTTCAGATAATGTGTTTTATAAGTCATAATATTTGATATTCCGTTTTATTGTTTTGATGAATGTCAATTAATGTTTTGTTAATTATGGTCCTCTCTTTTTTTTTGTAATATCTGCAAAAAAAATTTTTTTGTAGTTCTTTTGTGTTTTGTGATTAAACCAGAAAGAATATTCTTATAGAGTTTAGCAGCAACCTGGCTCCCCCCCAGCAACCAGGCTCCCCAAGCAACCAGGCTCCCCCCCAGCAACCAGGCTCCCCCCCAGCAACCAGGCTCCCCCCAGCAACCACGCTCCCCCCCAGCAACCAGGCTCCCCCCCAGCAACCAGGCTCCCCCCAGCAACCAGGCCCCCCCCCCCAGCAACCAGGCTCCCCCCCCAGCAACCAGGCTCCCCCCCAGCAACCATGCTCCCCCCAGCAACCAGGCTCCCCCCCAGCAACCAGGCTCCCCCCCAGGCCCCAGCAACCAGGCTCCCCCCAGCAACCAGGCTCCCCCCCAGCAACCAGGCTCCCCCCAGCAACCAGGCTCCCCCCAGCAACCAGCGCTCCCCCCCAGCAACCAGGCTCCCCCCCCCCACCCGCCCAGCAAGCAACCAGGCTCCCCCCAGCAACCAGGCCCCCCCCAGCAACCAGGCTTCCCCCCCAGCAACCAGGCTCCCCCCCAGCAACCATGCTCCCCCCAGCAAACCAGCTCCCCCCCAGCAACCAGGCTCCCCCCCCAGCAACCAGGCTCCCCCCAGCAACCAGCTCCCCCCAGCAACCAGGCTCCCCCCCCAGCAACCAGGCTCCCCCCAGCAACCAGCCCCCAGCAACCAGGCTCCCCCAGCAACCAGGCTCCCCCCCAGCAACCAGGCTCCCCCCCAGCAACCTAGGCTCCCCCCAGCAACCAGGCTCCCCCCAGCAACCAGGCTCCCCACCAGCAACCAGGCTCCCCCCCCAGCAACCTGGCTCCCCCCAGCAACCAGGCTCCCCCAGCAACCAGGCTCCCACCAGCATCCAGGCTCCCCCCAGAAACCAGGCTCCCCCCAGCAACCAGGCTCCCCCCAGCAACAGGCTACCCACCAGCAACCAGGCTCCCCCCAGCAACCAGGCTCCCCCCAGCAACCAGGCTCCCCCCCCAGCAACAGGCTCCCCCCCAGCAACCAGGCTCCCCCACAGCAACGAGGCTATCCCCCAGCAACCAGGCTCCACCCCCCCCCCAGCAACGAGGCTCCCCCCAGCAACCAGGCTCCCCCCAGCAACCAGGCTCCCCCCAGCAACCTGGCTCCCCCCCAGCATCCTGGCTCCCCCCCAGCAACCAGGCTCCCCCCCCAGCAACCAGGGCTCCCCCCCAGCAAACCAGGCTCCCCCCAGCAACCTGGCTCCCCCCAGCAACGGCTCCCCCCCAGCAACCAGGCTCCCCCCAGCAACCAGGCTCCCCCCAGAAACCTGGCTCCCCCCAGCAACCTGGCTCCCCCCGCAACCAGGCTCCCCCCCAGCAACCGGCTCCCCCCAGCAACCAGGCTCCCCCCCCAGCAACCAGGCTCCCCCCCAGCAACCTGGCTCCCCCCCAGCAACCAGGCTCCCCCAGCAAACCAGGCTTCCCCCCCAGCAAACCAGGCTCCCCCCAGCAACCGAGACTCCCCCCAGCAACCTGGCTCCCCCCCAGCAACCAGGACAACAGGCTCCCCCTCAGCAACCAGGCTCCCCCCCAGCAACCAGGCTCCCCCCCCGCAACCGGGCTCCCCCCAGCAACCATGGCTCCCCCCCAGCAACCCAGGCTCCCCCCCAGCAACCAGGCTCCCCCCCAGCAACCAGGCTCCCCCCCAGCAACCAGGCTCCCCCCCAGCAACAGGTCCCCCAGACCAGGCTCCCCCCCAGCAACCAGGCTCACCCCCAGCAACAGGCTCCCCCCCCAGCAACCAGGCTCCCCCCCGCAACGGTCTCCCCCCAGAACCAGGCTCCCCCCCAGAACCAGGCTCCCCAGAACCTGGCTCCCCCAGCAAACCGGCTCCCCCCCCAGCAACCGGCTCCCCCCCAGCAACCTAGGCTCCCCCCCCCCAGCAACCTAGGCTCCCCCAGCAACCAGGCTCCCCCCCAGCAACCTGGCTCCCCCCCAGGCCGAACCAGGCTCCCCCCAGCAAACCAGGCTCCCCCACAGCAACCAGCCTCCCCCCAGCAACCTGGCTCCCCCCCAGCAACCAGGCTCCCCCCCAGCAACCAGAGCTCCCCCCCAGCAACCTGGCTCCCCCCAGCAACCAGGCTCCCCCCCAGCAACCAGGCTTCCCCCCAGCAACAGGCTCCCCCCCAGCAACCAGGCTCCCCCCCAGGCAACCAGGGCTCCCCCCAGCAACCAGCTCTCCCCCCCCAGCAACCAGGCTCCCCCAGCAACCATGGCTCCCCCCCAGCAACCAGGCTCCCCCCCAGCAACGCAGGCTCCCCCCAGCAACCAGGCTCCCCCCCAGCAACCAGGCTCCCCCAGCACCTGGCAGTCCGGCCCCCCCAGCAACCAGGCTCCCCCCCCGCAACCCCCCCCAAGCAACCAGGCTCCCCCCAGCAACCAGGCTCCCCCCAGCAACCAGGCTCCCCCCCAGCAACCAGGCTCCCCCCCGCAACCAGGCTCCCCCCCAGCAACCTGCTCCCCAAGCAACCTGGCTCCCCCCCAGCAACCAGGCTCCCCCCCAGGCACAGCAACGGCTCCCCCCAGCAACCAGGCTTCCCCCAGCAACCAGGCTCCCCCCCAGCAACCGGCTCCCCCCCAGAACCAGGCTCCCCCCAGCAACCAGGCTCCCCCCAGCAACCAGGCTCCCCCCAGCAACCAGGCTCCCCCCAGCAACCAGGCCCCCCCAGCAACAGGCTCCCCCCAGCAACCAGGCTCCCCCCCCCAGCAACCAGGCTCCCCCCCAGCAACCTGGCTCCCCCCCAGCAACCAGGCTCCCCCCAGCAACCAGGCTCCCCCCCAGCAACCAGGCTCCCCCAGCAACCAGGCTCCCACCCCAGCAACAGGCTCCCCCCAGCAACCTGGCTCCCCCCCAGCAACCAGGCTCCCCCCCAGCAACCAGGCTCCCCCCAGAAACCTGGCTCCCCCCAGCAACCTGGCTCCCCCCAGCAACCAGGCTCCCCCCAGCAACCTGGCTCCCCCAGCAAAACCCGGCTCCCCCCCAGCAACCAGGCTCCCCCCAGCAACCAGGCTCCCCCCAGCAACCAGGCTCCCCCCAGCAACCAGGCTCCCCCCAGCAACCAGGCTCCCCCCCAGCAACCAGGCTCCCCCCCAGCAACCAGGCTCCCCCCAGCAACGGCTGCCCCCCCCCAGCAACCAGGCTCCCCCCGCCCCCCCAGCAACCAGGCCCCCCAGCACCAGGCTCCCCCCAGACAAACAGGCTCCCCCCAGCAACCAGGCTCCCCCCCAGCAACCAGGCTCCCCCCCAGCAACCAGGCTCCCCCCAGCAACCTGCCCCCCAGCAACTGGCCCCCCAAGCAACCAGGCTCCCCCCAGCAACCAGGCTCCCCCCAGCAACAGGCTCCCCCCAGCAACCAGGCTCCCCCCAAGCAACCAGGCTCCCCCCAGCAACCTGGCTCCCCCAGCAACCTGGCTCCCCCCAGCAACCAGGCTCCCCCCAGCAACCGGCTCCCCCAGCAACCAGGCTCCCCCCAGCTCCCCCAGAACCAGGCTCCCCCCAAGCAACCTGGCTCCCCCCAGCAACCAGGCTTCCCCCAGCACCGGCTTCCCCCCAGCAACCAGGCTCCCCTCCCAGCAACCAGGCTCCCCCAGCAAACCTGGCTCCCCCCAGCAACCAGGCTCCCCCCAGCAACCTGGGCTCCCCCCAGCAACCAGGCTCCCCCCAGAACAGGCTCCCAGCCAGGCTCCCCCCAGCAACCAGGCTCCCCCCAGCAACAGGCTCCCCCAGCAACTGGCTCCCCCAGCAACCAGGCTCCCCCAGCAACCAGGCTCCCCCCAGCAACCAGGCTCCCCCCCAGCAACAGGCTCCCCCAGCAACAGGCTCCCCCCCAGCAACGGCTCTCCCCCCCAGCAACCAGGCTCCCCCCAGCAACCAGGCTACCCCTCCAGCAACCAGGCTTCCCCCAGCAACCTGGCTCCCCCCCAGCAACAGGCTCCCCCCAGCAACCAGGCTCCACCCCAGCAACCAGGCTCACCCACACTCCCCGCAACCAGCTTCCCCCAGCAACCAGGCTTCCCCCCAGCAACCAGGCTCCCCCCAGCAACCAGGCTCCTCCCAGCAACCTGGCTCCCCCCAGCACCAGGCTCCCCCCAGCAACAGGCTCCCCCCAGCAACCTGGCTCCCCCCAGCAACCAGGCTCCCCCAGCACAGGCTCCCCCAGCAACCAGGCTCCCCCCAGCACCGGCTCCCCCAGCAACCAGGCTCCCCCACAGCAACCTGGCTCCCCCCAGCAACCTGGCTCCCCCCAGCAACCAGGCTCCCCCCAGCAACCAGGCTCCCCCCCAGCAACCAGGCTCCCCCCAGCAACCTGGCTCCCCCAGAACAGGCTCCCCACTTTAGCAACCTGGCTCCCCCCCAGCTACTGCTCCCCCGAGCAACCAGGTCCCCCTGAAACAGGCTCACGCCTTCAGCAATCCGGCTCAACCAGAACCAGGCTCCCCCACAGCAACCTACATCCCCCCAGCAAAACTAGGCTCCCCCCCAGCAAACCCGGCTCCTCACCAGCAACCTGGCTCCCCCCCAGCAACTTGGCTCCCCCTCAACCAGGTCCCCCCAGAAACCAGGCTTCCCCAGCAACCAGGCTCCCCAGCAACCGGGCTCCTACCGCAACTGGCTCCCTCTCAGCAACCTGGCTCCCCCCAGCAACCAGGTCCCCCAGCAACAGGCTACCCATCCAGCAACCGGCTCCCCCTAAGCAACCAGGTCCCCCCCAGCAACCTGGCTCCCCAGCAACGGCTTCCCCCCAGCAACCTGGCTCAACCAGCAACAGGCTCCCCCCGCATCCTGGCTCCCTGCAGCAACCAGGTCCCCCCCAGCAACTAGGCCCCCCTCCAGGAACCGGCTCCCCCAGAACAGGTCCTCCAGCAAACCTGGCTCCTCCAGCAACCAGGCTCCCCCCAGCAACCTGGCTCCCCCCAGCCAGGCTCCCAGCATCCTGGATTCCCCCAGTACCTGGCTCCTGCCTGCAAACCAGGCTCCCCCGCAACCTGGTTTCCCCTGCAACCAGGCTCCCCCCCGCAACCTGGCCCCTCCAGCAACCAGGCTCCCCTCCCAGCAACCTGGCTCCCCCCAGCAACCAGGCTCCCCCCAGCAACTGGCTCCCCCAGGCAACCAGGCTCCCCCCAGCGACAGGTTCCCCCCAGCAACCTGGCTCCTCCAGCAACCAGGCTACCCCCAGCAACCTGGCTCCCCCCCAGCACCAGGCTCCCCCCAGCAAAACCTGGCTCCCCCAGCAACCAGGTCTTCAGCAACCTGGGGGTCCCCCCAGCAACCTGGCTCCCCCCCCAGCTACCAGGCTCCCCCCCCGAAAACCCTGCTCCCCCCAGCAACCAGGCTCCCCCCAGCAACCAGGCTCCCCCAAGAAACCAGGCTCCCCCCAGCAACCAGGCTCCCCCCAGCAACAGGCTCCCCCAGCAACCAAGCTCCCCCCCAGCAACCAGGTTCCCCCCAAGCAACCGGCTCGCTCCCCGCAACCAGGCTCCCCTCCCGCAATAGGCTCCCCCAAGGGAACCAGGCTCCCCCAGCAACCTGGCTCCTCCCAGCAAAAGGCTACCCCCCAGCAGCAGGCTCCCCTTCCAGCAAACATTCTCCCTTCCAGCAACCAGGTCCCCCCAGCAACCAGGCTCCCCCCCAGAACCAGGCTCCCCCCCGCAACAGGTCCCTCCCCGCAACCAGCCTCACCCAGCAACCAGGCTCCCCCCAGCAACCCGGCTCCCCCAGCAACCCGGCTCCCTCCAGCAACCAGCCTCCCCCCCGCAAACAGGCTCCTCCTCAGCAACCAGGCTCTTCTCCGCAAAACCCGGTCCCCCCCCGAACCAGGCTCCCTCCCCAGCAACCAGGCTCCCCCCAGCAACCAGGCTCCATCCAGCAACCAGGCTCCCTTCCAGCAACAGGCTCCCCCCCAGCAACCAGGCTCCCCCCCAGCAACCAGGCTCCCCCCCAGCAGCCAGGCTCCCTCCCCCAGCAACCAGGCTCCCCCCCAGCAAAACCCGGCTTTCCCCCCCCCTGCAACCAGGCTCCCCCCAGCACCAGGCTCCCCCCAGCAACCAGGCTCCCCCAGCAATCAGGCGCCCCCCAGCACAGGCCCCCCGCCCCCAGCAACCCGGCTCCCCCCGCAACCAGGCTCCCCCCCGCAACCAGGCTCGCCCCCAACAACCCGGCTCCCCCCAGCAACCAGGCTCCCCCCAGCAACCCGGCTCCCCCTAGCAACCAGGCTCCCCCCCAGCAACCAGGCTCCCCCCCCCAGCAACCAGGCTCCCCCCGCAACAGGCTCCCCCCGCAACCAGGCTCCTTCCAGAACAGGCTCCCCCCTCAGCAACCAGGCTCTCCCCCAGAACCAGGCTCCTGCCCCCAGCAACCAGGCTCCCCCAACAACCAGGCTCCCCCCCCGCAAAACCCGGCTCCCCCCCAGCAAACCAGGCTCCCCCCTAGCAACCAGGGCTCCCCCCCAGCAACCAGGCTCCCCCCCCTGCAACCAGGCTCCCCCTAGCAACCAGGCTCCCCCTAGCAACCAGGCTCCTTCCCCGCAACCAGGCTCCCCCTCAGCAACCAGGCTTTCCCCAGCAACCCGGCTCTGCCCCAGCAACCAGGCTCCTCCCCAGCAACCATGCTCCTCCCAGCATCCCGGCTCCTCCCACAACCAGGCTACCCCCAGAACCTGGCTCCCCCCAGAACCCGGCTCCCCCCCAGCAACCGGCTCCCCCCAGCAACCAGGCTCCCCCAGCAACCTGGCTCCCCCCAGCAACCAGGCTCCCCCAGCAACAGGCTCCCCCCAACAACCAGGCTCCCCCCAGCAACCAGGCTCCCCCCCCAGCAACCAGGCTCCCCCTAGCAACCGGCTCCCCCCCAGCAACAGGCTCCCCCCCAGCAACCAGGCTCACCCCAGAACCAGGCTCCCCAGCAACCAGGCTCCTTCCCCGCAACCAGGCTCCCCCTCAGCAACCAGGCTCTCCCCCCGCAACCAGGCTCCTGCCCAGCAACCAGGCTCCCCCAGCAACCATGCTCCTCCCAGCAACCTGGCTCCTCCCAGCAAACCAGGTACCCCACAGCAACCTGGCTCCCCCCAGCAACCAGGCTCCCCCCCAAACAACCTGGCTCCCCCAGCAACCAGGCTCCCCAGCAACCTGGCTCCCCCCCCGGGAACTGGCTCCCTGCCGCTACCAGGCTCCCCCCAGCAACCATGCTCCCCCCAGCAATCAGGCTCCCCTCCAGCAACCAGGCTCCCCCCAGCAACCAGACTCCCCCCCCGCAAACCAGGCTCCCCCCCAGCAACCAGGCTCCCCTAGAGCAACTAGGCTCCCCCAGCAACCTGCCCCCCAAGCAACCAGGCTCCCCCCCGCAACCAGGCTCCCCCCAAGAAACAGGCTCCCCCCAGCAACCAGGCTCCCCCAGCAACCAGGCTCCCCCCCGCAACCAAGCTCCCTCCCCAGCAACCAGGCTCCCCCCAAGCAAATAGGCTCCCCCCAGCAACCAGGGCTCCCCCCAGCAACCAGGTCCCCAGCAACCAGGCTCCCCCAAGCATCCTGGCTCCCCCCGCAACCCGGCTCCCCCCCAGCAACCAGGCTCCCCCTTTCCCGCAACCCGGCTCCCCCAGGGAACCAGGCTCCCCCCAGCAACCAGGATCCCCCCAAAGCAACCCGGCTCCCCCCAGCAACCAGGCTGACCCCCAGCAACCCGGCTCCCCCCCGCAACCAGGCTCCTCCCTCAGCAACCAGGGCTCTCCTCCAGCAAACAGGCTCCCCGAGCAACCAGGCTCCCTCCCCCCGCAACCAGGCTCCCCCAGCAACCCGGCTCCCCATCCAAGCAACCAGGTCCTTCGAGCAACCAGGCTCCCCTCAGCAACCAGGCTCCACCCCAGCAACCAGGCTCCCCCCAGCGCCCGGCTCCCCTCCCCCGCAACCAGGCTCCCCCAGCAACCAGGTCCCCTCAGCAACCCGGTCTCCCCCCGAACCAGGTCCCGCCCCAGCAACCAGGCTCCCCCCCCGCAACCAGGCTCCCCCCCAGCACCCGGTCCCCCCCAGCAACCAGGCTCCCCCCCCAAACAAACCCGGCTCCCCCCCAGCAACCGGCTCCCCCCAGCAACCAGGCTCCCCCCACCCCAAACCCAAACTTCCCCCCAGCAAAACCCGGCTCCCCCCAGCAAACCAGGTCCCCCCAGCAACCAGGCTCCCCCCCAGCAACCAGGCTCCTTCCAGCAACCAGGCTCCCCCTCAGCAACCAGGCTCCCCCAGCAACCAGGCTCCGAACCCAGCAACCAAGCTCCCCCCCGCAACCAGGCTCCGCCCCAGCAACCAGGCTCCCCCCCCGCAACCAAGCTCCCCAGCAACCAGGCTCCCCCCACCAACCAGGCTCCCCCCACCAACCAGGCTCCCCCAGCAAATAGGCTCCCCCCAGCAACCGGCTCCCCCCAGCAACCAGGCTCCTCCCCAGCAACCAGGCTCCCCCCAGCAACCAGGCTCCCATCTGAGCAACCAGGCTCCCTTCCAGCAACCAGGCTCCCCCACAGCAACCAGGCCCCACCCCAGCAACCAGGCTCCCCCAGCAACCAGGCTCCCCCCCCCAGCAACCCGGCTCCCCCAGCAACCAGGCTCCCTCCTCAGCAACCCGGCTCCCCCCCCGCAAAACCCGGCTCCCCCCAGCAACCAGGCTCCCCCCAGCAACCAGGCTCCCAGCAACCAGGCTCCCCCTCAGCAAACCCGGCTCTCCCCCAGCAACCAGGTCCCCCCCGCAAAACCAGGCTCCCCCCGCAAAGGCTCTCCCCAGCAACCAGCCCCCCAGCAACCGGCTCCCCCAGCAACCATTCTCCTGCCCCAGCAACCAGGCTCCCCAGCAAAACCCGGCTCCCGCCCAGCAACCAGCCCCCCCCCCCAGCATCCCGGCTCCCCCCTCTCCCCTCCAGAGATGCCTCCAATGTGTTTATTAAATTGTAAATGGTTTTATCTGGGTATGTTTTACTTCCCCCTTTGAACCATGTATATAAGGTCCGTTTGTCAGATGTTAGATTGTATAAAATAATATATCATTTTGTTTGGAGGTGCCTACTGCTCAATTTTGTTTGGAGGTGCCTACTGCTCAATTTTGTTTGGAGGTGCCTACTGCTCAATTTTGTTTGGAGGTGCCTACTGCTCAATTTTGTTTGGAGGTACTATGCTCAATTTTGTTTGGAGGTGCCCACTGCTTAATTTTGTTTGGAGGTACCTACTGTCAATTTTGTTTGGAGGTACCTACTGCTCAATTTTGTTTGGAGGTGCCTACTGCTCAATTTTGTTTGGATTTACCTACTGCTCAATTTTGTTTGGAGGTACCTACTGCTCAATTTTGTTTGGAGTGCCTACTGCTCAATTTTGTTTGGAGGTGCCCACTGCTCAATTTGTTTGGAGGTACCCACTGCTCAATTTTGTTTGGAGGGGGCCTACTGCTCAATTTTGTTTGGAGGTGCCTACTGTCAATTTTGTTTTGGAGGTGCCTATGCTCAATTTTGTTTGGAGGTGCCTATGCTCAATTTTGTTTGGAGGTACCTACTGCTCAATTTTGTTTGGAGGTACCTACTTGCTCAATTTTGTTTTGGGGGTACCTACTGTCAATTTTGTTTGGAGGTGCCTACTGCTCAATTTTGTTTGGAGGTACCTATGCTCAATTTTGTTTGGAGGTACCTACTGCTCAATTTTGTTTTGAGGTGCCTACTGCTCAATTTTGTTTGGAGGTGCCTACTGCTCAATTTTGTTTGGAGGTACCTACTGCTCAATTTTGTTTGGAGGTGCCTACTGCTCAATTTTGTTTGGAGGTGCCTACTGCTCAATTTTGTTTGGAGGTACCTACTGCTCAATTTTGTTTGGAGGTACCTACTGTTCAATATTGTTTGGAGGTGCCTAGTGCTCAATTTTGTTTGGAGGTGCCTACTGCTCAATTTTGTTTGGAGGTGCCTTCTGCTCAATTTTGTTTGGAGGTACCTACTGCTCAGTTTTTTTGGAGGTGCCTACTGCTCAATTTTGTTTCGAGGTACCTATGCTCAATTTTCTTTGGAGGTACCTACTGCTCAACTTTGTTTGGAGGTGCCTACTGCTCAATTTTGTTTGGAGGTACCTACTGCTCAATTTTGTTTGGAGGTACCTACTGCTCAATTTTGTTTGGAGGTGCCTACTGCTCAATTTTGTTTGGAGGTGCCTACTGCTCAATTTTGTTTGGAGGTGCCTACTGCTCAATTTTGTTTGGAGGTGCCTACTGCTCAATTTTGTTTGGAGGTGCCTACTGCTCAATTTTCAGGCCAAGCTACTCTAAGAGCCAGTACTTATCAGGACAACTATCCTGTTCTAACTATCCTGTATTATTTCTCACTCTTTTATTTCTCACTGTTATAACTATCTTGTATTATTTCTCACTGTTATAACTATCCTGCATTCTTTCTCACTGTTATAACTATCGTGTATTATTTCTCACTGTGAAACAAAAACCTGTAACTGTTTTGCATGATGGTAGGATTGCTGGTTTCTTTTTCTGTCTCATAAACACGCTAAGATAACAGGGATTATCTTGCTACTCCTACTTACACTTTGGTCACACTTCACAGACACGCACATGCATATATATATATACATACATCTAGGTTTTTCTCCTTTTTCTAAATAGCTCTTGTTCTTTTTTATTTCTTCTATTGTCCATGGGGAAGTGGAAAAGAATCTTTCCTCCGTAAGCCATGCGTGTCGTATGAGGCGACTAAAATGCCGGGAGCAATGGGCTAGTAACCCCTTCTCCTGTATACAATTACTAAAAAAGAGAAGAGAAAAACTTTATAAAACTGGGTTGCTTAAATGTGCGTGGATGTAGTGCGGATGACAAGAAACAGATGATTGCTGATGTTATGAATGAAAAGAAGTGGATGTCCTGGCCCTAAGCGAAACAAAGCTGAAGGGGGTAGGAGAGTTTCAGTGGGGGGAAATAAATGGGATTAAATCTGGAGTATCTGAGAGAGTTAGAGCAAAGGAAGGGGTAGCAGTAATGTTAAATGATCAGTTATGGAAGGAGAAAAGAGAATATGAATGTGTAAATTCAAGAATTATGTGGATTAAAGTAAAGGTTGGATGCGAGAAGTGGGTCATAATAAGCGTGCATGCACTGGAGAAGAGAGGAATGCAGAGGAGAGAGAGAGATTTTGGGAGATGTTAAGTGAATGTATAGGAGCCTTTGAACCAAGTGAGAGAGTAATTGTGGTAGGGGACTTCAATGCTAAAGTAGGAGAAAACTTTTAGAGAGGGTGTGGTAGGTAAGTTTGGGGGTGCCAGGTGTAAATGATAATGGGAGCCCTTTGATTGAACTTTGTATAGAAAGGGGTTTAGTTATAGTAATACATACTTAGAAAAAGAGGATAAATAAGTATACACGATATGATGTAAGGCGAAATGACAGTAGTTTGTTGGATTATGTATTGGTAGATAAAAGACTGTTGAGTAGACTTCAGGATGTACATGTTTATGAGGGGCCACAGATATATCAGATCACTTTCTAGTTGTAGCTACACTGAGAGTAAAAGGTAGATGGGATACAAGGAGAATAGAAGCATCAGGGAAGAGAGAGGTGAAGGTTTATAAACTAAAAGAGGAGGCAGTTAGGGTAAGATATAAACAGCTATTGGAGGATAGATGGGCTAATGAGAGCATAGGCAATGGGGTCGAAGAGGTATTGGGTAGGTTTAAAAATGTAGTGTTAGAGTGTTCAGCAGAAGTTTGTGGTTACAGGAAAGTGGGTGCAGGAGGGAAGAGGAGCGATTGGTGGAATGATGATGTAAAGAGAGTAGTAAGGGAGAAAAAGTTAGGGGGCTCTGGTGGCCTGGTGGTTAACGCTCTCGCTTCACACGGTGAGGGCCTGGGTTCGATTCCCAGCCAGAGTAGAAACATTGGACGTGTTTCTTTCCACCTGTTGTCTATGTTCCCCATCAGTAAAATGGGTACCTGGGTGTTAGTCGAATGGTGTGGGTCGCATCCTTGGACACTGGACCTAAGGGACGGCATGTCAAGGACCGGGGGAGACGCGGGGGAGTGACCACCGGAACTCTCTCCAGATAAACCTCCAGATTGAGAAAGTTTTTACAAGTCCAGAAGTGAGGCAGGAGGGAAGAGTATATGGAGGAAAAAGAGAGATGTTAAGGAGTGGTGAAGCAATGGAAAAGTGCGCAAATGAGAGAAGTGGGTGAGTTGTATTCACTTATTTTGTTGTCAAATAAGATAAATTTTGGAGTGAGATTTAAACAAGTAAGAAAGCTAGAGAACTAATGGATTTGTCAGTTATAATATAGTGTGAGGAGAGTTATTATATGGAGAGTTAGAGGTATTGGGAAGATGGAAGGATATATTTTGAGGAATTGTTAAATGTTGATGAAGATAGGGAAGCATGTTGATTAGTGTAAAGGGCAAGGAGGTATAACATCTTGTAGGAGGAGGAAAGGAGCCAGTTGTGAGTGTGGGGGAAGTTCGTTGAGGCAGTACGGTAAAATGGAAAGGGGGTGGTAAGGCAGCGGGATGATGGGATAAAGATAGAAATGTTTAAAAGCAGGTTGGGGGATATATGTTTTGGGAGTGGTTGGTTCATATTTTTATTAAATGTATGGAGAGGGTATCAACGGTACCTAGGGATTGGCAGAGAGCATGCATAGTTCCTTTGTATAAAGGCAAAGGTGGATAAAAGATAGATGTGAAAAATTTATAGGGGGGATAAGTCTGTTGGTGTACTGGTAAAGTGTCTGGTGATTATAATTGAAAAGATTAAAGAGTAAGTCGCGAGAATTCGGAGAGCGTTTGAACAAGGAGGCTCTTTAGGAAAGGTTATGGGGGCTGTAGCTGCGAAAGGTGTTTACAGGAAACATATAAGTGAACAGTATTTAGATAACGGCTAAAGGAGGTATTTGTGAGCAATTTATGGATTTGGAAAAGGCGTATTGAAGAGTGATAGCGGGGGCATGTGGCAGATGTTGCAAAGTGTTGGTGTAGGAGGTAGGTTACTTAAAGCAGTGAAGAGTTTTTACGAGGATAGTGAGGCTCAAGTTAGAGTATGTAGGAAAGAGGGGAATAATTTTTTCCCAGTAAAAGTAGGCCTTAGACAAGGATGGTGAGGTCACCGTGGTTCTTGTTTAATTATAATTATAGTGGGGTTGTAGAGAAGTAAAGGCGAGGGTCTTGGCTAGAGGTCGTGGAGTTAAAAACTAAAGATTAACACTCTAGTGGGAGTTGTCCCACAGCTGGCTCTTTGCTGATGACATCTGGTGCTCTTGGGAGAGTCTGAAGAGGAAGTTGCAGAGGATTGGAGGATGAATTTGGTAAGGGTGTGCAAAATGAGAAAAATAAAGGTGATATAATACAGAAGCAGTTTAAGGTTATGAGGATAACAAAAAGATTAGGTTGATAGAAAAGATTGAATTATCAGATTGGAGGCGAGGAGTATGGAGGATGTGAACGTATTTAGATCTTTGGGAGTGGAAGTGTCAGGGCATGGGTCTATGAAGACTGAGTGTGATCATAGAAATGTTCGAGGAAAGATGTGAGTGGTGACACTTAGCGAGTCTGTGGAAGACAAAGATAACTTTGTCTTGGAGGCAAAGTGGGGATGTATGAGAGTATAGTTTTACCAACGCTCTTAATATGGGTGTGGAAGCGTGGGTGATGATTGTTGCAGCGAGGAAGATGGCTGGAGGCAAGATGGAGTAGGTATGTCCTGGGGCATGTTGTGGTGTGTATATAATGCAGAGAAAATCCGTAGTTTGGAAGTAGGAGGAGGGTTGCGGGATTACCTCAAAACTGTTGTACAGAGGGCTGAGAAGGTGTTGTTGAGGTGGTTCGGACATGTAGAAGAGAATGGAGCGATAACAGAAAGACGTCAGAGTGATATCGTCTGTTGTGTGATGGAAGTCGGAAGTAGGGGTCGGCTAGGAAGGGTAGGAGGGAGGGGGTAAGGAGGTTTTATGTGTGCGAGGGGCTTGGACTGCCAGCAGGCAGCGTGAGCGTGTTTTTTGATGGATGTTGAATGGAGACCAAATGGATTTTAATACTTGGACGGGCTGTTGGAGTGTGAGCAAAGAGTAACATTTATGAAGGGATTCAGGGAAACGGCAGGCCGGACTTGAGTCTGGAGATGGGAAGTACAGTGCCCTGCACTCCTGAAGGTAGGGAGTAATGTAGCTCAGTTTTTAAAAATGTAGTGTAAACAGCACTTCTGGCAAGACAGTGGATGATCGTATTGATGGTGAAGTTCTTCTCTTTTTAGGGCCACCTGCCTTGGTGGGAATCGGCGGTGTGATAATCAAAAAACAAATATTCTCACTCTTTTTTTTCTCACTGTTATAATTATGCCTGTATTATTTCTATCTGTTATTATATCTGTATTTTTCTCACTTGTTATACTATCCCTGTATTATTTTTTCAACTGTTATAACTTTCCTGTATTATTTCTCACTGTTACTAACTATCCTGTATTATTTCTCACTGTTTTATCTATCTGTATTAATTTCTCACTGGTTATTAAAACTATCCTGTATTATTTCTCTTGTATGATAAACTATCCTAGTGTATTATTTTCTCATGTTATAACTTCCTGTATTATTTCTCACATGTATAACACTATTCCTGTATGTATTTCTCTCTGTTTTAACTAATCCTGACTATTATTTCTCACAGTTTATACTTCCTTTTATTATCTCTCACTGTTATAACTATCCTGTATTATTCGCACTGTTATAACTATCCTGTTTAGTTTCACTGTTATAACTATCCTGTATTATTTTCTCAACTGTTATAACTATTTCTGTATTAATTCTCACTATTACTTTAATCCCATCTTCTTCTACAGCAATTGCTACTTTTATTTCTTCACTGTTAGACTGATGAGTGTGGCAGCTAACTCCGAGAATTTAGAGTGGCTACCTTTCCTATTATTCAATTTCGAGGAATTTTCCTTTTTGTATTAGTTTCTCCCATTTTCATATTTTTGTCCTCTCTGAGCTACCTGAGGGGACAGACAAGATGCATCGTTTAGTGCTCTGTACGAGCCTACGGTGGGACGAGTGGAAGCTGCACTTCATCCTGTCATAGAACTCCAGCTACATTTGTATACAGATTTACCGTCCCTGAAACGTGATGGTTGTTTGTTTATTAAGGTCTTCATTTCTAGGTGGTCCACAAATCGTTGATATATTCTCCATGACTTTGGATACTATACACTGTCAGGACATGGTTTGTAATTTGCTAGCCTGTATGTATGTCTCCGTTTTAAGAAATTGGGGGAAAGGCACATTTGCTGTCAATCCATCACCTCAGGTAGTCGCCTTGTTTTCGATAGATGTGTTGAAGATTGTTGTTAATGGTACACATAGTACCTCTTGACTCTTCTACTCAGGACCCATGGAGGAGATGTTATTCAACCTCATCGCCTTGAGATGTTTTGTTCGCTCTTAGCAGCCTCTTCACTCCCTCCTTCAGTTTATTTATTGTGTCGGCACTTGGTGTACACCACCTCTTCTATTTCTGGAGTCCCTCTTTTTCCCATTTCCTCTGTGATGTCTTTGACGTCTCATAGTTAAGCTCCTCACATACTTCACGGTCATTTCATTGTAAACTTTTCTCTTCACTTCCCTTAGCTTTTGCCTGGTCTTTGATGATTGTTTTCTTCATTAGGTGACTAACAACAGTTTTTCATCAGACTTGGCTTTCACTATGTCATTTTCATATTGTGCTGTGGCCTCTCTCCTTACGGGCATATTCAGTTTTTGGCTACATCGACTACTCTCATGTGATCTTTCCATTCTCTAGCACACTTGGTTTTAGCCTCCTAAACCATTGGGGAACCAAGGGCTTGTTCTCGCCTTCTTGGTATGGCTGTTACACTTGGAGTAAAATCTCTTAACAGCTTCCTTGCATATTGCTATCAATTTCCATCATTCATATTACTGATTTCCCTGTAATTCTCTGTCCACTGTAACTTTCACTGGACATTTCACATGTTGTATATTTTCCCTCACATGCTTCCATCTTCTTGCCCTTACTGTACCTCTTCACTCGATAAAAATCCACTATGTATTCAAAGCTTAGAACCACATGATCACTAGCTCCGTGGCCTTTTCATATTAATGTCCTCAATAATCTACACTGCTCATGGTGAATAATACGGCCCTCAAGGTGAATATTACAAGCAGTGTATATTAGTCCAAGGTGAATATCAAGGTGAATATCAGGTCAGGTCCCAAGGTGAATATTAGGTCCAAGGTGAATAACAGGTGTATTTCAGGTCAGCCAAGGGAATTTAGGTCCAAGGTGAATTCAAGTGTGAATATCAGAGTCAGGTTCCAAGGTTGGAAATATCAAGGTGGAATTATAGGTCATGTGCCTCCAAGTTTTCCAAAGTCTATTTCTTTTGATGATCTAACAGCACGTCGACAGTGCTTTGGCCCTGTCTCACATGGCCCTTCGGGCCACTTCCGGCTAGTGTTGCAATCATCTATGTTACTCTTATTCATATTTTGTCACTTTGCGCAATCATCAAAGTCTCATGTGTTACTATATTGTATAGTCCATTGCTTCTCTTCTGTCCCTCTCTCCACTCAAAAATCAATTGGTTTTTGACATTCAGTGACTACTCTCCACCCCCTGTCCCCTTTGTTATTTCTCAGAATCTGATATCCAGCTGGGAAAGATGTCATTTGTTGTCATTCCTGACGAGCTTGGTTTTCTGTGAAAGCTATGATTTTTTGATGGACACCTCCCCACTTCTTCGTTTACTATCAGCATTGGGGTATCACACATTCAGTTTCCACTCCAAAAACTGTTATTCTGGGGTGTATGGGTGTTGGGGGGATGCAGCGTGGTATCTTGGCATGATTGCTATGGGTTCTGTTGTGTATTGTATGGTGGCGGGTGTGAGTGTTAATGTGTGTGTTTGGGCTGTTGCCTTATAAGGTTGGTTTTGTGGGTGTTTGTGCACCCTGATCCACCCATACTCTCGTTGTTCCCTGCCGACATAGGCTTGTTTCTTTTTCTTGCCCTTTCGTCTCTGTGGGCTCTCAGCTGGAAGTCGATTCTGTATCATTCTGTCGCGGTCTAGGGAATAACAATTCTGTATGTTGTTGAGTTCTCTGTTAGTAGTTGGTTTCTCCTGTAGGATTCGTCCCTCACTATATTCTGTCTTGAAAATATACACGTTTTGATGGCTGATTTTCCCTTTGAGTACCCCTATTATCTGAAAATTTATTAGCTTTCAAACATGTCATTCCTCTCTGTTAATGATATTTTCAGGTCTATTTGTTATTATCTCTCGTCATACTTTCCCCCCCCCCCCCAAATCACCAAACCCCCCCCCCGCTATCTATTGTCTTTTCTACTATGTTCGTCAGGCGTGAGTGTGTATTGTACGTGTACACATTTGTTTGCAGGGGTTGAACATGGCTTCTCGCCCTGCCCTCTTCACTGATCGCTACTAAGGTTTCTCTCCTGATCCTTGAGGTTGATGTTACCTTGCTCTTAAAACTAATGTATGGTTCATGCTTCCACTGCAAGCACTTGCCAGACTTTTCACTCCCTGCCAAATCTATGACTAAGAAATACTTACTAAAATCTCTTTGATTAATTAGTCTTCAACACTTCCTAATTGGGACCTTGATTCTGTATTCCAATCTCTGAAACATCCTGTTAAGTCACCCTTGTCAATGCCTCACAGTATTTCCATGTCTTTATCTATCGTAGTATCAGTTACCAGTAGTATCAGTTACCATATACCAGTTACACATTAGTGTTTTAGTAGTGACCTCATCCAAATGTCACTGACTCAAAGCCTCAAGTGTGAATCACTGACTGTTATATTCCCAGATGACCATTACTGCTGACCTAGTATGATTTAAAACTGATACTCCGAGGCACTCAGCAAGGCAGTTACAATAGTTGTACGTTAGGACAGACGGTAGGTCAGCGTGGCAATGCCCCATATATTCCATATAATATATCTAGATAACATCCAAAGTGAGTTATATTATCCATTGCTTGTTTTGGACCCCACACAACATTTGGTGGCAATATTGTGGGACATGGATTTATGGGTATTTATGCAGATATCAGAAGCAATTAAGCCGGGTCTGTGAGTGCTGGTTGTGTAACACTAGGACTGCCCGCTGTCTCTGCCTAAATCCCCTCCAACCAGTGTGCCCGCCTGCAAGCGCCAGTTACGGCAGTCTGGACTTGTTACAAGGGTTTTTTGGCAAGTCCCTCTTAACGAGGAAAGCCAAGAGCTAACCCAATCTTTCATTCCTACAGGTCTATTATTACTTCCTCCATATGGCATTTGGGTTACATCTTCTCCCTATCCCAATTTTCATGAGGCTCATGACTAACATATCCTTTTAGGCCTCTAGGTAATGCACTTATGTTGTAACTAGATGACGTAAATTGTCATGTTCTGAAGACTTGGTTACACACTTGAAAAGACTTTGATGTTAGTTACTTGGTAAGCTTGAAGAAGCCTAATTTAAAGATTCAAACTGTCTAAATAATCAATCTTTCTTATCTGAAATCAAATTTTCTTAAGTCACATAGTTACTCCTAGTGGGGTTACGACTGACGAAGTAAAGTTAACTGCAGTACTATATTGTCCATCTCCCAAAACTGCTAATGTGTGTAAGATCCACTTGTGGCTTCTTAGCTGTTTTTCTAGATCTTTCAATTGCCAAAATTTTCTTCCTAGCTGCTCCTCTAACTGAGCTGCTTAAGAATGATTGCTCCTTTTGTTTGGACCTTCGTCAAGAAAGAGCATTCCAAACTCTGAAAGAAAAAACTAATTCTGCTCCAAATTTGGAAATTTCCAGATTTTTTCTAAGTCCTTCTATCTGGACAAATATGATGCTAGTTCAATTGGCATAGGCGCCGTAACTATGCTCAGAGACCGATGGCAAGTACACGCATGTTACCGAGTCCTTCGAAGGCCAAACATAATTATACAGTAAACTGAACGAGAAGCTATAGCATATAGTATGGTATTTCAAGCACTTCGAGACATTATATATCAAAGACTCTGTTCTTGTCCTTGACAGACCATGCTTCCCATGATACCTTTATTCCAGAACAATCAACCTACTGGATGGTTAGCCAGATGGACCTTGACTATTCAAAGTGTTCAATCTTACTTTGAACACTTGCCTGGCAAGTGAAATGTTTAGTCGCAGATGCTTTTATCAACAACATGTTAGTATAGTAACTGCAAGACCTCCATTTAGTGCAGAGGGACCGTAAAGAATGCTCAAAGAACAGATCCCATGTGGTCTGGTGTGATCTCACGTTTTCCTACTCCATGAAGATCTTATTCTTAACTGTGAAGCCACCAGCTCCCTCAGTGACTCTGTAATTAAATCAAGAATTAATGATATCGCAACAGCGAGATCGGGTACTCACAGGAATGTTCTGAACAGAGTAAGTTTAGATCTATGATGAGGGGGGTCCGGGGGTTAGTTGCCGGGATGTGGATTTAGTGGATTATTCTTACTGACAGCTTTTGTTGGGTTTATTATTGGCTTTAGGTGTGTTGTGCGTTGAACCCCATAGGCACAGATCGCATAGTGAGGTAGGACTATATAAGTGAATGGTTTAGTGTGAGAAGGGTAGTTTGAAGAACGTAGTTCGTATCTTGGAGAGGATCCCCACCGTTTTGGATTTTACCTTTTTTTTGTTATGTGGTTGGATAATGGGTGCTGAAATTTAGGTTGTTTCGAGATATTAGGCCAAGGAATTTGCCCTCATTACTTCTAGGCAATTAGAGTGTTGTCGATCTTATGTTAAATTGTGCATCAACGTTTTGCTCTGCTACCAAACATATATAGTAGGGTTTTTCCAGTGTTAACGTGTTAAGTTTATTGGATGTAATCCAAGTCGACCTTTTGGAGGCAGCCCTCCGTTAACTATGGTTGTTGAGGGTGGCAAGATTAGGCGGGGAGATGACTAAGTCGTTGTCGTCAGCAAAGGAATGTGGTTTCTGGTGTTGGGATATGTATGAAAGATCATTGATGTAAATGAGGAAGAGAGCAGGGGTTCAAGGACCTTCTGCGGAAACTCCATGTATCACTAGTGGCTAGTGTTGTTGATGTGTGTCTTTAATGATGGACATATGGTACTATAGAAAAGTAGGTTTTAAAATATGCAAGCACCATGGCTCTTATACCGTACGTGTTCAAGTTTGTGGAGTTGGATGCATGGTTACTGTGTCATATGCTTTCTTAGGTCAATAAAAATTCCATAGCGGATATTCCTTATTTTCCATTGCTGTGTAAGAGGTCTAAGCATTTTTATTTATAATTGAATCATTAGTGCTTTTATTTTTCTGAATCCCAATTGGCACAGAGGTTGAGTATGTTTTGTGACGTTAATAAATGAATATATGTCCCACTTGTGCACGATGTTTCTCGATGATTTTGGATAGCAATGGTAAGTTTGATATTGGCCTATTGTTCCAACAATTGTTTCGTTGTTAGGGTCACCACCTTTATGTATTGGTTTTAACCCTTGCTGTGTTGAGTAGTGTTCGGGAAAGTGCTACAAAGTGCTCTGATCTGGTAACTACTTTCCAATGCATTTCCTCTCATGGGCAACAATAATCTGCTTTGATATGATAGATCAGTTCAACCAGATATTGTGTGTTAATTCGTATTGCAGATAACGACTGCCGAGACAGTAGCTAAAGCTTTAAAGAACGCATTCGTCTGCAGGAATAATCACTCCCCAAGTCCCTTAGTAACAGATAATGGAGGTGTATTACTGGTAATAAGATTCTTGGTAGATGATGACGTTTTCAAGAACTGAACAAGTTGTTAAATTTGGACACAACGTGACTCTTTTGGTATCTTTATTGAGGATACGTTGCCACACAGTGGCTTAATCATTCCATTTAAAGGATAAACTTGTAAGAAAGGAGGAGAAATGAGGTAATCGTCCCTCAAACCTTGAGTCCCTGTGAGGTCTGTCCATCAATCTTGAATGGATTGATGGACTGTACCTCATGGACTCAAGGTTGAGGGACTGATTACCTCATTTCCTCCTGTTTTCTAAGTTTATCCTTTGTATGGACTGTTGAAGCCACTGTGTGGCCGAAACGTTTCCTCAATAAAGATAACAAGAGTTGCTATGTGTCTAATTTAACATTAAGATTCTTGAAAATTTGTGTACCTTGTACTAGCTTCTCTAATCTCACCATTGTTCCTCTCCATCCTGGGAACAATTTGAAGCAGAAACCGCACCAATAAGAAAGTACCTGATGTCTTTAGAGTCTCTGTCAATCCCATCAGTTGAATAATGGGGGATGAAATTATATCCTGATGTCAGTGCGCCGTATATTCTTCTTGCAATGTTTCTATAGGTGACACTCCACATTTTGAATTGCATGTTGATGATGTTGATTAGGCATTGTCTATGAGTTGTTGTTTTCTAGCCTAAATCAAATTACAACATGATGTTTCATAGCAACTCGTTCCAGATTAGCTTAAGTGCTTTGTGGAAAATCATGAACAATTTACAAGTCAACAGACAGAATTTGGCATGAATCACTAAATATTCGAGCAAAGCTGATCAAAATCAAAGTAGGTTCGAGCGTTACTCTGAATTTTACTTTAACATAACATCTAGGAATGCCTAAGCTCGATATGGAAGTTTTGTTGGTCCTTATGGAGTAGTTGAACATATCAATGGCAATAAGTATAAGTTAGGTAATTGTAAAGGTTAGTATAAAGAATCGCATTTAGATAATATGAAGTTAGTATGTGATGATGATGATGTTCCTAACCAAGATTAATGTGACTAAGGGATCCAAACAATCTCCTGACTCTGTACCCTCTATCTTTAATTCTCCACTCATGATAATTAAAACAAGAATGTCATTATTCCCTATGTACTTACAAGTATTGAGATACTCTCATGTCCATAATTGTAAATAAACAATTCAGATCTGCATCAATCACGGACATGAGTGCAGCATGAGGTTAGCCCAGTGCAACAGAGTTTTGATCTCTCCCAGAGATGATACTCATATCTCGCATATATATATCTTACCTTAGCTGAGTTGGGTTTAATGTAATAATTAACATGTATAGATGATTAATTTAGGCTTAAAATGAATTTTCTATTGTCTGCTTCAAACTTTACTTATTAATATTCAAGAATTTTTTCTTCACGTAATCTCCGAATTCTGAGATTTAACAGTCTAGATTTGAGTGACCACCAAGTCTGCCCTTTCTGTTAAATCCTTCGTTCTTTGTAGTTCTCATGTCCTCAGAAACTGTAGATCTCATGAATAAGATCGACTCGATCAATTACTTTTATAAACATTTATTCCAATCATGGAACCTCCTATCGAATCTGTGCTATATGATACCTTGTAAGTCATTACTTTAAGTTCCATTCCAGTAACATACATTTCCAATAATAGCCTTATGTATGTTTTAAATGTTCAATGTTGGTTTACTTTGACATTGTATTGATGCCGCCCTAGACGTTTGCCTGTCGCTCTTTGTTTGTATTAGCTGTGTGTCAGGATGCCATATGTTAGGGTTGCTAGATCTCTGTAGTATCAGTTATACCAGTTAGTTATCAGTTACAGTAGTGTCTGTATTAGTGAATCATCCAACCGTCACTGATTCAACGTCTCCTGTATGAATCACTGACTTGTTATATCAATGACTTTACTGCTTAAACTAGTATGATTGACAGACCATCTACCCTCAGGGCAACTAGCAAGGCAGTTCCAATAGAGTTAGGACAGGAGGCAGGTCTGTGCTGGCGCTCCCCAACTATATTCCATCCATATATACTAGAACATTCATAGTGTGGTGTTTATTGCCCCAATCCATGTTTCGAACCACATGAATATAATGTCTTTTATAACCTTCCTCGTCCTCATGTTTCATTAGCTGATTTCCTTTAACTTGTTCTCGTTCAGACATTCACTAAGCTCTGGAGCTACCATGTTGCAAAACCTTTGCCACTTTCCTTATTTCTTGACGTGCTTGACCTGATGGCATTAATACACTGGTACTGCACACTCTCAAAATTGTCTGACGTACATGGTGTACAGACGATTCCTTATGACGGTATCGTAATGCTTTCTGGTTTTGCCAGCGCGCCATATGCTGCAAGCAGTTATCTGGTTGTTGTGCGCCTCAGGATATGTGCTTGGTATTATACTCACTCCAGATCCTTTTCCTTCAGTGGTGGTTTGCAGTCTTTTTGGCACTTCTGTCTGTCTGCCAGTCTTCTTTACCCTTCCCCGAATCTTATTGGACTGGCACTTGGTGTTCCGGGTTATTTCGAGAGAGCCAGTTGCTGGACCAACGCTTTCTGCTAATTCAGGTCTTTATTAGTCCTGCCATGTTCCTCATCCCATTTTTATTACTCCTTATTAACTTTACTTCATCTGCAAGCAAAGGGACACTTCTAAGTCTATCCCTTAAGTCATGTCAATTCACTTTTATCAAAAATAGGCACCTTGTCCTAGGAATTGCACCCCTATGGAACCCTGCTCTCAAAGGGGCCACACTCTGATTCCTGGTAACTACCTATGACTCGTTGTTGCTCCCCTGTTAGGCATTCTCTAATCCATTGCAGTGCCCTTCTGTTATTTGTGCCTTAATCCTCTAGCTTTCGCATAAATCTTTGTGAGGAACTGAGCAAAGGCCTTCTTGCAGTCCAAGAAAGGCCAATCCACCCACCCCTCTTTCTTGTGTCCTTATTTCCGTTTACCTTATCATAAAACTCCAGTAGGTTTTGTGACACTGGATTTGCAATCCATGAATTCATCGCTGGATTGTCATTCATAAGCTTGTTCCATTCTAAGGGTCTCCAACACTCTACTCTGATAATCTTTCTCCATGACTTTACTACTGTACTTGTCAGTGACACTGGCTCTGTAGATCTTAGTGGCTCGTGTTTGACTTTTTCTTGTAAATGGGGTTTATTTTTGCTGTCTTCAATACCTCTGGTAGTTGTCAAGTGTCACTGAATGTTGAAAATTGGTTGTTAGTGCACAGATAGCGTCTCTGCTCTATCTCTAAGACCCACGGTGAGTTGGCCTTTGACGGTATCAAGGTCGCCTAGCAGCTCTGCACCTTCTTCCTCGGTTCTGCGTTATTTCAGCAACACTTGTGGGTATATTCTTGTCAGGTTTTACTCCTGTTTGACTTCCTGGAGTCTTTCTTTCTCAACTGTAAAATCTCTTCCTTAAATCGCACATATTTTTTTGGTCGCTTATTCCGTGCTCCCCACCTTCTTTCCCTCAGATCTGAATACCTGGTTCTTGACTGTGTCTTCAATCTGATGGTGGCTTAAAACAGCTATGATTTCAGGCTTGAATCTTGAATATGTGTTTTTTTTGTACTGTCACTGTGCTTCCCTTCCGTATCTGTTAATGCTCTCGTTTCTGGGTCTTTGACTAATCTTTTTATTTTCCTGGGTCCTTTGTGTCTGTAATATTTTCCATTCACTTAGTGCACTTACTTTTGCCCTCCTACATCTTTGAGTTAACAGAACGGGCTAGATAGTGGTCTTTCCATTATTTCTGTTGAACTTTGTGTTGAACTAACCTTTTCTCTTCCTCTTGCTTTTCGTTGTGATGTGTCCATTTGTTTAAGTATTTACTACCAGTTATCTTTCTCACTGAACTACTGCAGGAAGTTCCTCATGAATGCTTAATCCCCCTTGTGTAGTCTGACTTCGAGCCCATCCTACTCCGGTTACATTTTTCACCTGTACATTACTTTGTATTCAAAGCTCCAGAACACGAGATCGCTAGCTTCCAAGTGGCATTTCATATGTGATGCCTCAATGTTCGAGCTACTCTGGGTGAACACGAGATCAGTCTATGTGTGTGTTTGCATGTGTGTGTGTGTGTGTGTGTTGTGTATGCAATCAAAATATTTGCGTGTAAAATCAAAGCTTGACGCACTTTTGGTTCATGAGAAACTTTCATTATAAACAAAGGTCAGCCAATTGGTTAGGAATGGACGAAACAATTGTTTCAAAGGATCTTTTTTAGAAAAAGTGGAATATGTAGTTAAAAACAAATTTATTTTAAATTAGGTTTATTGAAAATAAATGCCCCCCCAACTACGAATCTACATACTTAAAATGTTTTCTCCTTCTTATTTATATTTTTTTTGGTCTCAGGGATGTTTAAAGATATTTCAGAGCGAATTAGTTGCCATTCTGTCATCTTTTTAACATCTCTTTTGAAGCGGTGTTATTATTGACTATATGGCAGAGAGGGATGCAACCATTACTAGGAATAGTCTGGCTGCTACCCTTGTTACCAGAGTTCCATGACCAGTCTCCTGAAGTCTTTCTCTGTCCATAATTACCCAGAGTTCCGTTAAAAGGTGGGGGAGAAATCAAGGTACAGGTATTTCATTGTTCCAGCGTGGGTAAATTCGGGATGTCAGGAACACCTCCTTTGTTACATCTTGGATCAAGGTACCACACGACCGATGGCCATTCTCCGTCAGCTCACATGGACTCCTCTGGTATTTTATTATTCAAGAAGGTGCTCTTCCAGGATCGCTGCTGCAGTACGCCTTCCCAGGTCGACAGACACGGAACCCGGCTCAACGTCTGTTTCTAAATATAAGCAGTGGGCAAGGTTTTTGAAAAATCTTGCTAATGGCCTGTTTCTGAGTGCGAGTATTTCTTATTAATAGCCTATCGTAGCTTCCTCAACAAACTTTTATATGCAAAGTATTTTAGAAATATCTAAATTTTATATGGGTTAACAATTGTCTCAAGACAGGAGAATTATAAGATTTTAAAGTCCTTTTTGATAATATGTAAACAAGGTGTGTGATGTGGTCTTAGAAATGAAGTGGAAAATTTATGTTGTATTATTAAGACAAAATGGAAATCGTTAAATAAATAAGATACAAGGGCAATTTAGATATATTATTCAATGAGTTATATTCAGCTTGTTGCTGAAAGCTTTTTATCTAATTTCCATGGGGCCTTTTATATTGGAGGAGTGGAAGGAGCTAGTAGAGGTAATTTGAAGGTTTTTCAGGCCATAATCTTTTATAGGTGTTCAGTTCTCTCAGTCACGAAGCATTGGCATAATTAATAATACATCTCACAGTGGAAGATCTAGTGGATACTTATGAAATTCATTGTGCGACCTCTTTATTAAGAAACGTTTCGCCCATTTACAGTGGGCTTATCAGTGCAAATACAAAGCATTTAATTTGTAAGGAGAGGAGGAGTTAGAGGTAATCAGGTTCCGCAAGCCTGGGAAATTGATGTGTTCACGGCCATCACTTTTTTATGGAAGTACAGCATTTATACCTATAATGTTCTATAAGAAGGGTTCCTGGCACGTCACTGCCAGGACCGTGTGCCTGTGGAACATGCCTGGACCGTGCCAGGGGACCCGGTCTTGGAGAACATTGTATGTTCATATGCTGTACTTCATACAAGGTGACTGGACTGAACAATCGATTCCAGGTCTGAGGCGAATGATTACTCAAACTCCTCTTCTCTTTACCCATTTCTGCTTTGTATTGGACTGATGAATTCAACTGTGTGGTCGATTCCCATAGGTTGCGTTAACGTTTCAGTCTTGAATTTGTCGGTTTTCAAAACCATTATCACATCTTAATTGTGCAAGAGCCTAATACAATGGAAGTCCGCAATAAACACAGCCAGTGTATCGCCAACAGTATGAAGGAATATTAATTTTCAAACAATATTAATATTCTTCATTGTGTCAGACAAACGATTTTCTTTGTTTTTGAGACTCAGTAGAGGGGAAGTAATTTTTAACGAGTTCAGCCAGTTTTGTTGTGACAGGGATCAGTTTCTTAGACTTTAATGCTCGAATGTACAAAATGATTAGAGAAGAGGCTGCAGAGTTATAAACATTATGATGGTTGTGGGGGTCGAGTATGATTACGAGGATGAGGTGCAGTAGTTATACAAACATTATAGATGGTTGTAGGCAGAGATGATACGAGAAGAGGTACAGTAGTTATAAACATTATAGATGGGTTGTGGCAGAGATGATAGAGAAGAGGTGCTGTAGTTACTAAAACATTATAGATGGTTAGTGGCAGAGATGTAGAGAAGAGGGCTGCAGTAGTTTAAACATGATAGATGGTCTGTGGCAGTGCATGATAGAGAGAGGTGCAGTAGTTATTAAACATTATAGATGATTGTGGCAGAGTTGATAGAAGAAGAGGTTTACAGTTGATTATAAAAACATTATAGCATGGTTTGTGGCAGAGCATGATAGAGAAGAGGTGCAGTAGTTATAAACATTATAGATGGTTCATCATAGCATGGAGTCAATACTGGAAGTTGGTCTTGTCATTGGCTAGTCCAGATTAGCATTAAGCTATAGAAAATGTAATTCAATATTATGTGTAAATTCTCAAGAATTATGTGGATTAAAGTAAAGGTTGGATGCGGAAAGAAAGTGGGTATATATAAGCGTGCATTGCACATGGAGAAAGAGAGGATGCAGAGGAGAGAGAGAGATTTGGGAGTATGTTAAGTGAATGTATAGGTGCCTTTGACCAAGTGAGAGAGTAATTGTGGTAGGGGACTTTCATTGCTAAAGTGGAGAAAACTTTTAGAGGGGTGGGGTAGGTTAAGTTTGGGGTGCCAGGTGTAATTGATAATTGGGAGAACTTTGATTGAACTTTGTATAGAAAGGGGTTTAGTTATTGGTAATACACATTACTTTAAGAAAAAGAGGATAATTAAAGTATACACGATATGATGTAAGGCGAAATGACAGTAGTTGTTGGATTATGTATTGGTAGATAAAGACTGTGAGTAGACTTCCAGGATGTAAATGTTTATAGAGGGGCCACAGATTATATCAGATCACTTTCTAGTTGTAGCTACACTGAGAGTAAAAAGGTAGATGGGATACATGGAGAATAGAAGCTACAGGGAAGAGAGAGGTGAAGGTTTATAAACTAAAAGTGGGAGGCAGTTAGGGTTAAAATATAAACAGCTATTGGAGGATAGATGGGCTATGAGAGCATAGGCAATGGGGTCGAAGAGGTAGTGGGTAGCGTTTAAAAATGTTAGAGTTAGAGTGTTCAGCAAGAAAGTTTGTGGTTACTAGGAAAGTGGGTGCAGGTGGTGTCGAGGAGCGAATTGGTGGGAATGATGATGTAAATGAGTGTTAGTAAGGAGAAAAAGTTAGGGGCTCTGGTGGGCCTGGTGGTTAACGCTCTCGCTTCACACGGTGAGGGCCTGGGTTCGATTCCCCAGCCAGAGTAGAAACATTGGATGTTTCTTTCCACATGATTGGTCTATGTTCCCCATCAGTTAAATGGGTACATGGGTTGGTAGTCGAATGGTGTGGGTCGCATCCTTGGACACTGGACCTAAGGGACGGCATGTCAAGGACCGGGGGAGACGCGGGGGAGTGACCACCGGAACTCTCTCCAGATAAACCTCCAGATTGAGAAAGTTTTTACAAGTCCAGAAGTGAGGCAGGAGGGAAGAGTATATGGAGGAAAAAGAGAGATGTTAAGGAGTGGTGAAGCAATGGAAAAGTGCGCAAATGAGAGAAGTGGGTGAGTTGTATTCACTTATTTTGTTGTCAAATAAGATAAATTTTGGAGTGAGATTTAAACAAGTAAGAAAGCTAGAGAACTAATGGATTTGTCAGTTATAATATAGTGTGAGGAGAGTTATTATATGGAGAGTTAGAGGTATTGGGAAGATGGAAGGATATATTTTGAGGAATTGTTAAATGTTGATGAAGATAGGGAAGCATGTTGATTAGTGTAAAGGGCAAGGAGGTATAACATCTTGTAGGAGGAGGAAAGGAGCCAGTTGTGAGTGTGGGGGAAGTTCGTTGAGGCAGTACGGTAAAATGGAAAGGGGGTGGTAAGGCAGCGGGATGATGGGATAAAGATAGAAATGTTTAAAAGCAGGTTGGGGGATATATGTTTTGGGAGTGGTTGGTTCATATTTTTATTAAATGTATGGAGAGGGTATCAACGGTACCTAGGGATTGGCAGAGAGCATGCATAGTTCCTTTGTATAAAGGCAAAGGTGGATAAAAGATAGATGTGAAAAATTTATAGGGGGGATAAGTCTGTTGGTGTACTGGTAAAGTGTCTGGTGATTATAATTGAAAAGATTAAAGAGTAAGTCGCGAGAATTCGGAGAGCGTTTGAACAAGGAGGCTCTTTAGGAAAGGTTATGGGGGCTGTAGCTGCGAAAGGTGTTTACAGGAAACATATAAGTGAACAGTATTTAGATAACGGCTAAAGGAGGTATTTGTGAGCAATTTATGGATTTGGAAAAGGCGTATTGAAGAGTGATAGCGGGGGCATGTGGCAGATGTTGCAAAGTGTTGGTGTAGGAGGTAGGTTACTTAAAGCAGTGAAGAGTTTTTACGAGGATAGTGAGGCTCAAGTTAGAGTATGTAGGAAAGAGGGGAATAATTTTTTCCCAGTAAAAGTAGGCCTTAGACAAGGATGGTGAGGTCACCGTGGTTCTTGTTTAATTATAATTATAGTGGGGTTGTAGAGAAGTAAAGGCGAGGGTCTTGGCTAGAGGTCGTGGAGTTAAAAACTAAAGATTAACACTCTAGTGGGAGTTGTCCCACAGCTGGCTCTTTGCTGATGACATCTGGTGCTCTTGGGAGAGTCTGAAGAGGAAGTTGCAGAGGATTGGAGGATGAATTTGGTAAGGGTGTGCAAAATGAGAAAAATAAAGGTGATATAATACAGAAGCAGTTTAAGGTTATGAGGATAACAAAAAGATTAGGTTGATAGAAAAGATTGAATTATCAGATTGGAGGCGAGGAGTATGGAGGATGTGAACGTATTTAGATCTTTGGGAGTGGAAGTGTCAGGGCATGGGTCTATGAAGACTGAGTGTGATCATAGAAATGTTCGAGGAAAGATGTGAGTGGTGACACTTAGCGAGTCTGTGGAAGACAAAGATAACTTTGTCTTGGAGGCAAAGTGGGGATGTATGAGAGTATAGTTTTACCAACGCTCTTAATATGGGTGTGGAAGCGTGGGTGATGATTGTTGCAGCGAGGAAGATGGCTGGAGGCAAGATGGAGTAGGTATGTCCTGGGGCATGTTGTGGTGTGTATATAATGCAGAGAAAATCCGTAGTTTGGAAGTAGGAGGAGGGTTGCGGGATTACCTCAAAACTGTTGTACAGAGGGCTGAGAAGGTGTTGTTGAGGTGGTTCGGACATGTAGAAGAGAATGGAGCGATAACAGAAAGACGTCAGAGTGATATCGTCTGTTGTGTGATGGAAGTCGGAAGTAGGGGTCGGCTAGGAAGGGTAGGAGGGAGGGGGTAAGGAGGTTTTATGTGTGCGAGGGGCTTGGACTGCCAGCAGGCAGCGTGAGCGTGTTTTTTGATGGATGTTGAATGGAGACCAAATGGATTTTAATACTTGGACGGGCTGTTGGAGTGTGAGCAAAGAGTAACATTTATGAAGGGATTCAGGGAAACGGCAGGCCGGACTTGAGTCTGGAGATGGGAAGTACAGTGCCCTGCACTCCTGAAGGTAGGGAGTAATGTAGCTCAGTTTTTAAAAATGTAGTGTAAACAGCACTTCTGGCAAGACAGTGGATGATCGTATTGATGGTGAAGTTCTTCTCTTTTTAGGGCCACCTGCCTTGGTGGGAATCGGCGGTGTGATAATCAAAAAACAAATATTCTCACTCTTTTTTTTCTCACTGTTATAATTATGCCTGTATTATTTCTATCTGTTATTATATCTGTATTTTTCTCACTTGTTATACTATCCCTGTATTATTTTTTCAACTGTTATAACTTTCCTGTATTATTTCTCACTGTTACTAACTATCCTGTATTATTTCTCACTGTTTTATCTATCTGTATTAATTTCTCACTGGTTATTAAAACTATCCTGTATTATTTCTCTTGTATGATAAACTATCCTAGTGTATTATTTTCTCATGTTATAACTTCCTGTATTATTTCTCACATGTATAACACTATTCCTGTATGTATTTCTCTCTGTTTTAACTAATCCTGACTATTATTTCTCACAGTTTATACTTCCTTTTATTATCTCTCACTGTTATAACTATCCTGTATTATTCGCACTGTTATAACTATCCTGTTTAGTTTCACTGTTATAACTATCCTGTATTATTTTCTCAACTGTTATAACTATTTCTGTATTAATTCTCACTATTACTTTAATCCCATCTTCTTCTACAGCAATTGCTACTTTTATTTCTTCACTGTTAGACTGATGAGTGTGGCAGCTAACTCCGAGAATTTAGAGTGGCTACCTTTCCTATTATTCAATTTCGAGGAATTTTCCTTTTTGTATTAGTTTCTCCCATTTTCATATTTTTGTCCTCTCTGAGCTACCTGAGGGGACAGACAAGATGCATCGTTTAGTGCTCTGTACGAGCCTACGGTGGGACGAGTGGAAGCTGCACTTCATCCTGTCATAGAACTCCAGCTACATTTGTATACAGATTTACCGTCCCTGAAACGTGATGGTTGTTTGTTTATTAAGGTCTTCATTTCTAGGTGGTCCACAAATCGTTGATATATTCTCCATGACTTTGGATACTATACACTGTCAGGACATGGTTTGTAATTTGCTAGCCTGTATGTATGTCTCCGTTTTAAGAAATTGGGGGAAAGGCACATTTGCTGTCAATCCATCACCTCAGGTAGTCGCCTTGTTTTCGATAGATGTGTTGAAGATTGTTGTTAATGGTACACATAGTACCTCTTGACTCTTCTACTCAGGACCCATGGAGGAGATGTTATTCAACCTCATCGCCTTGAGATGTTTTGTTCGCTCTTAGCAGCCTCTTCACTCCCTCCTTCAGTTTATTTATTGTGTCGGCACTTGGTGTACACCACCTCTTCTATTTCTGGAGTCCCTCTTTTTCCCATTTCCTCTGTGATGTCTTTGACGTCTCATAGTTAAGCTCCTCACATACTTCACGGTCATTTCATTGTAAACTTTTCTCTTCACTTCCCTTAGCTTTTGCCTGGTCTTTGATGATTGTTTTCTTCATTAGGTGACTAACAACAGTTTTTCATCAGACTTGGCTTTCACTATGTCATTTTCATATTGTGCTGTGGCCTCTCTCCTTACGGGCATATTCAGTTTTTGGCTACATCGACTACTCTCATGTGATCTTTCCATTCTCTAGCACACTTGGTTTTAGCCTCCTAAACCATTGGGGAACCAAGGGCTTGTTCTCGCCTTCTTGGTATGGCTGTTACACTTGGAGTAAAATCTCTTAACAGCTTCCTTGCATATTGCTATCAATTTCCATCATTCATATTACTGATTTCCCTGTAATTCTCTGTCCACTGTAACTTTCACTGGACATTTCACATGTTGTATATTTTCCCTCACATGCTTCCATCTTCTTGCCCTTACTGTACCTCTTCACTCGATAAAAATCCACTATGTATTCAAAGCTTAGAACCACATGATCACTAGCTCCGTGGCCTTTTCATATTAATGTCCTCAATAATCTACACTGCTCATGGTGAATAATACGGCCCTCAAGGTGAATATTACAAGCAGTGTATATTAGTCCAAGGTGAATATCAAGGTGAATATCAGGTCAGGTCCCAAGGTGAATATTAGGTCCAAGGTGAATAACAGGTGTATTTCAGGTCAGCCAAGGGAATTTAGGTCCAAGGTGAATTCAAGTGTGAATATCAGAGTCAGGTTCCAAGGTTGGAAATATCAAGGTGGAATTATAGGTCATGTGCCTCCAAGTTTTCCAAAGTCTATTTCTTTTGATGATCTAACAGCACGTCGACAGTGCTTTGGCCCTGTCTCACATGGCCCTTCGGGCCACTTCCGGCTAGTGTTGCAATCATCTATGTTACTCTTATTCATATTTTGTCACTTTGCGCAATCATCAAAGTCTCATGTGTTACTATATTGTATAGTCCATTGCTTCTCTTCTGTCCCTCTCTCCACTCAAAAATCAATTGGTTTTTGACATTCAGTGACTACTCTCCACCCCCTGTCCCCTTTGTTATTTCTCAGAATCTGATATCCAGCTGGGAAAGATGTCATTTGTTGTCATTCCTGACGAGCTTGGTTTTCTGTGAAAGCTATGATTTTTTGATGGACACCTCCCCACTTCTTCGTTTACTATCAGCATTGGGGTATCACACATTCAGTTTCCACTCCAAAAACTGTTATTCTGGGGTGTATGGGTGTTGGGGGGATGCAGCGTGGTATCTTGGCATGATTGCTATGGGTTCTGTTGTGTATTGTATGGTGGCGGGTGTGAGTGTTAATGTGTGTGTTTGGGCTGTTGCCTTATAAGGTTGGTTTTGTGGGTGTTTGTGCACCCTGATCCACCCATACTCTCGTTGTTCCCTGCCGACATAGGCTTGTTTCTTTTTCTTGCCCTTTCGTCTCTGTGGGCTCTCAGCTGGAAGTCGATTCTGTATCATTCTGTCGCGGTCTAGGGAATAACAATTCTGTATGTTGTTGAGTTCTCTGTTAGTAGTTGGTTTCTCCTGTAGGATTCGTCCCTCACTATATTCTGTCTTGAAAATATACACGTTTTGATGGCTGATTTTCCCTTTGAGTACCCCTATTATCTGAAAATTTATTAGCTTTCAAACATGTCATTCCTCTCTGTTAATGATATTTTCAGGTCTATTTGTTATTATCTCTCGTCATACTTTCCCCCCCCCCCCCAAATCACCAAACCCCCCCCCCGCTATCTATTGTCTTTTCTACTATGTTCGTCAGGCGTGAGTGTGTATTGTACGTGTACACATTTGTTTGCAGGGGTTGAACATGGCTTCTCGCCCTGCCCTCTTCACTGATCGCTACTAAGGTTTCTCTCCTGATCCTTGAGGTTGATGTTACCTTGCTCTTAAAACTAATGTATGGTTCATGCTTCCACTGCAAGCACTTGCCAGACTTTTCACTCCCTGCCAAATCTATGACTAAGAAATACTTACTAAAATCTCTTTGATTAATTAGTCTTCAACACTTCCTAATTGGGACCTTGATTCTGTATTCCAATCTCTGAAACATCCTGTTAAGTCACCCTTGTCAATGCCTCACAGTATTTCCATGTCTTTATCTATCGTAGTATCAGTTACCAGTAGTATCAGTTACCATATACCAGTTACACATTAGTGTTTTAGTAGTGACCTCATCCAAATGTCACTGACTCAAAGCCTCAAGTGTGAATCACTGACTGTTATATTCCCAGATGACCATTACTGCTGACCTAGTATGATTTAAAACTGATACTCCGAGGCACTCAGCAAGGCAGTTACAATAGTTGTACGTTAGGACAGACGGTAGGTCAGCGTGGCAATGCCCCATATATTCCATATAATATATCTAGATAACATCCAAAGTGAGTTATATTATCCATTGCTTGTTTTGGACCCCACACAACATTTGGTGGCAATATTGTGGGACATGGATTTATGGGTATTTATGCAGATATCAGAAGCAATTAAGCCGGGTCTGTGAGTGCTGGTTGTGTAACACTAGGACTGCCCGCTGTCTCTGCCTAAATCCCCTCCAACCAGTGTGCCCGCCTGCAAGCGCCAGTTACGGCAGTCTGGACTTGTTACAAGGGTTTTTTGGCAAGTCCCTCTTAACGAGGAAAGCCAAGAGCTAACCCAATCTTTCATTCCTACAGGTCTATTATTACTTCCTCCATATGGCATTTGGGTTACATCTTCTCCCTATCCCAATTTTCATGAGGCTCATGACTAACATATCCTTTTAGGCCTCTAGGTAATGCACTTATGTTGTAACTAGATGACGTAAATTGTCATGTTCTGAAGACTTGGTTACACACTTGAAAAGACTTTGATGTTAGTTACTTGGTAAGCTTGAAGAAGCCTAATTTAAAGATTCAAACTGTCTAAATAATCAATCTTTCTTATCTGAAATCAAATTTTCTTAAGTCACATAGTTACTCCTAGTGGGGTTACGACTGACGAAGTAAAGTTAACTGCAGTACTATATTGTCCATCTCCCAAAACTGCTAATGTGTGTAAGATCCACTTGTGGCTTCTTAGCTGTTTTTCTAGATCTTTCAATTGCCAAAATTTTCTTCCTAGCTGCTCCTCTAACTGAGCTGCTTAAGAATGATTGCTCCTTTTGTTTGGACCTTCGTCAAGAAAGAGCATTCCAAACTCTGAAAGAAAAAACTAATTCTGCTCCAAATTTGGAAATTTCCAGATTTTTTCTAAGTCCTTCTATCTGGACAAATATGATGCTAGTTCAATTGGCATAGGCGCCGTAACTATGCTCAGAGACCGATGGCAAGTACACGCATGTTACCGAGTCCTTCGAAGGCCAAACATAATTATACAGTAAACTGAACGAGAAGCTATAGCATATAGTATGGTATTTCAAGCACTTCGAGACATTATATATCAAAGACTCTGTTCTTGTCCTTGACAGACCATGCTTCCCATGATACCTTTATTCCAGAACAATCAACCTACTGGATGGTTAGCCAGATGGACCTTGACTATTCAAAGTGTTCAATCTTACTTTGAACACTTGCCTGGCAAGTGAAATGTTTAGTCGCAGATGCTTTTATCAACAACATGTTAGTATAGTAACTGCAAGACCTCCATTTAGTGCAGAGGGACCGTAAAGAATGCTCAAAGAACAGATCCCATGTGGTCTGGTGTGATCTCACGTTTTCCTACTCCATGAAGATCTTATTCTTAACTGTGAAGCCACCAGCTCCCTCAGTGACTCTGTAATTAAATCAAGAATTAATGATATCGCAACAGCGAGATCGGGTACTCACAGGAATGTTCTGAACAGAGTAAGTTTAGATCTATGATGAGGGGGGTCCGGGGGTTAGTTGCCGGGATGTGGATTTAGTGGATTATTCTTACTGACAGCTTTTGTTGGGTTTATTATTGGCTTTAGGTGTGTTGTGCGTTGAACCCCATAGGCACAGATCGCATAGTGAGGTAGGACTATATAAGTGAATGGTTTAGTGTGAGAAGGGTAGTTTGAAGAACGTAGTTCGTATCTTGGAGAGGATCCCCACCGTTTTGGATTTTACCTTTTTTTTGTTATGTGGTTGGATAATGGGTGCTGAAATTTAGGTTGTTTCGAGATATTAGGCCAAGGAATTTGCCCTCATTACTTCTAGGCAATTAGAGTGTTGTCGATCTTATGTTAAATTGTGCATCAACGTTTTGCTCTGCTACCAAACATATATAGTAGGGTTTTTCCAGTGTTAACGTGTTAAGTTTATTGGATGTAATCCAAGTCGACCTTTTGGAGGCAGCCCTCCGTTAACTATGGTTGTTGAGGGTGGCAAGATTAGGCGGGGAGATGACTAAGTCGTTGTCGTCAGCAAAGGAATGTGGTTTCTGGTGTTGGGATATGTATGAAAGATCATTGATGTAAATGAGGAAGAGAGCAGGGGTTCAAGGACCTTCTGCGGAAACTCCATGTATCACTAGTGGCTAGTGTTGTTGATGTGTGTCTTTAATGATGGACATATGGTACTATAGAAAAGTAGGTTTTAAAATATGCAAGCACCATGGCTCTTATACCGTACGTGTTCAAGTTTGTGGAGTTGGATGCATGGTTACTGTGTCATATGCTTTCTTAGGTCAATAAAAATTCCATAGCGGATATTCCTTATTTTCCATTGCTGTGTAAGAGGTCTAAGCATTTTTATTTATAATTGAATCATTAGTGCTTTTATTTTTCTGAATCCCAATTGGCACAGAGGTTGAGTATGTTTTGTGACGTTAATAAATGAATATATGTCCCACTTGTGCACGATGTTTCTCGATGATTTTGGATAGCAATGGTAAGTTTGATATTGGCCTATTGTTCCAACAATTGTTTCGTTGTTAGGGTCACCACCTTTATGTATTGGTTTTAACCCTTGCTGTGTTGAGTAGTGTTCGGGAAAGTGCTACAAAGTGCTCTGATCTGGTAACTACTTTCCAATGCATTTCCTCTCATGGGCAACAATAATCTGCTTTGATATGATAGATCAGTTCAACCAGATATTGTGTGTTAATTCGTATTGCAGATAACGACTGCCGAGACAGTAGCTAAAGCTTTAAAGAACGCATTCGTCTGCAGGAATAATCACTCCCCAAGTCCCTTAGTAACAGATAATGGAGGTGTATTACTGGTAATAAGATTCTTGGTAGATGATGACGTTTTCAAGAACTGAACAAGTTGTTAAATTTGGACACAACGTGACTCTTTTGGTATCTTTATTGAGGATACGTTGCCACACAGTGGCTTAATCATTCCATTTAAAGGATAAACTTGTAAGAAAGGAGGAGAAATGAGGTAATCGTCCCTCAAACCTTGAGTCCCTGTGAGGTCTGTCCATCAATCTTGAATGGATTGATGGACTGTACCTCATGGACTCAAGGTTGAGGGACTGATTACCTCATTTCCTCCTGTTTTCTAAGTTTATCCTTTGTATGGACTGTTGAAGCCACTGTGTGGCCGAAACGTTTCCTCAATAAAGATAACAAGAGTTGCTATGTGTCTAATTTAACATTAAGATTCTTGAAAATTTGTGTACCTTGTACTAGCTTCTCTAATCTCACCATTGTTCCTCTCCATCCTGGGAACAATTTGAAGCAGAAACCGCACCAATAAGAAAGTACCTGATGTCTTTAGAGTCTCTGTCAATCCCATCAGTTGAATAATGGGGGATGAAATTATATCCTGATGTCAGTGCGCCGTATATTCTTCTTGCAATGTTTCTATAGGTGACACTCCACATTTTGAATTGCATGTTGATGATGTTGATTAGGCATTGTCTATGAGTTGTTGTTTTCTAGCCTAAATCAAATTACAACATGATGTTTCATAGCAACTCGTTCCAGATTAGCTTAAGTGCTTTGTGGAAAATCATGAACAATTTACAAGTCAACAGACAGAATTTGGCATGAATCACTAAATATTCGAGCAAAGCTGATCAAAATCAAAGTAGGTTCGAGCGTTACTCTGAATTTTACTTTAACATAACATCTAGGAATGCCTAAGCTCGATATGGAAGTTTTGTTGGTCCTTATGGAGTAGTTGAACATATCAATGGCAATAAGTATAAGTTAGGTAATTGTAAAGGTTAGTATAAAGAATCGCATTTAGATAATATGAAGTTAGTATGTGATGATGATGATGTTCCTAACCAAGATTAATGTGACTAAGGGATCCAAACAATCTCCTGACTCTGTACCCTCTATCTTTAATTCTCCACTCATGATAATTAAAACAAGAATGTCATTATTCCCTATGTACTTACAAGTATTGAGATACTCTCATGTCCATAATTGTAAATAAACAATTCAGATCTGCATCAATCACGGACATGAGTGCAGCATGAGGTTAGCCCAGTGCAACAGAGTTTTGATCTCTCCCAGAGATGATACTCATATCTCGCATATATATATCTTACCTTAGCTGAGTTGGGTTTAATGTAATAATTAACATGTATAGATGATTAATTTAGGCTTAAAATGAATTTTCTATTGTCTGCTTCAAACTTTACTTATTAATATTCAAGAATTTTTTCTTCACGTAATCTCCGAATTCTGAGATTTAACAGTCTAGATTTGAGTGACCACCAAGTCTGCCCTTTCTGTTAAATCCTTCGTTCTTTGTAGTTCTCATGTCCACATTGCTTCTCTATCCACCTTTCATACGCCTTTTCCAAATCCTAAATGCCAAAAAAAACCTCTTTAGCCTTACTAAAAAAGTTCATTTATAGTTCACTGTAAACACGGGGTCCACACCCCCCCTACCTTTTCTAAAGCCTCCTTGTTCATCTGCTATCCTATTCTCCTCTTACTCTTAATCTTTCAATAATAACTCTACCATACACTTTACCAGGTATACTCAACAGACTTATCCCTTTATAATTTTTGCACTCTCTTTTGTCCCCTTTGCCTTTATACAAAGGAACTATGCATACTCTCTGCCAATCCCTAGGTACCTTACCCTCTTCCATACATTTATTAAATAATTGCACCAACCACTCCAAAACTATATCCCCACCTGCTTTAACATTTCTATCTTTATCCCATCAATCCCGCTGTCTTACCCCCTTTCATTTTACCTACTATCTCACGAACTTCCCCCACACTCACAACTGGCTCTTCCTCACTCCTACAAGATGTTATTCCTCCTTGCCCTATACACGAAATCACAGCTTCCCTATCTTCATCAACATTTTATCAATTCCTCAAAATATTCCCTCCATCTTCCCAATACCTCTAACTCTTCATTTAACAACTCTCCTCTCCTATTTTTAACTGACAAATCCATTTGTTTTCTAGCTTCCTTAACTGTTAATCTCACTCCAAAACTTTTTCTTATTTTCAACAAAATTTTTTGATAACATCTCACCCACTCTCTCATTTGCTCTCTTTTTACATTGCTTCATCACTCTCTTAACCTCTCTCTTTTTCTCCATATCTCTTCCCTCCTTGCATCACTTCTACTTTCTAAAAACTTCTCAAATGCTAACTTTTTCTCCCTTAGTGCTCTCTTTACATTATCATTCCACCAATCTCTCCTCTTCCCTCCCGCACCCACTTTCCTGTAACCACAAACTTCTGCTGAACACTCTAATACTACATTTTTAAACCTACCCCATACCTTTTCGACCCCATTGCCTATGCTCTCATTAGCCCATCTATCCTCCAATAGCTGTTTATATCCTAACTGCCTCCTCTTTTAGTTTATAAACCTTCACCTCTCTCTTTCCTGATGCTTCTATTCTCCTTGTATCCCATCTACCTTTTACTCTCAGTGTAGCTACATGTACATCCTGAAGTCTACTCAACAGTCTTTTATCTACCAATACATAATCCAACAAACTACTGTCATTTCGCCCTACATCATATCTTGTATACTTATTTATCCTCTTTTTCTTAAAATATGTATTACCTATAACTAAACCCCTTTCTATTCAAAGTTCAATCAAAGGGCTACCATTATCATTTACACCTGGCACCCCAAACTTACCTACCACACCCTCTCTAAAAGTTTCTCCTACTTTTAGCATTCAGGGCCCCTACCACAATTACTCTCTCACTTGGTTCAAACGTTCCTATACATTCACCTAACATCTCCCAAAATCTCTCTCTCCCCCTCTACATTCCTCTCTTCTCCAGGTGCATACAAATCTTATTGACCCACTTTTCGCATCCAAACCTTTACTTTAATCCACATAATCCTTGAATTTACACATTGATATTCTCTATTATTGCTACCCCTTCCTTAGCTCTAACTCTCTCAGATACTCCAGATTTAATCCCATTTATTTCCCCCCACTGAAACTCTCCTACCCCCTTCAGCTTTGTTTCGCTTAGGGCCAGGACATCCAACTTCTTTTCATTCATAACATCAGCAATCATCTGTTTCTTGTCATCCGCACTACATCCACGCACATTTAAGCATCCCAGTTTTATAAAGTTTTTCTTCTTCTCTTTTTTAGTAAATGTCTACAGGAGAAGGGTTACTAGCCCATTGCTCCCGGCATTTTAGTCGCCTCATACAACACGCATGGCTTACGGAGGAAAGATTCTTTTCCACTTCCCCATGGACAATAGAAGAAATAAAGAAGAACAAAAGCTACTTAGAAAGGAGAAAAACTTAGATATATGTATATATATGCATGTGCGTGTCTATATTTTTAATGAAACCCACGAAACAAGTGTTTTTGGAATTAACAGAACTGCGGCTATCCAGTATTCGATCCTTCATACCTTCCCTTTTTGATATACTTTTGAAGAGTATCGAGAGTTTACCTACTCTCTGACCCCGGGTTTCCAGGCCAGGCTCGTCTGGTGCTTGCCTAGTCAACCAGTCTGTTGCTGCTGGAGGTCCGCTGCCCCACACCCATCATGGCTTTTTAAATTTACTGTTCTGATTTTGACGATTCCTCGTGTGTTTATCAATAGCTTTAAAATTTTGGGCACCTACCAAGTCTGATCTTGTTGGGGGTTTTTTCCTCCTCATGGAATAAAAAAGTTAGTTTTTTGTAGCTGGAAAGTCTAGGTGTTTCCTATTAAGTGGAAATTAAGTATCGATGTTTATTTGATAATACTGTCAGAGACAGACTACTGGTTGCTACTCTGTCCTTAAAAATCTGTCACCTCTTCAATACTTAAGTTTTCAAAGGTGCTTAACTGAAATTAATTCACACAATTTTTTAATGGTTTTAGAAAATATCGAATTATCGTATATTTTTGGAAGTTATACCAGAGAGAATTTTAGATGTTATCAAGACATTCCAGGATGCTGTTGTAGCAGCTCATGTCACCTATTCCTTGATTCCTATGCCAAGTTACTTAACATTAAGGTTGAAAGTTTGATGCCAAATCTGATGAGATATTCTGGTGTTATAAACAAATAAAACGAAAAGTTTTATTTCGTTCATAACAAGAAAAAAATTAAAATAAAAAATATTCTGGAAAACTATTAAACATTTATCTTCGGAAATACTTCCTAATAAACTGCTGATTTTCTCTCAAGGTATCTTGTAAATTAATAATAATAATAAAAATAATAATAGTAATATAATTAGTATATTTATTTATACAAGTACATGTACAAGGTATACAGGCCATAGGTGACGTCAGAAAACATACATTTCGGGCAAATTAGTTCAGTTTTGTACCAGGATGCGACCCACACGATCCACTAACACCCAGATACTCATTTTAAACTGAAGAGTGAACGAGGAAAGCGGGACGGCTTACGGAAACACGTCTTGAATATTTTTTCAGCCGTACTGGAGCTGAGTGCACTGCGATCCAGCTAATATTTTTGTATTGTAAATGAAGTGTAGGTTGTGCCCCGGTGAAGGTAGAGTTGGTAACTATGCCATACAACTCTACCTTCACCTTTTCTGCTTCCCTCACTCAAAGTTAACTTAACGATTGCTGCTGATACACTCTTCTTTTTACGTTCAAACATGCATCGTTACCATCGAGATGAGGGTGAAACACTTCATAGGTAATGTTATACCACCTACCTGAGGGTGAAACACTTCATAGGTAATGTTATACCACCTACCTGAGGGTGAAACACTTCATAGGTAATGTTATACCACCTACCTGAGCTGTCAGCATAGTTGCTGATCACCTTATATGTGTTATATAGATTAGCTGAGTATCATAGTACCATCCATGTGCTTTATATAGAAGCTCCCTAGGCCGAGTGACTGTATGACGTCACGGGATACTGCTTGAGTCAGTGAGACGAGCTACCTCGCTCTCAGTCGGCGTATAGACATCCAGGCACTAACACGGCAGGCTGGGCCCATCCCTTCCTCATCACAGTCTGACAATATATAGTGTTACCATCCAACAAGTGAGTTTACCTCATCCATCTATCTCTTACCGAACCCCACACGACAATTTGGTGACAGCGGAGGGCCTGAAATTCTGCAAATTACAGCGATTTTTGGAGATAAATTTCTACTGAACCGGTCGCCATCTCCTGACGCTAGGCCGACCTAGCCAGCCAGCTACCTCAAGCCAGCTACCCTGACCAGGCTTCTACCAGCTCTCTACATTATTCACTGGTCAGTCTCTTTGTATTAGTGTTTTTCTGCTTATTTGCATCGCTCTCGAGGGGAAGGACCCGAGTTTGCCAAAATAAGCCAGTAAGACAGTCTGTGGCGAGGGAGTCAGTCACTCCTAAAGGGGTTACAACTGATGAAAGAAAAAGTAACGGCAGTACTTAATTTTCCATCCCCAAAACTGCTGATGCTGTAAAAATCCTTTGTGGGATCTTTCATTGCTAATTTTTCTTAATAGCACCTCCTCTAACTGAATTGCTTAAGAAAGATGTTTCATTTCGTCTGGACCTTCCGTCATGAAAGAGCATTCCAGACACTTAAAGAAAAGTTTAACGTCCGCTCCCATTTTAAAATTTCCCCAGATTTTTCTAAGCCCTTCTATTTGACATCTGATTCTATGTTCAATTGGCATAGGTGCCATCTAGCTCAGAAGACTGATGGCAAGTACAACGCATTGCATTTGCTAGCCGTGCCCTTACGAAGGCTGAACGTAATTTTACAGTAACGGAGCAAGAAGCTTTAGGAATAGTAATGGTCTTCAAAGCACTTCCAAGACATATTTACCAGTACCCTGTTCATGTCTTGACAGACCATGCACCACTGATACCTTTATTCCAAAACAAAAACCTACTGAAGGTTAGCCAGATGGCCCTTGACTATCCAAGAGTTCAACCCCACTTTGAACATTTACCCTGGCAAATCAAATGTAGTCGCAGATGTTTTATCGCGACACGTTAGTGTAGTTACTGCAGATCCTCCATTTACTGCCGAGGATGTAAAGAATGCCCAAAGAATAGATCCCATGTGGTCTGGTGTGATTCGATTCCTGCTACAGGAAGATTTTCTTACTGTGAAGCCCACCAGCACCCATCGTGACTTTGTATGAGCCAAAGAATTACTGAAACGAACAGCCGGTTGGGTATTCCAAGTGAAGAGTGTACCATTTAGTAATTCCACAGTCACTAGTGAACGTAGCTCTACAGCTAGCTCATGATGCACCAGGTGTTGCACACCTGGTATGGATCTTTCCGTGAAAAAAGCCAGAATGAAATACTTTTGGCCACGTTTGGCAACTGACATTTCAGAGTATGTTAAGAATGTAGTGTTTGTATGCAACATAAAGGAAATGTCAGTGGTCCTAATCCAATCCAAGTGTACCCAACCACTAGCGAACCATGGAAAGAGTTGCCTTGATTTGTTAACCAATTAAGTTCCCTCCAAGGCAACAAAACATCGTGTGTTATGGTAGACCATTTCACCAATATTGTGAGTTAGCTCCTATTGCAGATAAGACTGCGGGGAACAGTAGCTAAAGCGTTAAAGAACGCATTATCGCAGGCATACCACCCCTAAGTCCTTAGTAACAGATAATGGAGGTGAATTCTGTAATGAGATTCTTGAAAACTTGTGTACTTTGTACAAGATCTCTAAATCCACCATTGTTCCTCATCACATTGCCAGCATGGGTTAGCTGAACGAACCAAAAGAAAGTACTTGATGTTTTGAGAGCCACTATAAACCCCAATAGTGAAACTTGGGATGAAGTTATACCAGATGTTCAATGTGCCATAATTCTGCTTACAATGCTTCCATAGGTGTTTACTCCACATTATGCATTGTATGGTGTAGACAAGCGTTTACCATATGATTTGTTATATTCCACTCCGAAACCTAATTACAACCCTGATGATTTCGTAGCAACTCGTACAAGCATGGCTCAGAGTGGTTTTAGAAGAATTCGTGAAACACTTCATAAATCAACAGCAGAATTTACTAGAGTAACTAATATCCGTGCTAAGCCATCAAAAGTTAAAGTAGGTTCGAGAGTAATGCTGACAAATTTCAACAAAACATCCGAAATGCCTAAGCTCGATCAAAGGTTTGTCGGACCTGATCAAGTTGTAGAACATATCTCTGGCAATAAGTATAATGTTAGAGAAATTAGTACTGGTAAGTACAAAGAATCGCATTTAGATCATATGAAGTTAGTATGCGATGTTTATGATATTGCTACCCAGACTAATGTGACAGATGCTGAAAATCCTCTTGACTCTGTACCCTCTACCTTAAATACTCAGTCAGATAATCAACCTGATTGTCGTTACTCTTTGTGCACTCGACAAGTAATGAGAAACCCACAAGTATCTTTTGTAGATACTCGTTCAGATCTCCCACAGTCAAGGCATGTGTTAGCCATTGCAGAGGAATTCGATCCTCCCAGAGATGATAACCATTCTGCATATGTAAACCTTACCCTCGCAGAATTGGGTTTAAATGTACATAGTCTGTATAATTATGGGGCCTTGGCAGCGGCAGCGGCAGCGGCAACAGGAACCTTGTCCTCTATTTTTACTTCTACCTGAGGTTCCCAGCAGCCCAGTGATGACCTAATCAAGACCCGCATAACACTAACATGTGTGGATACCCAGAATGATATAAAGCAACTGCAGAAATCACCCAAAAGTTCACAAATTTACCAACTAATAGGACTCGAACTAGCAACTCCTACCCCGGCCACGAGCGATACTCCACAACATTCACCATCACCCATCGCCAAATATTCACCTGAAGCCACAGCCAATGGAAAAGGGGTCAGAACAATAAAAGAAGATCCAGTAACCAGCTAAGGACTCCTAACATCAAAGGTGAAGCTGTAATAACACGAGGAAAACTTGTGGTGCTGCCAGCCAGGACACAACCCTCATCACCCACCGACACCCCCATAACACACGACAGACAACAACAAACATGGCCGCCGCTACAGTCCAAGATAACTCCTTCCCAGTATTTGATGTCAAGAAGATCACCGACCCAGAAATAGCAACTCCTTATGATTCAGAACCAAACGATCACTAACTAAATCAAAAATGCAGGAACTAAAGGCTAGCAATGCAGATTACCTCAACAAGATCACTGCCTAGAACATAAACAGACACTCTAGAACAACAAAGCAACACCCACACCCAGTCCCTAGACACCATCAACACACAAAAAGACCAAGTCACCCTACTCACTACCAACATTACAGAGGAAAGATCAAGAGTGACCAAAAACTTGCCAATGTCATAACCAACTTCCAAGACCATAATGACCAACAGCAGCTATCTGACGCTGTTGTAGTTAACAGCAAACATCTCCCAGCCACAGTCACCCAAGAGGACCTGCATGGCGACCCCCCCTACAGCTTATCAAGGACCACCTTCGCCTTAATATACGTAGTGGACGACCTAAAGGATTGCAAACTGATGGCTACCAAACAGGTAAAAAAACAGTGCTGTTAAAATTTCAAACTAGCCTACAAAGAAACAACCCACTAAAACATCTATTTCTATGAAAACTGATGTTTTCGTCAATGAGTGCCTACCAAAAAAGAGACAAACCTTCTTTATCGGCTAAGAAAAATTGCGCTATGCCCAAAAAATCCACCCGTGCTTTGTGAGGGATGGAAAAAATAGCAGTTAGGAAACAGCCCACTGGAAGAGATACTTCATCTCTACAGAACATGACCTTAAAACATTCCTAAGTGAGGCTGGACTAACAGAATCAAGTAAAGTGCAGATAATACCCATATCCACCGTTAGTGTTATATTGTCATAAATTTGTGCCCCCTAAAATTCTAATACCCAACTACTTTTAATTGTCCCTTGTTGTATCCAACGACCATTCTACCTCATAGTCTTAATTGTATTAAATTCTACAGAATCTATCTCCTTTTTTACAACTTACCCACATCACTGTTCCATCTTATTTTATTATATACTAACCATAACTTGTCTTCAATAATTCTACCTCACTTTAAAAAATACTCAATTGCCCCAAATTTTATTCTAAATCCCTATCATTGCCCAATTTTACTTTAAACTATATTGATCAAACTTATTTTAAAACTTCTTTTATTGACCATTTTTATTCCATACTTTTTTTAACTAGTATTTTCAACTACAACTTTTATATTATCCTGTCTACCATCTTACTAGCATATTATAACCAAGTCATTGCCATTTTTATTTTTATCATTTTTTTTATTATTATTTTGCTACCTTAATTTTTTGTATTTTATCCTAAACAATTTAAATAAATTATACTCTAATTTTGTAAACAACTTATATAAGACCTTAGTGCAATTACAATTGAGAGTCTTGGCCTTTATTATATTATTAGATTAATCACAGTTTTACTCTAGCTCATTCTAGCTCAATACATAGTCAATACCAAATTCACTATACTAGACCATAGTGCAATTACTAGTGAGAGACTGGGGCTATTTGTAATTTTTTATTTTTATATTATTGACTAACCTAGTTGTACTATAGCTCTTTTCTAGCCAAACATAGTCAATACCAAATTCACTATATTAGACCCTAGTGCAATTACTAGTGAGAGACTAGTGCTATTTATAATTGTATTTTTATATTATTAGATTAAACCTATTGTACTTTACTCATTCTAGCTCAAAACATAGACTCCACAAAAGTCATTATTAGACCTTAGTGCAATTACAAGTGAGGTCTTGTTCTATTTTAATTTGTATTTTTATATTTCTAGTTTATACCTAGTTGTGCTTTAGTTCATCCAGACAACACATAGACAACATCAACTTCATTATGTGTAGTAGTGACTATACCCTACATGACCAAAATTCTCTAGCTATATATTTGTCCAAACTTCCTACCACTACAGATATCGTACTAGAACTCAACACAAACTCAGGATATAAAATAACCATAATTTAAAACCCAGAAGATGATTGATCACGTTGACCCTGATCTAAACCTACATAATCTGACACCCAATCAAAACCTATTGGAAAGTAACTGCCTTTATTACCCCAGCATACAAGCCACCACTATCCTAAACAATGCTAAAAGTCTATCATTAAATTAACTACAACATCAGGTCCTAAAGCAAACACTATGATGACCTCCTAGCACTCTTTGAATCACTAAAGACACCCTTCTCCTGCATTATTCTTACTGAGACCTGGCTTAAGCAGGACACAATAGATATCTAAACCCCCTACCAGGATACACAGCAATTCACACTGCAGACCAAACCAAGTTGGGGGGGGTATTGCAATCTATTACTCTAACCAATTATCTTGTCTTAGCACCACTTGCTTTAGTGATGATATGGGGAATACATTTTTGCTAATTTTACTGTAGAAAATTTAAGACGCCTATAACAATCGGTGCCATTTACCGGATACCTCACACAAACATCCCCAAAATTTTAGTGAGAAATTAAAGTCACTAATAAACAAACAGACAAATGAATAAGCACCACCTTCTCTTAGCTGGAGACTTCAACATCACCTTGGCTTACTAGATGATCAGCCTGTAACTGATTTCATCAACAATAGAACAACCACTTCTCATACCAACAATAACTAAACCAACCAGGCTCACTGAGACAAGTGGGAACCATAATAGACCACATATGGACCAATATACTAGCCCCCTTAAATCAGGGATAATCACAGATAGCACTACAGACCACTACCCTACCTTCCTCCTGACAAACATTAGTAAACCACCACTTTAATACAACAAAGTCTCTTTTTGACTCCATGACGAGGCCTCATAAGGAAGTTCACAGCTGACCTAGAGACTGTTGATTGGCCTACAGAATTCTCCAACGCCAATGGGATTGATGACTGGACAGACAATTTTCTTAACAAATTACTTAGACTATACAACAAACATTGTCCTATAAAAACAAAACAGATCACAAAAAAAACGGCTTGGTTGCCCATGGGTAACCCGCACCCTTCTGAAATCCATTGACAAGAAACACCAATATGAAAAACAATATAGACAGGGGTTAATACACAAAAATACTCTTAAACACTATTCATCGCTCTCACCAAAGTAATAAAGAAAGCCAAACAACTTAACTACTCCAGTAGATTCACAGACACTAGAGGAGATAAAAAAAAAGACCTGGAAAACACTCTCTCAGATTTTAGGGAACCCCCAAGCTGAGAAAAAAAGAATATTGTCCTAACTAAAAACCAATGAAACACCACTACATCCCACTGACACAGCTAAAAAGATAAACGACTTCTTCTCAAACATAGGGTCTAATCTCGCCAGTAAAATCCCACATAACCAATGCCCATGCTGGGGGCTACCTAGATGGGAATTTCCCTAATTCCTTCTATCTTGCACCAACTGAGCCCACGGAAGTCATTGAGATTATAAAGTCACTTAAAAATAACTCGGGGAATCTGTCTCATGTCCCACCATTACTGACAAGCGAGCGCCCATGTCCTTTCGCATGCTATTTCATTACTTTTTAATAAGTCACTAGAGACTACACCTTCCCGAAACTACTCAAGATGGCAAGGGTTACACCAATACATAAAGGTGGGGACCCCCCACAGACTAAAACAACCCATAGGCCAAAATCTAACTTACCATTGCTATCCAAAATCTTTGAGAAACTCGTGCACAGGAGACTGATTCATTTATAATGGCTCAAAACATACTCAACCCCTGCCAATTTGGATTCAGGAAAAATAAAGCACTAATGAGCAATCATAAAAATGCTAGATCTGCTTTACACAGCATTGGAAAATAAGGAATAAACCACTAGGAATTTTTATTGACCTAAGAAAAGCTTTTGACACGTAGACCACGACTTCCTACTCCACAAACTTGATCATTACGGTATAAGACGCCATGCGCTGCTTATTTCAAATCTTCATTACTAATAGGTATCAGTACGTCACCATTAAAGACACAGCATCAGCAAAAACGGCCCCTTGAACTGGAGTTCCGCAGGGAAGTGTCCTTGGTCCCCTGCTCTTCCTCATATACATCAATGACCTTCCAAGCGATCCCAACACCTGAAACCCATTCTCTTTGCTGATGACATGACTTATGTCATCTCTCCCCTAATCTTGCCACCCTCAACACCAATTGTGAATGAGGAGCTGATTAAAATATCGACTTGGATGACAGCCAATAAAACTCACGCTAAACACGAAAAACTTACTATATTATGTTTGGTAGCAGAGCAGGAGATGCACAAATTAACTTAAGATTAACAACACTCTAATTACCAGAAATAATGGGGGAAAATTCTTAGGGGTTATACCTTTACAACAACCTGAATTTTTAGCACCCCATATCCAGCATATACAAAAAAAATATCCAAAACGGTTGGGATCCTCTCCAAGATACGATACTACGTGCCGCAAAATGCCCTTCTCACACTATACCACTACTTATTTTTTCCATACCTCACCTATGCTATTTGTGCTTGGGGATCAACTGCAGCAACACACCTAAAGCCAATAATAACCCAACAAAAAGCTGCAGTAAGAATAATCACTAAACCCATCCCTGGCAACACACCCCCCCACTCTTCATAGACCTAAACTTACTCCCAGTTCAGTAATCCAACAATATGTGCAATCCATTACAGGGCCTTAAACTTAAAAAACCCCTTGTTAAAAATGCTTTCTTGATGTTGTGAAGAACCCACGGACAACACCAGACAAAAACCCTCTCTGCGACACCCCCGTTCCGAAAAAACCTTTACAAAAAATTCATTGTATGTAAAAGGCCCAAAATTGGAAATACCCTCCCTGAGCCCCTCTAGAACTGCAACAATTATACCTTCAAAATACCTTAGAAAACATCTTATCCCCCTGAACCCCGTAACTAATCCCGAATACCACCTGGGGGTTCAATTACCCCCTCCCCTTTGACCATAAACAAAAAAATTTTAATCTCAATCTTAAAAATAATGAATCCTGGTACCCCAAATACGAAACATGCTGTGCCAAACAAAAGCTTTCACTTTGAAAAACTCAAAAAACTGTTTTAGTACTACCCAAAATCCAAACTTCCTAAAAATTTTAAATTTTAAAATTTTAAGAAAAAAACAAAGTCTCCCCGAAATGCCTAGCCATGCTAAGCGTTCTAGGGGTACCTGTAACATATTTACAAATGTAACCCCACAAAACCAAATTTCTGTAAACCAGCTTTGAACCCTTTAGAGAAAAAACTTTAAATTTAATTTTTAAAAAATTTTTTGATGACCGAATAAAGGGAAAATTGTAAAACTGTTTGTTTTAATGATCATTTTTCAGATTTTTTTTTTTTCGTGTTCTGTTCCCTCCATATTCTGAGAATTTGACAGTTTCCTGAGTGCACCAGACCCTTTGCTGTTAATTTTCCCCTTGTAATATTATTTTTTCCCCTCGAATCCGTAAGGCATGATTAAAATCGATCGTCAATTCCACCATAATGTACAATGATTTGTTCGTAAAAATTGTAATGTTAGTTAAAACCATTCATAAACCCCCCCCTTTCAATGAAAAAATCATTAAAAGAAATATTAGTTAAAAAATGTTACGTTTTCACCCATTTCGAAAACTCATTATGTTAAACCATTATGATACCATCCTTTTGTTTAAGTTATATTGATTTGTTTTTGTATAGAATCAGCCCCAAAAACCTGCCCTGTTCAGCCCTTTGCATAGTGTGTATTCGAGACGCATACGTAACATGACCCGGGTGTCAGCATAGTTTCTGATTCCCTTAAATGTTTATAAGGTTTGGTTCAAGTACCATCCATGTGTTATATAGAAGCCCCCTATGCGATGACTGTAGCGTCAGGGATAGCTTGAGTCAGTGAGACAGGTACCTGCTCCAGTCGGCGTATGACATCCCGGCACTAAACGGCAGGCTGGGCCATCCCTTCCTCTCACGTCTGCAATATATAGTGTTTACCTCCAACAAGGGTTTTCCCTTTTCCATCTACTCTTACCGAACCCCACAACCCAAGGGTGAAAACATATATAATGTTTTTTCCCCTTCCGAGTGTGAAACCGTCTAGGTAATGTTTGCCCCCTACTTGAGGGTGAAACACTTCATAGGTAATGTTTTCCCCCTACCCGAGGGTAAACACTTTTATAGGGAAGTTATACCCCTTTCCCGGGGTGGGAAAAACCCTCATAGGAATTTTTTAACCTACCCGAGGGGGGGAACCCCCAAGGTAATTTATACCCTTACCCGAGGGGTGAAAACACTCTAGGTAAAATTTTTCCCCCCTACCCGAGGGTGAAACACTTCATAGGTAATGTTATACCATCACCTGAGGGTGAAAAAACCCCCATGGTAAGTTTTAAACCCCTACCTGAGGGGGGAAAAACTTCATAGGAATGTTATACCACTACCTGAGGGGGAAACACGTCTAGGTAATGTTTACCCCTACCTGAGGGGTTTTAAACAC
>NC_069474.1:1870470-1887599 GCF_026875155.1 Cherax quadricarinatus | reverse complement strand
TTTTGGTAGGAGGAATTGAGTTCAGCTGGGGTGTGTCGGGAAATTGACTTGCAGCGTGGGGTGTCGGGGATTTACGTTGCAGCTGGGGAAGGTGTCAGGATTGACGTTGCAGCGGTGGAAGGTGTAGGATTGGACTTTTGCACGGGTGGGGGTGTCAGGATGTACGTTGCGCTGGGGGAAGGTGTCGGGATGTGAGTTGGCAGCTTGGAAGGTGTCAGGAGTGACGTTGCAGTTTGGGGGAAGGTGCGATGTGAGTGCAGCTGTGGAAGGTGTCAGGATTGACGTTGCAGCTGGTGGAAGGTGTCAGGATGTGACGTTGAAACTGTGGAAGGTGTCGGATGTGACGTTGCAGCTGTGAAGGTTACAGGATGTGACGTTGCAGCTGGTGGAAGGTGTCAGGATGTGACGTTGCAGCTAGTGGAAGGTGTCAGGATGTGATGTTGCAGCTGGTGGAAGGTGTCAGGATGTGACGTTGCAGCTGGTGGAAGGTGTCAGGATGTGACGTTGCAGCTGGTGGAAGGTGTCAGGATGTGACGTTGCAGCTGGTGGAAGGTGTCAGGATGTGACGTTGCAACTGGTGGAAGGTGTCAGGATGTGACGTTGCAGCTGGTGAAGGTGTCAGGATGTGACGTTGCAGCTGGTGGAAGGTGTCAGGATGTGACGTTGCAGCTGGTGGAAGGTGTCAGGATGTGACGTTGCAGCTGGTGGAAGGTGTCAGGATGTGACGTTGCAGCTGGTGGAAGGTGTCAGGATGTGACGTTGCAGCTGGTGGAAGGTGTCAGGATGTGACGTTGCAGCTGGTGGAAGTTGTCAGGATGTGACGTTGCAGCTGGTGGAAGGTGTCAGGATGTGACGTTGCAGCTGGTGGAAGGTGTCAGGATGTGACGTTGCAGCTGGTGGAAGGTGTCAGGATGTGACGTTGCAGCTGGTGGAAGGTGTCAGGATGTGACGTTGCAGCTGGTGGAAGGTGTCAGGATGTGACGTTGCAGCTGGTGGAAGGTGTCATAATGTGACGTTACAGCTGGTGGAAGGTGTCAGGATGTGACGTTGCAGCTGGTCGAAGGTGTCAGGATGTGACGTTGCAGCTGGTGGAAGGTGTCAGGATGTGACGTTGCAGCTGCTGGAAGGTGTCAGGATGTGACGTTGCAAGCTGGTGGAAGTGTCAGGATGTGACGTTCCAGCTGGAGGAAGGTGTCAGGATGTGACGTTGCAGCTGGTGGAAGGTGTCAGGATATGACGTTGCAGCTGGTGGAAGGTGTCAGGATGTGACGTTGCAGCTGTTGGAAGGTGTCAGGATGTGACGTTGCAGCTGGTGGAAGGTGTCAGGATGTGACGTTGCAGCTGGAGGAAGGTGTCAGGATGTCACGTTGCAGCTGGAGGAAGGTGTCAGGATGTGACGTTGCAGCTGGAGGAAGGTGTCAGGATGTGACGTTGCAGCTAGTGGAAGGTGTCAGGATGTGACGTTGCAGCTGCTGGAAGGTGTCAGGATGTGACGTTGCAGCTGGTGGAAGGTGTCAGGATGTGACGTTGCAGCTGGTGGAAGGTGTCAGGATGTGACGTTGCAGCTGGTGGAAGGTGTCAGGAGTTATGTCGTTTTAACACTAATTTGGAACAACTATTTTAGGCTAAAAGTTGGAGTTAATTTTTTAAAGTGATGTACTATATTTCATTTAAATTTTAATTGTCTTTTTGAAATGTTAAATATAGATTCTTCTATGTAATGTTGGCTTTTTCCCAGTAAATATGACTTTAATTTTTTGCAAGTTATAAACACTCTGAACTTAGAAAGCTAAGCAATGCTTACACATGTACAGAGACCCAGTGATAATTAATTGGGATAAAAACTGCATTACACTCAAACCCAAAAAAATCACTGAACGATAATTATTTTCTTCAGCCGTCGTAGATAGTGTACCAACTATTATTACTTCAATTGCACAAATCAAGATTTAGTTGAATATATGATTGGTTGACTAAATTTAGTTATGTGATTCAGACAAGTTAAATTGAATTACATGTTATAATTCCTTGTCTTCAGAACTTGCCTTCATTTGTGTTCGTGTATTGCCGGGAAAGTGAAGTGAACAGCTTGATTCAAGCAATAAAGAAAACCAACCAACTTATGAAGCAAGAAGACTTAATATACACTGTTCCTCACTACCTAGAAGAACCACTACAGATGCTGGCTCAAGAAATGGAAATCTGCGTAAACACTAAAATAGTTCATCGCTTCATCTACCAGCCTCACTTGGACACTGATCCCCTCAGGTAGGTGGTATAACATTACCTATGACGTGTTTCACCCTCAAGTAGGTGGCATAACATTACCTATGATGTGTTTCACACTCAGGTAGGTGGTATAATATTACCTATGACGTGTTTCACCCTCTGTCGTGTGGGGTTCGGTAGGAGATAGATGGATGAGGTAAACTCACTTGTTGGATGGTAACACTATATATTGTCAGACTGTGATGAGGAAGGGATGGGCCCAGCCTGCCGTGTTAGTGCCTGGATGTCTATACGCCGACTGAGAGCGAGGTAGCTCGTCTCACTGACTCAAGCAGTATCCCGTGACGTCATACAGTCACTCGGCCTAGGGAGCTTCTATATAAAACACATGGATGGTACTATGATACTCAGCTAATCTATATAACACATATAAGGGAATCAGCAACTATGCTGACAGCTCGGTCATGTTACGTATGTCGTCTCGACATACACTACTATGCTATAGGCTGAACAGGCAGGTGGTTCTGGGCTGATTCTATACAATAACAAATCATATATAACTTAGAACTAATGGATGGTATCATAATGGATGTTAACATAATGACTTTTACATAATGGGTGTTAACGTAATCACTTTTAACGTAATGAGTTTCATTTTAATGACTTTCATTGTAATGGGTGTTAATGTAATGAGTTTTAACGTAATGCATTACAATTTATACGAACAAATCATTGTACATTATGGATGGAATTGATCGATCGATCTGTATTCATGCACTCTACGGATTCTGAGGAAATAAATATATATATACAAGGTGAAATTAACAGCAAAGGCATCTGGTGCACTCAGGTCATTACTGTCAAATTCTCAGAATACGAGGGACGGGAACATGAACAAGAAAAAAAAAATTCTGAAAAACTGATCAGTTAATAACAAAACAGTTGAGCATTTTTTCATTCTCGTTCATCAATTATTCCAAATTCAAATTCAAAGTTGATTCTCTATAAGGATTAACAACGCTGAGTTTACAGAAATTTGGTTATTGTGTGGTTTTTACATGTAGTAAAAATAGTGGATTACAGAGAGTGTACCACTAGACGCTTAGCATGGATAGGCATTTTCGGGAGGGACTTTTAGTTTTAAAATTCTTTATTTTAAAATTTACAAAATTATGAGGGTAAGTTTGGTCTTATGGCTAATGTGACTAAATATAGTTTGTGAGGTTTAGGCAATGTGAATGCTTTTGTTTTCCGGCCCACAGTACATAGTTTCTGTTTGGAGTATCACAGGATTCATTATTTTAAGATTGTGATTTTAATTAATTTTTCTGATTATGGTCAAATGGAGTGAGTGAGTGTTAAGTGTGAACCACCAGGTGGTATGGTGTATGTAGTTAGTTGAACGGGGTGTATCAGAGGAGATAGATGTTTTCTAATGGTAGTTTTGAAGTGATGAATGTGTCTGCAGTTCTAGAGTTCTCAGGTAGGGTATTCAGATTTTAGGGCCCTTTGACATACATTGAATTTTTGTAAAGGTTTAGTCGAAACACGGGGAATGTCGTAGAGATGTTTGTGTCTGGTGTTGTGCATGTGGTTCTGTCACAACTATCAAGAAAGCGTTTTAAGTCAAGGTTGATATAGAGTTTAAGGCCCTGTAGAAGTTGATTGCCACAGTTAGTAAGAGTGGATGTACTGAACTGGGAGTAAGTTTAGGGTCTATGTGAAGAGTGGGGGGGGTGTGTTGCCAGGGATGAGATTTATGATTATTCTTACTGCAGCTTTTTGTTGGGTTATTATTGGATTTAGGTGTGTTTGCATGCAGTTGACCCCCAGCAAAAATAGCATGGGTGAGGTATGGATAAATAAGTGATGGTATAGTGTGAGAAGGGCATTTTGCGGCACGTATATCGAAAATTTTGGAGAGGACCCCCGTTTTTGGATACTTTTTTTTTTATAGCGGATAGGGTGCTGAAATTCGGTTGTTTTCAAGGTATAAGCCTGGGAAATTTTTCCCCCATTATTTGGGGTAATTAGAGTTTTCAATCTTAATGTTAATTTGATGGGAAAAAAGGGGGGGGGGAAAAAAAAAATTGTTGGCGGGGGTTGGGTATGTTTTGAGCCGTTATAAATGAATAATCTCCTGTGCACGGTTTCTCCAAAGTTTTGATAGCAATGTAAGTAGAATTGGCCTATAGTTTTTTAAGTCTGTGGGGGCCCACCACCTTTTGTTTTTGGTGAAAACCCTTGCCATTTTTAGTATTCGGGAAGGTGCAGTCTCAGGACTTATTAAAAAGTATGAAATAGCATGCAAAGGGGACAGGGGGCCCTCGCTTGTACAGTAATGGTGGGACATGAGACAGATTCCCGATTATTTTTAAGTACTTTATAATCTAAAATGATTTCCGGGGGCCTCATTGGTGCAAGATAAAGGAATTGGGGAAAATTTCCCTCGGGAGCCCCCCGCAGGGGCATTGGTATGTGGGTTTTACTGCGAGATTGATCCTATGTTTGAGAAGAAGTCGTTTATTTTGTTAGCTGTGTCAGTGGAATTAGTGGTTTTTCTTTGGGTTTATTTTGGACAATATTCTTGGTTTTTTCTCAGTTTTGGGTCCCTAGAATCTAGGAGTGTTTTCCGGTTTTTTTATATCTCCTTAGGTCTGTGATCTACTGGGTAGTTAGTTTTTGGCTTTCTTTATTTTTTTTGGTAGAGCTGATGAATATGTTTAAAGAAACTTTGTGTATTAAGCCCTGTCTATTTTGCTTTATTTTGGTTTTTCTTGTCAATGATTTCAGAATGGGGGCTGGGTTACCGGGGGCAACCAACCCTTTTTGTTGTGATTTTTTTTTGTTTTTATGGGACAATGTTTGTTGTAATCTAAGTAATTTTTTAAAAAAAAAATGTCTGTCCACATAAATCCCATTGCTTTGGAGAATTCTGAGGCCAATCAACAGTCCTGTCAGCTGTGAACCCCCTTACTGAGGCCTCGTCATGGAGTCAAAGGGAACTTTGTTGTATTCAAGTGGGGGTTTATAATGTTTGCAGGGGGGAAGGTAGGGTAGTGGTCTGTAGTCTTCGTGATTACCCCCTGATTTAGGGGGGCTAGTATTTGGTCCATAGGGGCTATTAGGGTTGCACTTGTCCATGAGCCGGTTGGTTTTTTATTTTTTGTATGGAATTTGGTTGTTCATATTGTTGTGAAATCAGTTACGGTGATCATCTAGTAACCAATTTTGATTTTTGAAGTCTCCAGTAAGAAAAGGTGGTGCTTATTCATTTGTTTTTGTTATTAGGACTTTAATTTCTCACTGAAATTTGGAGTTTGTGTGGGGTAACCGTAAAGGCACCGATTTTAAAGGGCTTTTTAAAAGTTTTTTACGTAAAATTGAAAAAAATGTATTCCCATATTCTCACTAAAGCAAGTGGTGCTAAGAAAGTTTATTGGTTAGAGAATAGATTGCAATCCACCCCCAATTTGGTTTGGTCTGCAGTTGTGAATTGCTGTGATCTGGTAGGGGGTAAAATTCTATTGTGTCCGTTAAGCCGGGTCTCTAAAAATAATGGGGAGAAGGGGTGTCTTTAGTGATTAAGAGGAGGGGGTCATCATAGTGTTTGCTTAAGGACCTGGTTTTAGTAAGTATGTAGCTTTAGCATTTTTTTGGGTAGTGGGGGCTTGGATCTGTGAAAATAAAGGCATTATTTTCCCAATGGGGTTTTGATTGGGTATCAGATTAGGGGTTTAGATCAGGGTCAACGGACATCATCTTTCTGGGGTTTTAAATTATGGTTATTTAATCAGATTGGTTTGAGTTCTATACGATTCGTAGTGGTTGGAGGTTTTGGACAATATATAGTTTAGAGTTTTTTGGGTCTGTAGGGTATAGTCACTACTACAATAATGAAGTTGATGTTGTCTTGTGTTGTGCTGAATGAAACTAAAGAAAAAAGAAAAAAACTAGAAATATAAAAATACAAATTAAAAAATAGAACAAGACTTCATTTGAATTGCACTAAGGCTAATAATGACTTTTGTGGAGTCATTTTTAGCTGAATGGCTAAAGACAAAGGGTTTTAATCTAATAATATAAAAAAAAAAATTAAAAAAAAGCAAGCTCCACTAGTAATTGCCTAGGGCTAAATAGGAATTTGGTATTACATTATTGAGTTGAATGAGCTAGGTCAATGAATTTAATCTAAAAAATTTTAAAAAAAACAAATTAAAAAAGCACCATCTCTCATAGAAATTGCATATGGTTAATATAGTAAATTTTGGGTTTTGGGATATGTTTAGCTAGAATGAGTTAATTAACAACTAGGTTTATTCAAAAAATATAAAATACAAATTACAAATAGCACCGTCTCCACTATAATTCATAGGGTCTAGTATAGAAAATTTTTTGTATTGACTATGTATTGAGCTAGAAAGCTAGATAAAACTGTATTAATCTAATAATATAAAAAGGAAAAAGCCCCCCAATTGTAATTGCACAAAGGTCTTATAAATTGTTTACGAGAATTAGAGTAAATTTAAATTTTTAAATTGATAGGATAAAATAAAAATTTAAAGGTAGCAAAATAAAATAAAAAAAAATGATAAAAAAAAATGGAAAATGCTTGGGTTATAAATGCTAGTAAAGAGGGTAGACAGGATGATAAAAAGTTGATTTGAAAATACTAGTTAAAAAAGTATGGAAAAAAAGGTCAATAAAAGAAAGTTTTAAAAATATAAGTTTGATCAATATAGTTTAAAGTAAAATTGGGAAATAAAGGGGATTTAGAATAAAATTGGGCAATTGAGTATTTTTAAATGAGGTAAAATTTTATTGAAGACAAGTTATGTTTAGTTTAAATAAAATAAATGGAACATGATGGGGGAAAGTTGAAAAAAAGAGAAGATTCTGTAGATATTAAACACAATTAAAACTATGGGGTAGAATGGTCGTTGAATACAACAATGAAAATTTAAAATAGTTGGGTATTAGAATTTTGGGGGGGAAAAAATTTAGACAATATAACACAACGGGGGACTGGGATTATCGCACTTCACCTGATTCTGTTAGTCCACCTCATTTAGGAATGTTTTAAGGTAAGTTCGTAAAAATAAAGTTCTCTTCCCGGGGGCTTTTCCTAACGCATTTTCCCCCATCCCTCACAAAGCACTGGGGAAATTTTTTTTTTTTTTTTGGGCATAGCGCAATTTTTTAGCCATAAAAGAAGGTTTTGTCTTGTTTTGGTGGCATCTTTGACGTAAACATCATTTTTCAAAAATAGATGTTTTAAGGGGTTTGTTTTTTTGTGGGGCTTTTTTGGGAATTTTTAACAGCACGTTTTTTTACCTGCTTGGTACCCATAGTTTTCAATCCTTTTGCATCACTACGTATGTTAAGGGGGAAGGGGGGCCTTATAAGCTGTAGGGTGGTCTCCATGCAGGTCTCTTGGGGGACTGTGGCGGGATGTTTTCGTTAACTACAACACGTCAGATAGCGCTGTTGTCATTATGGTTTGGGAATTGATTATACATTTGCAATTGTTGGTCCACTCTTTTCTTTCCTCTGTAATGTTTGGGATGAGTAGGTGACTTGGCTTTTTTAAAATGTTGTGGTGTCAGGGACCGGGGGGGGGTTGCTTTTTTTTTCTAGAGTGGCTAGTTTATGTTCTAGAGAGTGATCTTTTTGGGGGAATCTGCATTGCTAACCTTTAGTTCCTGCTGTCTTGAGTTAGTTTAGTGTCGTTTTGGGTTTTGAATCATAAAGGGGTTTAGCTATTTTGGTCGGGGATCTTCTTTAATCAAAAATGGGAAGGGGTTATCTTGGATTAGCGGGGGCCATGTTTGTTGTTGTCTGTCGTGTGTTAGGTGGTGTCGGGGGGTGATGAGGGTTGTGTCCTGGCTGGCAGCACCCCAAATTTTTTCCTCTGTTTTTAACTTCACCTTTGATGTTAGGGTCCTTTGCTGGGTTTCTGGATCTTTTTTTATGTTCTGCCCTTTTTCCATTTGGGTGTGGCTTCAGGTGAATGTAGGCGATGGGTATGGGGGAAGTTGTGGGGTATCGCTTCACAGGGGGTTAGGATTTTCTAGTTTGAGCCTATTAGTTGGTAAATTGGAACTTTGGGTGATTTCTGCAGTTTCTTTATATCATTTGGGGATCCCCACATGTTTTGTGTTTGCGGTCTTGTTAGTCATCCTGGGGTGCTGGGGGAAACCCCAGGGAGAATAAAAATAGAGGACAAGGTTTCCCGTTGCCGCTGCCGCTGCCGCGCCAAGGCCCATAATTATACGACATGTACATTTAAAACCCAATTTTGCGAGGGTAAGGTTTACATGCAGAAGGTTATCTCTCTGGGAGGGTCGTTCCTCTTTCAATGGCTAAAACAGCCCAATGTGGGAGACTAAAAGAGTATCTACAAAAATATTTTTGGTTTTTCATTTTCTTTCGATACACAAAGAGTAACGACAATCAGGTTTATTATCTGATGATTTTTAAGGTAGAGGGACAGAGCAAGAGGATTTTCAGCTCTGTCACATTTGTCTGGGTAGCATATCAAAACACGCATACTAACTTCAATACTAAATGCGATTTTTTACTTTCCGTACTAAATTTTCCCAACATTATACTTATTGCCCAAAATATGTTTACAACTGATGGTCCGACAAACCTTTTATCAGCTTAGGCATTTCGGGTGTTTTGTTTAAAATTGTCGCATTACCTCGAACCTACTTTAACTTTTTATGGCTTTTGCACGGGTATTAGTTATCTATAAATTCTGCTGTTGATTTATGAAGTTTTCCGGGTTCTTCTAAAAACCACCTGACCAGCTTTTACAGTTGCTCGAAATCACAGGGGTTTTAATTAGGTTTCGGATGGAATATAACAAATCATATGGGAAACGCTTGCACACCTCAATAAATGGGGGTATCACCTATGGGGAAACTTGTAAGCAGAATTTATGGCACATTGAACCTTTGGTATAAATTTATCCCAAATTTTACTATTGGGTTGATAGTGGCCTCCCCGACATCAAGACTTTTTTTATTTGGGTTGTTCAGCTAAAACCCCTTTTGCAATGTGATGAGGAACAATGGTATTTTAAATCTTGTAAAAATACAAGTTTTCAAGAATCTCATTACAGAATTCACCTCCCTTTTCGTTACTAAGGACTTAGGGGGGTACCTGCAATAATTTTTTTAAACGCTTTAGCTACATCTAGAGTCTTACTGCAATAGGGGCAACTCACAATATCTGGGGAAATGGGCCCCCCAAAACAACGAGTTTGTTGCTTGGAGGGAACATTTTTAAAATTTTGGTTTAAAAAATCAAGGCAAATCTTTCCCATGGGTTTGAGTGGTTGGGTACACTTGGATTGGATTAGGACCACGGACATTTCCTTTATGTTGCATACAAACACTACATTTCTTAACAAACTCTGAAATGTCAGTTGCCATACGTGGCCAAAAGTATTTCATTCTGGCTTGTTTCACGGAACGATCCATACCAGGGTGTGCAACACCTGGTGCATCATGAGCTAGCTGTAGAGCTACGTTCACTAGTGACTGTGGAATTACTAAATGGTACACTCTTCTACTTGGAATACCCAACTCGGCTGTTCGATACAGTAATTCTTGGCTCATTACAAAGTCACTGATGGGTGCTGGTGGCTTCACAGTCAGAATATCTTCCTGTAGCAGGAATCGAATCACACCAGACCACATGGGATCTGTTCTTTGGGCATTCTTTACATCCTCGGCAGTAAATGGAGGATCTGCAGTAACTACACTAACGTGTCGCGATAAAGCATCTGCGACTACATTTGATTTGCCAGGTAAATGTTCAAAAGTGGGGTTGAACTCTTGGATAGTCAAGGTCCATCTGGCTAACCTTCCAGTAGGTTGTTTGTTTTGAAATAAAGGTATCAGTGGTGCATGGTCTGTCAAGACATGAACAGGGTACTGGTAAATAATGTCTTGGAAGTGCTTTAAAGACCATACTATTCCTAAAGCTTCTTGCTCCGTTACTGTATAATTACGTTCAGCCTTCGTAAGGACTCGGCTAGCAAATGCAACTGCGTTGTACTTGCCATCAGTCTTCTGAGCTAGTATGGCACCTATGCCAATTGAACTAGAATCAGATGTCAAATAGAAGGGCTTAGAAAAATCTGGGAATTTCAAAATGGGAGCAGACGTTAGCTTTTCTTTAAGTGTCGGGAAATGCTCTTTCATGACGGAAGGTCCAGACGAAATGAACATCTTTCTTAAGCAATTCAGTTAGAGGAGCTGCTATTTAAGAAAAATTAGCAATGAAAGATCCCACAAAGGATCTTACAGCATCAGCAGTTTTGGGGGATGGAAAATTAAGTACTGCCGTTACTTTACTTTGATCAGTTGTAACCCCTCTAGGAGTGACTGACTCCCTCGCCACAGACTGTCTTACTGGCTTATTTTGCAAACTCGGGTCTTCCCCTTGGGAGCGATGCAAATAAGCAGAAAAACACTAATACAAAGAGACTGACCAGTGAATAATGTAGAGGGCTGGTAGAAGCCTGGTCAGGGTAGCTGGCTTGAGGTAGCTGGCTGGCTAGGTCGGCCTAGTGTCAGGAGATGGCGACCGGTTCAGTAGAAATTTATCTCCAAAAATCGCTGTAATCGTCAGAATTACAGGCCCTCCGCTGTCACCAAATTGTCGTGTGGGGTTCGGTAGGAGATAGATGGATGAGGTAAACTCACTTGTTGGATGGTAACACTATATATTGTCAGACTGTGATGAGGAAGGTATGGGCCCAGCCTGCCGTGTTAGTGCCTGGATGTCTATACGCCGACTGAGAGCGAGGTAGCTCGTCTCACTGACTCAAGCAGTATCCCGTGACGTCATACAGTCAATCGGCCTAGGGAGCTTCTATATAAAGCACATGGGTGGTACTATGATACTCAGCTAATCTATATAACACACATAAGGGAATCAGCAATTAAGCTGACACCTCAGGTAGGTGGTATAACATAACCTATGACGTGTTTCACACTCAGGTAGGTGGTATAACATTACCTGTGAAGTGTTTCACCCTCAGGTAGGTGGTATAACATTACCTATGACGTGTTTCACCCTCAGGTAGGTGGTATAACATTACCTATGACGTGTTTCACCCTCAGGTAGGTGGTATAACATAACCTATGAAGTGTTTCACCCTCAGTAGGTTGTATAACATTACCTATGACGTGTTTCACCCTCAGGTAGGTGGTATAAAGCATTACCTATGAAGTGTTTCACCCTCATGTAGGTGGTATAACATTACTATGAAGTGTTTCACCCTCAGGTAGGTGGTATAACATTACCTATGAAGTGTTTCACCCTCAGGTAGGTGGTATAACATTACCTATGAAGTGTTTCACCCTCAGGTAGGTGGTATAACATTACCTATGAAGTGTTTCACCCTCAGGTAGGTGGTATAAACATTACCTATGAAGTGTTTCACCCTCAGGTAGGTGGTATAAACATTACCTATGAAGTGTTTCACCCTCAGGTAGGTGGTATAACATTACCTATGAAGTGTTTCACCCTCAGGTAGGTGGTATAACATTACCTATGAAGTGTTTCACCCTCAGGTAGGTGGTATAACATTACCTATGAAGTGTTTCACCCTCAGGTAGGTGGAATAACATTACCTATGACGTGTTTCACCCTCAGGTAGGTGGTATAACATTACCTATGACGTGTTTCACCCTCATCTCGATGGTAACGATGCATGTTTGAACGTACAAAGAAGAGTGTATCAGCAGCAATCATTAAGTTAACTTTGAGTGAGGGAAGCAGAAAAGGTGAAGGTAGAGTTGTATGGCATAGTTATCAACTCTACCTTCACCGGGGCACAACCTACACTTCATTTACAATACAAAATATATTAGCTGGATCGCTAGTGCACTCAGCTCCGGTACGGCTGAAAAATATTCAAGACGTGTTTCCGTAAGCCGTCTGCTGTCCTCGTTCACTCTTCAGTTTAAAATGAGTATCTGGGTGTTAGTGGAATGGTGTGGGTCGCATCCTGGTACAAAACTGAACTAATTTGCCCGAAATGTATGTTTCTGATGTCACCTATGACCTGTATACCTTGTACATGTACTTGTAGTAAATAAATATACTATTATTATTACTATTATTATTATTATTATTATTATTATTATTATTATTAATTTACAGGATACCTTGAGAGAAAATCAGCAGTTTATTAGGAAGTATTTCCGAAGATAAATGTTTAAGTAGTTGCCAGAATATTTTTTCTTTTTAATTTTTTTCTTGTTATGAACGAAATAAAACTTTTCGTTTTATTTTGTTTATAACACCAGAATATCTCATCAGATTGGCATCAAACTTTCAACCTTAATGTTAAGTAACTTGGCTTAGGAATCAAGGAATAGTTGACATGAGCTGCTACACCAGCATCCTGGAATGTCTCTGATAACATCTAAAATTCTCTCTGGTATAACTTCCAAAATATACGATAATTCGATATTTTCTAACCCATTAAATTGTGTGAATTATATTTCAGTTAAGCACCTTTGGAAAGCTTAAGTATTGAAGAGGTGACAGATGTTAAGGACAGAGTAGCAACCAGTAGTCTGTCTCTGACAGTATTATCAAATAAACATCGATACTTATTTCCACTTAATAGGAAACACCTAGACTTTCCAGCTACAAAAAAAATAACTTATTTATTCCATGAGGAGGAAAACCTCCAACAAGATCAGACTTGGTAGGTGCAAATTATAAAGCTATTGATAAACAACACGAGGAATCGTCAAAATCAGAACAGTAAATAATAAGCCATGATGATGTGGGGCAGCGGTCCTCCAGCAGCAACAGACTGGTTGACTAGGCAAGCACCAGACGAGCCTGGCCCATGACCGGGCTCAGAGAGTAGGTAAACTCTCGATACTCTTCAAAAGTATATCAAAGGTAAGGTATGAAGGATCGAATACTGGATAGCCGCAGTTCTGTTAATTCAAAATCACTTGTTTCGTGATTTCATTAACATACAGACACGCACATGAATATATGTACATACATCTAGGTTTTTCTCCCTTTTCTAAGTAGCTTTTGTTCTTCTTTATTTCTTCTATTGTCCATGGGGAAGTGGAAAAGAATCTTTCCTCCGTAAGCCATGCGTGTCGTATGAGGCGACTAAAATACCGGGAGCAATGGGCTAGTAACCCCTTCTCCTGTAGACATTTACTAAAAAAGAGAAGAAGAAAAACTTCATAAAACTGGGATGCTTAAATGTGCGTGGATGTAGTGCGGATGACAAGAAACAGATGATTGCTGATGTTATGAATGAAAAGAAGTTGGATGTCCTGGCCCTAAGCGAAACAAAGCTGAAGGGGGTAGGAGAGTTTCAGTGGGGGAAAATAAATGGGATTAAATCTGGAGTATCTGAGAGAGTTAGAGCAAAGGAAGGGGTAGCAATAATAGAGAATATCAATGTGTAAATTCAAGGTTTATGTGGATTAAAGTAAAGGTTGGATGCGAAAAGTGGGTCATAATAAGAGTGTATGCACCTGGAGAAGAGAGGAATGTAGAGGAGAGAGAGAGATTTTGGGAGATGTTAGGTGAATGTATAGGAACGTTTGAACCAAGTGAGAGAGTAATTGTGGTAGGGGACCTGAATGCTAAAGTAGGAGAAACTTTTAGAGAGGGTGTGGTAGGTAAGTTTGGGGTGCCAGGTGTAAATGATAATGGTAGCCCTTTGATTGAACTTTGAATAGAAAGGGGTTTAGTTATAGGTAATACATATTTTAAGAAAAAGAGGATAAATAAGTATACAAGATATGATGTAGGGCGAAATGACAGTAGTTTGTTGGATTATGTATTGGTAGATAAAAGACTGTTGAGTAGACTTCAGGATGTACATGTTTATAGAGGGGCCACAGATATATCAGATCACTTTCTAGTTGTAGCTACACTGAGAGTAAAAGGTAGATGGGATACAAGGAGAATAGAAGCATCAGGGAAGAGAGAGGTGAAGGTTTATAAACTAAAAGAGGAGGCAGTTAGGATGTAAACAGCTATTGGAGGATAGATGGGCTAATGAGAGCATAGGCAATGGGGTCGAAAAGGTATGGGGTAGGTTTAAAAATGTAGTATTAGAGTGTTCAGCAGAAGTTTGTGGTTACAGGAAAGTGGGTGCGGGAGGGAAGAGGAGAGATTGGTGGAATGATAATGTAAAGAGAGCACTAAGGGAGAAAAAGTTAGCATATGAGAAGTTTTTAGAAAGTAGAAGTGATGCAAGGAGGGAAGAGTATATGTAGAAAAAGAGAGAGGTTAAGAGAGTGATGAAGCAATGTAAAAAGAGAGCAAATGAGAGAGTGGGTGAGATGTTATCAACAAATTTTGTTGAAAATAAGAAAAAGTTTTGGAGTGAGATTAACAAGTTAAGGAAGCCTAGAAAACAAATGGATTTGTCAGTTAAAAATAGGAGAGGAGACTTGTTAAATGAAGAGTTAGAGGTATTGGGAAGATGGAGGGAATATTTTGAGGAATTGATAAATGTTGATGAAGATAGGGAAGCTGTGATTTCGTGTATAGGGCAAGGAGGAATAACATCTTGTAGGAGTGAGGAAGAGCCAGTTGTGAGTGTGGGGGAAGTTCGTGAGATAGTAGGTAAAATGAAAGGGGGTAAGACAGCTGGGATTGATGGGATAAAGATAGAAATGTTAAAAGCAGGTGGGGATATAGTTTTGGAGTGGTTGGTGCAATTATTTAATAAATGTATGGAAGAGGGTAAGGTACCTAGGGATTGGCAGAGAGCATGCATAGTTCCTTTGTATAAAGGCAAAGGGGACAAAAGAGAGTGCAAAAATTATAGAGGGATAAGTCTGTTGAGTATACCTGGTAAAGTGTATGGTAGAGTTATTATTGAAAGAATTAAGAGTAAGACGGAGAATAGATAGCAGATGAACAAGGAGGCTTTAGAAAAGGTAGGCGGTGTGTGGACCAGGTGTTTACAGTGAAACATATAAATGAACAGTATTTAGATAAGGCTAAAGAGGTTTTTGTGGCATTTATGGATTAGGAAAAGGCGTATGACAAGGTGGATAGAGAAGCAATGTGGCAGATGTTGCAAGTGTATGGTATAGGAGGCAGGTTACTGAAAGCAGTGAAGAGTTTTTACGAGGATAGTGAGGCTCAAGTTAGGGTATGTAGGAAAGAGGGAGATTATTTCCCAGTAAAAGTAGGCCTTAGACAAGGATGTGTGATGTTACCGTGGTTGTTCAATATATTTATAGATGGGGTTGTAAGAGAAGTAAATGGGAGGGTCTTGGCAAGAGGTGTGGAGTTAAAAGATAAAGAATCACACATAAAGTGGGAGTTGTCACAGTTACTCTTTGTTGATGACACTGTGCTCTTGGGAGATTCTGAAGAGAAGTTGCAGAGGTTGGTGGATGAATTTGGTAGGGTACGTAAAAGAAGAAAATTAAAAGTGAATACAGGAAAGAGAAAGGTTATGAGGATAACAAAAAGATTAGGTTATGAAAGATTGGATATCAGATTGGAGGGAGAGAGTATGGAGGAGGTTAATGTATTCAGATATTTGGGAGTGGACGTGTCAGTGGATGGGTCTATGAAAGATGAGGTGAATCATAGAAATTGTTGAGGGGAAAAGGGGGTGAGCGGTTTGCACTTAGGAGTCTGTGGAGACAAAGAACTTGGTCCTTGGAGGCAAAGAGGGGGAATGTATGAGAGTATATTTTTTACCAACGCTCTTATATGGGTGTGAAGCATGGGTGATGAATGTTGCAGCGAGGAGAAGGCTGGAGGCAGTGGAGATGTCATGTCTGAGGGCAATGTGTTGTGGTGTGAATATAATGCAGAGAATTCGTAGTTGGAAGTTAAGAGGTGCGGGATTGCCAAAACTGTTGTCCAGAGGGGGGAGGAAGGGTTGTTGAGGTGGTTCGGACTGTAGAGAGAATGGAGCGAAACAGAATGACTTCAAGAGTGTATCAGTCTGTAGTGGAAGGAAGGCGGGGTAGGGGTCCGCCTAGGAAAGGTTGGAGGGAGGGGGTTAAAGGAGGTTTTGTGTGCGAGGGGCTTGGACTCCCAGCGGGCATGCATGAGCGTGTTTGATAGGAGTGAATCGAGACAAATGGTTTTTAATTTCTTGACGTGCTGTTGGAGTGTGAGCCCAAAATTACATTTATGAAGGGATTCAGGGAAACCGGCAGGCCAGACTTGAGTCCTGGAGATGGGGGAAGTACAGTGCCTGCACTCTGAAGGAGGTGGTGTTAATGTTGCAGTTTAAAATCTGTAGTGTAAAGCACCCTTATGGCAAGACAGTGATGGAGTGAATAATTGTGAAAGATTTTCTTTTTCTGGGAACCCTGCCTTGGTGGGAATCGGCCAGGGTGTTAATAATAAAAAAATGTACGTATATATATATATATATATATATATATATATATAAAATATATATATATATATATATATATATATATATTTTATATATATATATAATATATTATATTATATATTGTGTGTGTATATATATATTATATATATATATATATTATATATATATATATATATATATATATATATATATATATATGTGTGTAATATATAAAATATAAATATATATATATATATATATATATTATATAATATATATATATATATATATATATATATATATATATATATACATATATATATGCAAAACAACCACTGTGAAAGAGTAGTGAAATTCCCATGCGTTTCGTGACTACTCACATTGTTAGGAACTATGAAAGTAATACATCAAAGGAAGACAATTAAAGGGCTTAGACTCACCTCACAGTCAACCCCCCAACAAAAAAACACTGATGCGTACAATACCAACCCATAAGAAAAGAGGGAAAACCCGCAGCAGGTCCACTGGTCCAACT
>NC_069474.1:1815494-1869970 GCF_026875155.1 Cherax quadricarinatus | reverse complement strand
GTAAGCCCCTTGGTCCAGTGAAGACCTTGTTCCCGTGTGACTTTGTTTGATAATTTTTTAAAAAACCGACAAGTTGAAGATTAACATTATCACATATGGTCTTTTTTTCGGAAAACTTTTCGCCCACAGTGGCTTCATCATCCATAAAAAAGGGAAAGGGGCGAAAGGGAGGGGAGGAGAATGAGAAATCTCCCCAACCTAAATGATGTGTTCAGTCCATCAATCTTGTGTGTACGCAAGGGCCGGACTGGCTTAATACGAGTAGGTGACGTAAGCAGAGAGGGGGGGGTTAAAGTGGTACCATCCCTATCGAAGTAGGGTTTCCCCAAAAGGGTTGAAAAGTGTTGAAGAATTCTTTGTAAAAAGCCCCCATGATGCTGCCGTGCCTAAAAATTTGGGTGAATGGTTTGAAAAACGACAATTTTAAGATTAGACACTTATGCGCATATGGGAATTTTTTTAGGAAACGTTTGCCCCAGGGGCTTCATCTCCAATACAAAGGGAAGGCGTAAGGAGAGGAGGAAATAGGTAATCACCCCCTCAACCGGGTCGATGTGTTCGGGCCATAAATCTTGTAAAAGTACGCATAGGGCCGTAACGTGGCTTATAACTGATGGGGTGACGTGAACCCCCCACTTGTGGCGAAATTTTTCCTGAAAAAGTTTCCCATAGCGCATAAGTGTCTCAATCTTGATTTTGTTGTTTTTGGTAAAAGTTTTTCGTCAGTGTAAGATTTGTCGTCCGTGAAAGATTTGTCGTCCGGCAATACCTTGTCGTAGTGTAAGCCCTTGTCGTCCCTGTGAGACTTGTCGTCCATTTAAAGGCTTGTCGTCCAGTGTAAGGGGTTTGCGCCCATGTAAACGTTTTCGTCCGTGTAAGGGGGTTTTGTCCAGTGAAAGGGATTTGTCCGTCCGTTAAGGGTGGGGTCCAGTGAAAGAGGTTGTGTCCAGTGTAAAGGTTGTCGCCCATGAAGGGGTGTGTCCATGTAAGAGGTTCGTACAGTTAAGAGGTGTCGTCCAGTGTAAGAGGTTGTCGCATTGAAGAGGTTTGTTCAGTAAAAGAGGTTGTCGTCCATGTAAGAGGGTTGTGTCCAGTTAAAGTTTTTTTTACCATCCATTAAGAATGGTCGTTTTTTTCCTTCCCTGCAAAGGTAACTTACTGATTTTATTAGGTATTAAACAGTATCCAGAGTTTATTTTCAGTGTAAGACCTTGTGCCCAGTGTAAGACCCGTCGGCCAGAAAAACCCCTTTGTCGTACAATAAGAGGTTTCGTCAAGTGTAAAGTTTGTCTTTCCAGTTAAGAGTTTGTTTTTCATTGTAAGAGGCTTGTCGTCCAGGAAGGGGGGGTGTCTCCAAATAAGAGTTTGTCGTCCCAGTGTAAGGGGTTTTGTCGTCCGTGAAGGTTGTCTTTCCACCATTAAGAATGAGTGGGTTTAAAACCTTTCCCCAAATGTAACTTACATGTAGCATGTATGTACTAAATAGCCCCAGAGTTTGTTCGGGGTAAAACCTTGCGTCCAGTGCAAGGACCTTGTCGCAAGTGAAAGGGGTTGATGCTATGAAAGGGGAAACTTGCCCAGTGTAAGGGGTTGTCGCCCCAGTATAAGACTTGTCGCCCAGTGTAAGGGTTGTCGCCAGGTAAAGGTTTTTTTAAACCATCCTTTAAGACATAGTCGATTTAAAAACCTTCCCAGCAAAATGTAACTTACTTGGCTTTAAATTGTAAAAAAACCCCAAAGGTTTTTCGGTAAAACCTTGCGCCCATTAAAAACCTTGTGTCCAGTGAAAAGATTTTGGTTCGGGAAAAGAGGTGCGTCCATGTAAAGAGGTTGTCGCCCCATTGTAAAATTCCCTTTTTCCACCTTTTAAAAATGTGTCGTGTTTTACCTTCCTAGAAGGTAACTTAATGTGTAATTTTATTAAAAGTTTCCTTTTTTTGGTTAATGTAGCCCTTTTCGTGCAGTGAAAGATTTTGTTCCCTGGTAAGGGTTTCCCCAGTTAAGAGTTTGTCTCCAGTGTAAATTGTCGCCCGTGAAAGTTTGTTGAAAAGTGTAAGGGTCGTCCATGAAAAGGCTTGCGTCCAGTGTAAGAGCTTGTGTCCAGGTAAGGGGTTGTCGTCCAGTGAAAGAGCTTTTTTGTCCAGTGTGAGCTTGTCGCCCAGTGTAGAGCTTGTTGTCCAGTGTAAAAAGGGTTGTCCCAGTGTAAGGCTTTTTGCCAGTGAAAAGGGTTGTCGCCCATGTAAGGTTGTCGTCCAGGTAAAGCTGTGTCCGTGTAAGTCTTGTGACCTGTTAAGGGGTTGTCCCCAGGAAAGGGTTTCGCCCCATGAAAACTTGTCTCCGTGTAAGGCTTCCGCCAGTGTAAGAGCTTGTCGCCCATTTAAGATTTTGTTGACATGTGTAAGGGTTCGACCATGTAAGAGGTGTACCGTGAAGAGGTTTCGTCCAGTGAAAAGACTTGTCGCCCTGTAAGATCTTTTTGACCAGTGTAAGAGGTTGTCACAGTGAAAGAGGTTGTGCCCAGTGTAAGAGGTTGTTTTTACCATCCAAAACTTTCGTTTTTATTCCCTTTCCCTGAGAAGGTAACTTACATGATGTATGTATGGATTAAAACATACCCAAAGGTATATTCATGTAAACCTTGTGTCCGGGTTTTTAAGAGGTTGTCGTCCAGGGAAGGGGTTGTCGTCCGTTTAAGGGGGTTTTGTCGTCCATGTAAGAGGTTTCTTAACCCCCCTTTAAGACAGTGTCGTTTTTTTTTCCTTTCCCCTGCAAAAGGGTAATTACATGATGTAGTAGGTTTAAACATATCCAGATTTAAAAGTTCGTATAAACTTTTCGTCCAGTGTAAGTCCTTGTCTCCAGTGTAAGACATTGCGTTATGTAGCATTGTCGCCCAGGGGTAAGACCTTGTCGTCCAGTGAAAGAGGTTGTCGACCAGAGAAAAGGTTGTTGTCCAGTGTAAGATGTTGTCGTCCAGTGAAAAGGGTTGTCGTACAGTTTAAGAGGATATTGTCCAGTGTAAGCGGTTGTCGTCCAGTGTAAGAGGTTGTCGTTCAGTGTAAGAGGTTGTCTTTAACATCCAGTGTAAGACCTTGTTGTCCTGTGTAAGACCTTGTTGTCCAATGTAAGTCATTGTTGTCCAGTGTAAGACCTTGTTGTCCAGCGTAAGACCTTGTTGTCCAGTGTAAGACCTTGTTGTCCAGTGTAAGACCTTGTTGTCCAGTGTAAGACCTCATTGTCCAGAGTAAGACCTTGTTGTTCAGAGTAAGACCTTGTTGTCCAGTGTAAGAACTTGTTGTCCAGTGTAAGTCATTGTTGTCCAGTGTAAGACTGTTGGTTGTTCCAGTGTAAGACCTTTTTGTTGTCCATTGAAAGACTTGTTGTACAGGGGTAAGTCATTGTTGTCCAGTGTAAGACCTTGTTGTCCAGTGTAAGTCATTGTTGTCCAGTGTAAGACCTTGTTGTCCAGTGTAAGACCTTGTCGTCCAGTGTAAGACCTTGTCGTCCAGTGTAAGACCTTGTTTTCCAGAGTAAGACCTTGTTGTCCAGCGTAAGACCTTGTTGTCCAGTGTAAGACCTTGTTGTCCAGTGAAAGACCTTGTCGTCCAGTGTAAGACATTGTCGTCCAGTGTAAGACCTTGTTGTCCAGAGTAAGACCTTGTTGTCCAGTGAAAGACCTTGTTGTCCAGTGTAAGACCTTGTTGTCCAGTGTAAGACCTTGTTGTCCAGTGTAAGACCTTGTTGTCCAGTGTAAGACCTTGTTGTCCAGTGTAAGACCTTGTTGTCCAGTGTAAGACCTTGTTGTCCAGTGTAAGACCTTGTCCAGTGTAAGACCTTGTTGTCCAGCGTAAGACCTTGTCCAGTGTAAGACCTTGTCGTCCAGTGTAAGACCTTGTTGTCCAGTGTAAGACCTTGTTGTCCAGTGTAAGCCCTTTGTTGTCCTTTTGTAAGCCCTTGTTGTCCTGTGTAAGACCTTGTTGTCCAGTGTAAGACCTTGTTGTCCAGTGAAAGACCTTGATGTACAGTGTAAGTCATTGTTGTCCCGTGTAAGACCTTGTTGTCCAGTGTAAGTCATTGTTGTCCAGTGTAAGACCTTGTTGTCCAGTGTAAGACTTTGTTGTCCTGTGTAAGACCTTGTTGTCCAGTGTAAGACCTTGTTGTCCAGTGTAAGTCCTAGTTGTCCAGTGTAAGATCTTGTTGTCCAGTGTAAGACTTTGTTGTCCTGTGTAAGACCTTGTTGTACAGTGTAAGACCTTGTTGTCCAGTGTAAGACCTTGTTGTCCAGTGTAAGACCTTGTTGTCCAGTGTAAGACCTAGCTGTGCAGTGTAAGACCTTGTTGTCCAGTGTAAGACCTTGTTGTCCAGTGTAAGACCTTGTTGTCCAGTGTAAGACCTAGCTGTCCAGTGTAAGACCTTGTTGTCCAGTGTAAGACCTTGTTGTCCAGTGTAAGACCTTGTTGTCCAGTGTAAGACCTTGTTGTCCAGTGTAAAACCTTGTTGTCCAGTGTAAGACCTTGTTGTCCAGTGTAAGACCTTGTTGTCCTGTGTAAGACCTTGTTGTCCAGTGTAAGATCTTGTTGTCCAGTGTAAGATCTTGTTGTCCAGTGTAAGACCTTGTTGTCCAGTGTAAAACCTTGTTGTCCAGTGAAAGACCTTGTTGTCCTGTGTTAAACCTTGTTGTCAAGTGTAAGTCATTGTTGTCCAGCGTAAGACCTTGTTGTCCAGCGAAAGATCTTGTTGTCCAGTGTAAGACCTTGTTGTCCAGTGTAAGACCTTGTTGTCCAGTGTAAGACCTTGTTGTCCAGTGTAAGACCTTGTTGTCCAGTGTAAGACCTTGTTGTCCAGTGTAAGACCTTGTCGTCCAGTGTAAGATCTTGTCGTCCAGTGTAAGGCCTTGTTGTCCAGAGCAAGACCTTGTTGTCCAGTGTAAGACCTTGTTGTCCAGTGTAAGACCTTGTTGTCCAGTGAAAGACCTTGTCGTCCAGTGTAAGACCTTGTCGTCCAGTGTAAGACCTTGTTGTCCAGAGTAAGACCTTGTTGTCCAGTGAAAGACCTTGTTGTCCAGTGTAAGACCTTGTTGTCCAGTGAAAGAACTTGTTGTTCAGTGTAATACCTTGTTGTCCAGTGTAAGACCTTGTTGTCCAGTATAAGACCTTGTTGTCCAGTGTAAGACCTTGTTGTCCAGTGTAAGACCTTTTTGTCCAGTGTAAGACCTTGTCCAGCATAAGACCTTGTTGTCCAGAGTAAGACCTTGTCGTCCAGTGTAAGACCTTGTTGTCCAGTGTAAGACCTTGTTGTCCAGTGAAAGACCTTGTCGTCCAGTGTAAGACCTTGTCGTCCAGTGTAAGACCTTGTCGTCCAGTGTAAGAGGTTGTCTTCAAGTGTAAGAGGTTTTCGTCCAGTGTAAGAGCTTGTTTTCCAGTTGAAAGAGGTTGTCGTCCAGTGAAGAGCTTTTTTTCCCCAGTGTAAGAGGTTTGTGTCCAGTGTAAAGTTTTCGTCTAGTGAAAGAGGTTGTCGTCCAGTGTAAGAGGTTGTCGTCCAGTGTAAGAGGTTGTCGTCTAGTGTAAGAGGTTGTCGTCCAGTGTAAGAGGTTGTCGTCCAGTGTAAGCGGTTGTCGTCCCTTCTAAGACGTTGTCGTCCAGTGTAAGAGCTTGTCGTCAAGTGAAAGACCTTGTTGTCCAGTGAAAGAGGTTGTCGTCCAGTGTAGGAGCTTATCCTCCAGTGTAAGACCTTGTCGTCCAGTGTAAGTGGTTGTCGTCCAGTTTAAGCGGTTGTCGTCCAGTGTGAGACATTGTCGTCAAGTGTAAGACCTTGTTGTCCAGTGTAAGAGCTTATCCTCGAGTGAAAGACCTTGTTGTCCAGTGTAAGAGGTTGTCGTCCAGCGTAAGAGCTTGTCGTCCAGTGTAAGAGGTTGTCTTTACCATCCATTAAGACATGGGTCGAGTTATAACCTTCCCTGCAGAATGTAACTTACATGTTGCATGTATGGTACTAAACAGTACCCAGAGTTTAGTTCAGTGTAAAACCTTGTCGTCCAGTGCAAGACCTTTTCGTCAATTGAAAGAGGTTGTCGTCCAGTGTAAGAGGTTGTCTTTACCATCCATTAAGACATGTGTCGTGTTATTACCTTCCCTGCAGAAGGTAACTTACATGATGTATGTATGGTATTAAACAGTATCCAGAGTTTAGTTCAGTATAAGATCTTTTCGTCCAGTGTAAGTCCTTGTCGTCCAGTGTAAGATGTTGTCGTCTAGTGTAAGACATTGTCGTCCAGTGTAAGACCTTGTCGTCCAGTGTAAGAGGTTGTCGACCAGAGTAAGAGGTTGTTGTCCAGTGTAAGATGTTGTCGTCCAGTGAAAAGAGTTGTCGTACAGTTTAAGAGGTTGTCTTTAACATCCAGTGTAAGACCTTGTTGTCCTGTGTAAGACCTTGTTGTCCAATGTAAGTCATTGTTGTCCAGTGTAAGACCTTGTTGTCCAGCGTAAGACCTTGTTGTCCAGTGTAAGACCTTGTTGTCCAGTGTAAGACCTTGTTGTCCAGTGTAAGACCTTATTGTCCAGAGTAAGACCTTGTTGTTCAGAGTAAGACCTTGTTGTCCAGTGTAAGAACTTGTTGTCCAGTGTAAGTCATTGTTGTCCAGTGTAAGACCTTGTTGTCCAGTGTAAGTCATTGTTGTCCAGTGTAAGACCTTGTTGTCCAGTGTAAGACCTTGTTGTCCAGTGAAAGACCTTGTTGTACAGTGTAAGTCATTGTTGTCCAGTGTAAGACCTTGTTGTCCAGTGTAAGTCATTGTTGTCCAGTGTAAGACCTTGTTGTCCAGTGTAAGACCTTGTCGTCCAGTGTAAGACCTTGTCGTCCAGTGTAAGACCTTGTTTTCCAGAGTAAGACCTTTTTTGTCCCAGTGTAAGACCTTGTTGTCCGTGTAAAAACCTTGTTGTCCAGTGAAAGACCTTGTCGTCCAGTGTAAGACCTTGTCGTCCAGTGTAAGACCTTGTTGTCCAGAGTAAGACCTTGTTGTTCAGTGAAAGACCTTGTTGTCCAGTGTAAGACCTTGTTGTCCAGTGTAAGACCTTGTTGTCCAGTGTAAGACCTTGTTGTCCAGTGTAAGACCTTGTTGTCCAGTGTAAGACCTTGTTGTCCAGTGTAAGACCTTGTTGTCCAGTGTAAGACATTGTTGTCCAGTGTAAGACCTTGTCCAGTGTAAGACCTTGTTGTCCAGCGTAAGACCTTGTCGTTCACTGTAAGACCTTGTCGTCCAGTGTAAGACCTTGTTGTCCAGTGTAAGACCTTGTTGTCCAGTGTAAGACCTTGTCGTCCAGTGTAAGACCTTGTCGTCCAGTGCAAGACCTTGTTGTCCAGTGTAAAACCTTGTCGTCCAGTGTAAGACCTTGTCGTACAGTGTAAGACCTTGTCGTACAGTGTAAGACCTTGTCGTACAGTGTAAGACCTTGTTGTCCAGTGTAAGAGCTTTTTTGTCCAGTGAAAGAGCTTGTCGTCCAGTGTAAGAGCTTGTTGTCCATTGTGAGAGCATGTCTTCTAGTGTAAGAGCTCGTTGTCCAGTGTAAGACCTTGTCGTCCAGTGTAAGAGGTTGTCGACCAGTGTAAGAGGTTGTTGTCCAGTGTAAGACCTTGTCGTACAGTGTAAGACCTTGTTGTCCTCTGTAAGACCTTGTTGTCCAATGTAAGTCATTGTTGTCCAGTGTAAGACCTTGTTGTCCAGCGTAAGACCTTGTTGTCCAGTGTAAGACCTTGTTGTCCAGTGAAAGACCTTGTTGTCCAGTGTAAGACCTTGTTGTCCAATGTAAGTCATTGTTGTCCAGTGTAAGACCTTGTTGTCCAGCGTAAGACCTTGTTGTCCAGTGTAAGACCTTGTTGTCCAGTGTAAGTCCTTGTTGTCCAGTGTAAGACCTTGTTGTCCAGAGTAAGACCTTGTTGTCCAGAGTAAGACCTTGTTGTCCAGTGTAAGAACTTGTTGTCCAGTGTAAGTCATTGTTGTCCAGTGTAAGACCTTGTTGTCCAGTGTAAGATCTTGTCGTCCATTGTAAGACCTTGTTGTCCAGTGTAAGACCTTGTTGTCCAGTGTAAGTCATTGTTGTCCAGTGTAAGACCTTGTTGTCCAGTGTAAGACCTTGTTGTCCAGTGAAAGACCTTGTTGTCCAGTGTAAGTCATTGTTGTCCAGTGTAAGACCTTGTAGTCCAGTGTAAGACCTTGTTGTCCAGTGTAAGTCATTGTTGTCCAGTGTAAGACCTTGTTGTCCAGTGTAAGACCTTGTCGTCCAGTGTAAGACCTTGTCGTCCAGTGTAAGACCTTGTTTTCCAGAGTAAGACCTTGTTGTCCAGTGTAAGACCTTGTTGTCCAGTGTAAGACCTTGTTGTCCAGTGAAAGACCTTGTAGTCCAGTGTAAGACCTTGTCGTCCAGTGTAAGACCTTGTTGTCCAGAGTAAGACCTTGTTGTCCAGTGAAAGACCTTGTTGACCAGTGTAAGACCTTGTTGTCCAGTGTAAGACCTTGTTGTCCAGTGTAAGACCTTGTTGTCCAGTGTAAGACCTTGTTGTCCAGTGTAAGACCTTGTTGTCCAGTGTAAGACTTTGTTGTCCAGTGTAAGACCTTGTTGTCCAGTGTAAGACCTTGTACAGCGTAAGACCTTGTTGTCCAGAGTAGGACACTGTCGTCCAGTCTAAGACCTTGTTGTCCAGTGTAAGACCTTGTCGTCCACTGTAAGACCTTGTCGTCCAGTGTAAGACCTTGTCGTTCACTGTAAGACCTTGTCGTCCAGTGTAAGACCTAGTCGTCCAGTGTAAGACCTTGTTGTCCAGTGTAAGACCTTGTTGTCCAGTGTAAAACCTTGTCGTCCAGTGTAAGACCTTGTCGTACTGTGTAAGACCTTGTCGTACAGTGTAAGACCTTGTTGTCCAGTGTAAGAGCTTTTTTGTCCAGTGAAAGAGCTTGTCGTCCAGTGTAAGAGCTTGTCGTCCATTGTGAGAGCATGTCTTCTAGTGTAAGAGCTCGTTGTCCATTGTAAGGCATTGTCGTCCAGTGTAACAACTTGTCGTCCAGTAGAAGACATTGTCGTCCAGTGTAAGAGCTAGCCGTCCAGTGTAAGAGCTTGTTGACCAGTGTAACAGCTTGTCGTCCAGTGTAGAGCTTGTCGTTCATTGTAAGACCTTGTTGTCCAGTGTAAGACCTTGTCGTCCACTGTAAGACCTTGTCGTGCAGTGTAAGACCTTGTTGTCCAGTGTAAGAGCTTGTTGTCCAGTGAAAGAGCTTGTCGTTCATTGTAAGACCTTGTTGTCCAGTGTAAGACCTTGTTGTCCAGTGTAAGACCTTGTCGTCCAGTGTAAGAGGTTGTCGTCCAGTGTAAGAGGTTTTCGTCCAGTGTAAGAGCTTGTCGTCCAATGTTAGAGCTTGTCGTACAGAGTATGAGGTTGTCGTCAAGTGTAAGAGCTTGTCGTCCAGTGTAAGAGCTTGTTTTCCAGTGTAAGAGGTTGTCGTCCAATGTAAGAGGTTGTCGTCCAGTGTAAGAGCTTGTCGTCCAGTGTAAGAGCTTGTAGTCCAGCGTAAGAGCTTTTTTTCCAGTGTAAGAGGTTGTCGTCCAGTGTAAGAGGTTGTCGTCCAGTGTAAGAGCTTGTCGTCCAGTGTAAGAGCTTGTCGTCCAGTGTAAGAGCTTGTCGTCCAGTGTAAGAGGTTGTCTTTACCATCCATTAAGACATGTGTCGTGTTATTACCTTCCCTGCAGAAGGTAACTTACATGATGTAAGTATGGAATTAACCAGTATCTAGAGTTTAATTCAGTGTAAGACCTTGTCGTCCAGTGTAAGAGGTTGTCGTCCAGTGTAAGCGGTTGTCGTCCCTTCTAAGACGTTGTCGTCCAGTGTAAGAGCTTATCCTCCAGTGTAAGACCTTGTCGTCCAGTGTAAGAGGTTGTCGTCCAGTTTAAGCGGTTGTCGTCGTGTGTGAGACATTGTCGTCCAGTGTAAGAGCTAGTCGTCAAGTGTAAGACCTTGTTGTCCAGTGTAAGACCTTGTTGTCCAGTGTAAGACCTTGTTGTCCAGTGTAAGAGCTTGTTGTCCAGTATAAGACCTTGTCGTCCAGTGTAAAACCTTGTCATCCAGTGTAAGACCTTGTCGTCCAGTGTAAGACCTTGTCGTCCAGTGTAAGACCTTGTTGTCCAGTGTAAGACCTAGGCGTTCAGTGTAAGACCTTGTCGTCCATTGTAAGAGGTTGCCGTCCAGTGTAAGAGGTTGTCGTCCAGTGTAAGGGGTTGTCGTCCAGTGTAAAAGGATGTCGTCCAGTGTAAGATCTTGTTGTCAAGTGTAAGAGGCTGCCGTCCAGTGTTAGAGCTTCTCGTCCAGTGAAAGAACTTGTTGTCCAGTGTAAGAGGTTGTCTATACCATCCATTAAGGCATGTGTCGTGTTATTACTTTCGCTGAGTAGGTAACTTACATGATGTATGTATGGTATTAAACAGTATCCAGAGTTTAGGTCAGTGTAAGACCTTGTTGTCCAGTGTAAGACCTTTTCGTCCAGTGTAAGAGGTTGTCGTCCAGTGTAAGAGGTTGTCGTCCAGTGCAAGAGGTTGTCGTCCAGTGTAAGAGGTTGTCGTCCATTGTAAGAGGTTGTCGTCCATTGTAAGAGGTTGTCTTTACCATCTGTTAAGACATGTGTCGTATTGTTGCCTTTCCTGCAGAAGGTAACTTACATGATGTATGTATTGTATTAAACAGTAACCAGAGTTTAGTTCAGTGTAAGACCTTGTCGTCCAGTGTAAGACCTTGTCGTACAGTGTAAGAGGTTGTCGTCCAGTGAAAAAGGTTGTCGTCGAGTGTAATTGGTTGTCGTCCAGTGTAAGAGGTTGTCTTTACCATCCATTAAGACATGTGTCGTGTCATTACCTCCCCTGCAGAAAGTATCTTTCATGATGTATGTATGGTACTAAACAGTATCCAGAGTTTAGTTCAGTGTAAGACCTTGTCGTCCAGTGAAAGACCTTGTCGTCCAGCGTAAGAGGTTTTCGTCCAGTGTAAGAGGTTGTCGTCCTGTGTTAGAGCTTGTCGTGCAGTGTAAGAGCTTGTTGTCCAGTGTAAGAGGTTGACTTTACCATCCATTAAGACATGTGTCGTGTTATTACCTTCCCTGCAGAAGGTTACTTACATGATGTATGTATGGTGTTAAACAGTATCCAGAGTTTAGTTCAGTGTAAGACCTTGTCGTCCGGTTTAAGATTTTGTTGTCCAGTGCAAGAGCTTGTCGTCCATTGTAAGAAAGAGCTTGTTGTCCAGTGTAAGAGGTTGTCTTTTCCATCCATTAAGACATGTGTCGTGTTATTACCTTCCATGCAGTAGGTAACTTACATGATGTTGTGATGTAATCCAGCTGGGCTTGTGAGGTCTCTGGGGAGACCTATTTTAACCAATTATATGGTCACACCTTGCCTTGGCAAACGTCTGTCAGCCACGCTCACGTCTGAGGTCTTTTGTTCTTAACGGCGTCAGACCTAGGCGTCAGGTCGTACACGTGGTTGTGGAGAGGTGCTTGGACCACCATAAAATCCCAACGAAGAGCATGATCAGGAGATTCGTGCGGAGCTGCTGCTGGGGTGCAGAGCTCATGAGCATAGACTTCGAGCGGAGCTGCTGCTGGGGTGCAGGGCACGGGAGAAGGCTGCTTAAGTCTCTGGAGGAGACTGTTGGAGGCATTGGGCAGAGTACTGGCTTGGCGCAGTACTCGTGCTGTGTAGGTCTTGGGACCTGTGGCTTAGTTACTGTGGTGAACTGCCCTCTGAACTATATTGTAAGTTACATTCATTTTGGTCAAGTTCATTGTATTCCCTGTCTCACTGCTTATACATACCATCCCATTTATCTAAACCACAATAAAGTTCTCCTGTTCCCAAATATATTATTGTACAAGGACTTAACATAAACTATGTTTGAGTAGAATAGTAATATTCACTGTCACAGTTATTTGCTCATTTCACCATTTATTTATGTTTAGTTAAAGTAGTGAGAGGGTGAGTAGTGTGGAGTGTGTTGGGTAGAGTAATGAGAGGTGAAGGTGTAGTCACCAGTGACCTCACATTACCTACCGACCTCCGCTAATCATCTCTCCTACCACTTCGGCTGCCTGTCCCCTGCCTACTGACTCCCTCCGCTTACCCCCATATTCCCCTAATCATTACCCCCCTACATGACAATGTATGTAGGGTATTAAACAGTATCCAGAGTTTAGTTCGGTGTAAGACCTTGTCGTCCAGTGTAAGAGGTTGTCGTCCAGTGTAAGAGGTTTAGGTCCAGGGTAAGAGCTTGTCATTCAGTGTAAGAGGTTGTCGTCCAGTGTAAGAGGACGTCGTCCAGTGTAAGAGGTTGTCGACCAGTGTAAGAGGTTGTCTTTACCATCCATTAAGACATGTGTCGTGTTATTACCTTCCCTGCAGAAGGTAACTTACATGATGTATGTATGGTATTAAACAGTATCCAGAGTTTAGTTCAGTGCAAGACCTCGTCGTCCAGTGTAGGACCTTGTCGTCCAGTGTAAGAGGTTGTCGTCCTCTGTAAGAGGTTGTCGTCCAGTGTAAGAAATTGTCGTCCATTGTAAGAGGTTCTCTTTACGATCCATTAAGACATGTGTCGTGTTAAGTCCTTCACTGCAGAAGGTAACTTACATGATGTATGTATGGAATTAAAGAGTATCCAGAGTTTAGTTCAGTGTAAGACCTTGTTGTCCAGTGTAAGACCTTGTAGTCCAATGTAAGAGGTTGTCGTCTAGTGTTAGAGGTTGTCTTCCAGTGTAAGATCTTGTCGTCTAGTGTAAGAGGTTGTCGTCCAGTGCAAGAGGTTGTCGTCCAGTGTAAGAGCTTGACGTACAGTATAAGGTGTAGTCCTTTAAAGTTTCTTTACATCTTAGACTTTGTCGTGTTTTCCTTCCCTCAGAAGGACTTTAATGATGTATGTATGGTATTAACTAACCAGTTTTAGTTCAGTGTTAGACCTTTGCCATGAAAGAGGTTTCCTGCAGTGTAGAGGTTTTTCGCGGTAAGAGTTGTGTCCAGTTAAGAGTTGTCTTTTACCTCCATTAAGCATGTGTCTGTTATTACCTCCCTGCAGAAGGTACTTTTGATGTATTATGGTATTAAAGTATCCAATTTTGTTTTAGTGTAAGACTTGTTTTGTCCAGTGTAAGACCTTGTCGTCCATTTTAAGGGTTATCGTCCAGTGTAGAGTTGTCGCTTTTAAGAGGTTGTCGTCCATTATAAACTTGTGTTTTAGTGTAAGAGGTTTCTACGTGTAGAGGTTGTCGTTTCCCGTGTAAGAGGTTGTCGTCCAGTGTAAAGGTGTCGTCCATGTAGAGGTTGTTTGTCATGTTGGTTTGTCTCCAGTGTAAGCGTTGTCTTTACCATCCATTAAGACTTGTCGTGATTTACCCTTCCTGCAAAGGTAACTTACATGATGTTGTTTATGGGTATTAAACAGTATCCAGAGTTTAGTTCAGCTTAGACATTGTTGTCCATGTAGAGGTTGTCGTCCAGTGAAAGCTGTCGTCCAGTGTAAGAGGTTGCGTCCATGTGTAAGAGCTTTCGTCCCAGTGTAAGACCTTTTTTCGTCCAGTAAAAGAGGATGTCTCCAGTGTAAGAGGTTGTCGTCCAGTGTTTAAAAGCTTGTGTCCAGTATAAGAGGTTGTTCTACCAGTGTAAGTGGTTTGTCGTCCAGTGTTAAAGCTTTCGTCCAGTTGTAAAGGTTGTGTCATGTAAGACCTTTCGTTCCCGTGTAACCTTGTCGTCCAGTGTAAGAGGTTGTCGTCCAGTGTAAGAGCTTGTCGTCCAGTGTAAGAGGTTGTCGTCCAGTGTAAGAGCTTGTCGTCCAGTATAAGAGGATGTCTACCAGTGTAAGAGGTTGTCGTCCAGTGTAAGAGGTTGTCGTCCAGTGTAAGAGGTTGTCGTCCAGTGTAAGAGGGTTGTCGTCAAGTGTAAGAGGTTGTCGTCCAGTGTAAGAGGTTGTCGTCCAGTGTAATAGGTTGTCGTCCAGTGTAAGAGCTTGTCGTCCAGTGTAAGACCTTGTCGTCCAGTGTAAGAGGTTGTCGTCCATGTAAGAGGTTTCGTTTCCCGTGTAAGAGGGTGTCGTCAAGTGTAAGAGGTTGTCGTCCAGTGTAAGAGGTTGTCGTCCAGTGTAAGAGGTTGTCGTCCAGTGTAAGAGGGTGTCGTCAAGTGTAAGAGGTTGTCGTCCAGTGTAAGAGGGTGTCGTCAAGTGTAAGAGGTTGTCGTCCAGTGTAAGAGGTTGTCGTCCAGTGTAAGAGGTTGTCTTTACCATCCATTAAGACATGTGTCGTGTTATTACCTTCCCTGCAGAAGGTAACTTACATGATATATGTATGGTATTAATCAGTATCCAGAGTTTAGTTCAGTGTATGACCTTGTTGATCAGTGAAAGAGGTTGTCCTCCAGTGTAAGAGGTTTTCGTCCAGTGTAAGAGGTTGTCGTCCAGTGTAAGACCTTGTCGTCCAGTGTAAGAGGTTGCCGTCCCGTGTAAGAGGTTGTCGTCCAGTGTAAGAGCTTGTCATTACCATTCATTAAGGGAAAGTGTCGTGTTAAATTTCCTTCCTGCAGAGGTAACTTACATGATGTATGTATTGTAATAAACAGTATCCAGAGTTTAGTTCAGTGTAAAACCTTCTCGTCCAGTGTAAGACCTTGTTGTCCAGTGCAAGAGGTTATCGTCCAGTGTAAGAGGTTGTAATCCAGTGTAAGAGGTTGTCGTCCAGTGTAAGAGGTTGTAATCTAGTGTAAGAGGTTGTCGTCTAGTGTAAGAGGTTGTCGTCCATTGTAAGAGCTTGTCGTCTAGTGTAAGAGGTTGTCGTGCAGTGTAAGAGCTTGTCGTCCAGTGTAAGAGGTTTTTCGTCCATGTAAGAGGTTGTCCTCCAAGGTTTTAAAGGTTGTCGTCCAGGTTTAAATGGTTTGTCGTCCCGTGTAAGAGGTTGTCGTCCATTGTAAGAGCTTGTCGTCTAGTGTAAGAGGTTGTCGTGCAGTGTAAGAGCTTGTCGTCCAGTGTAAGAGGTTGTCGTCCAGTGTAAGAGGTTGTCCTCCAGTGTAAGAGGTTGTCGTCCAGTGTAAGAGGTTGTCGTCCAGTGTAAGAGTTTGTCGTTCAGTGTAAGAGGTTGTCCACCTTGTCAATTCCTCTCAGTATTTTGTATGTCGTTATCATGTCCCCCCTATCTCTCCTGTCCTCCAGTGTCGTCACGTTGGTTTCCCTTAACCTCTCCTCGTAGGACATACCTCTTAGCTCTGGGATTAGTCTTGTTGCAAACCTTTGCACTTTCTCTAGTTTCTTCACGTGCTTTGCTAGGTGTGGGTTCCAAACTGGTGCCCCATACCCAAAATTGGGCCTAAGTACACGGTGTACAGGTCTGAATGATTCCTTTTAGATGTCGGAAGCTGTTCTGAGGCTGCTAGGCGCCCCAATTTTGCGTAGCAGTTATTGGGTTGATGGTGCGCTTCAGGAGATGTGCCTGGGTGTTATACTCACCCAAGATCTTTTTCCTTGATAGGTTTGTAGTCTCTGACCCCCTAGACTGTACTCCGTCCCGCGGCCTTCTTTGCCCTTCCCCAATCTTCATGCTTTGCACTGGTGGGATTGAAATCCAGGGACCAATTGCTGGAACAGGTTTTGCACCCGTCCAATCCCTTGTAGGTTCTCGTGGCCGTCTTCTTTGAATGAATTCTTTCATAACTTCACGCATCTGCAAACAGGACCCTCAGAGTCTATTCCTTCCGTATGTCGGTTCACAATTTCCGGAAACAGCACGGTCCAGGATGACCCCTCGGGACCCGGGTCACAGGTGCCCCACCTGACACCCTCGGGCCACGTACCATGACTCGCTGCTGTCTTCCTGAAATATTCCCTGACCATTGTAGTGCCTTCCCTGTTTATCTGCCCTTGGTCCTCCAGTTTTTTGCACCCAAACTTTGTGTGGAACTGTGTCAAACGCCTTCTTGCAGTCCAAGAAATGCAATCGCCCACCCCCTTCTCTCTTGGTCTTACTGCTGTCACCATGTCATAGAACTCCAAATGGTTTGTGACACAGGGTTTCCCGTCCCTGAAACCATGTTGGCTGCTGTTGATGAGATCATTTCCCTTTTTAGGTTTTTCCCAAAACTCTTCTCCTGATAATCTTCTCCATGATTTTGCATACTATACATGTCAGTGGACACTGGTCTGTAGTTTAATGGTTCATGTCTGTCTCCTTTTTTAAAGATGGGACTACATTTGCTGTCTTCCATGCCTCGGCAATCTCCCTGTTTCGTAGATGTATTGAATATTGTTGTTAGGGGTACACATAGCGCTCTCTCCCTCTCTCAAAACCATGGGGAAAATGTTATCTGGCCCCATGCCTTTGAGTATCTAGCTCACTCAGAAGCCTCTTCACTTCTTCCTCGGTTGTGTGCACTGTGTCCAGCACTTGGGGGTGTGCCCCACCTCTCCGTCTTTCTGGAGTCCCTTCTGTCTCCTCTGTGAACACTTCTTTGAATCTCTTGTTGAGTTCTTCACATACTTCACGGTCATTTTTTGTTGTCTCTCCCCCTCTGTGTGTGTGTGTGTGTGTGTGTGTGTGTGTTTGTGTACTCACCTAGTTGTACTCACCTAGTTGGGGTTTTGCGGGGGTCGAGTCCGAGCTCCTGGCCCCGCCTCTTCACTGATCGCTACTAGGTCACTCTCCCTGAGCCGTGAGCTTTATGTACCTCTGCTTAAAGTATGTATGGATCCTGCCTCCACTACATCGCTTCCCAAACTATTCACTTACTGACTACTCTGGGCTGAAGAAATACTTCCTAACATGTGTAAAGTGTATGTGTATGTGTATGAGTGTGTGTGTGTGTGTGTGTGTGTGTGTGTGTGTGTGTGTGTGGTGTGTGTGTGTGTGTGTGAGTATGAGTGTGTGTGTGTGTATGAGTGTGTGTGTATGAGTGTGTGTGCGTGTGTGTGTATGAGTTTGTGTATGTGTGTGTGTGTGTTTTGTGTGTGTGTGTGTGTTGTGTGTGTGTGTGTGTGTGTGTTGTGTGTGGTGTGTGTGTGTTTTGTGTGTTTATGTGTGTGTGTGTATGAATTTTTTATGTGTGTGTGTGTGAGAGAGAGAGACTCAGCAATCAACATTTGCACCAATAACTCACTACAGTTGTGACCGGGTGTGGAAGTGTGAATTGCTCATTACTCTAAAATTTGTTCATGATTGCAGCCATGTATAAACGTAAGTAACCATTCTTACAGTATTCATTACCTTTGTAACTTGTGAGTTCATTACCTTTGTAACTTGTGAGTTCATTACCTTGTACCTAGTTCAGCCATCAAAACTTTGGAGCCCGGTCGCTGGACCCATTGTGTACCTCTGTAATCTGTAAATACCTTTGTAACTTGTCATAATTGTGACTAGACCTACCTGGAGTTCATTACCTTTGTAAATTGTGAATTCATTACCTTTGTAAATTGTGAATTCATTACCTCTGTAACTTGCTCAGCTATCAAAACTTTGAGGCCCAGTCCCTGGACCCATTATGTACCTCTGTAATCTTTTGACTACCGCCCACAGGATGGGTATGGGGTGCATAATAAACATATTAAACTAATTAAACTAACTTTTTAACGTCCCTCTTAATGTCAATATACTGATTCATAAGATGACCCTCACCTCTTTTGATACGCCTATAAATTCCTTTCTTATGCCCAAGTAGATATTTCAGCCTATTATTCATCCATTTTGGGTCATTTCTATTTGATCTAATTTCCTTATAAGGGATAAACGTTCTTTGAGCAGCATGTATAGTGTTCAGAAAACTGTCATATTGATAGCTCTCTTCGTTACCCCAGTCAACAGATGATAAGTGTTCTCTAAGCCCATCGTAATCTGCTAAGCGAAAATCTGGAACTGTTACTGAGTTATCCCTACTATCATACTTCCATTCAATGCTAAATGTAATTGATTTGTGATCGCTTGTGCCGAGTTCCTTATTAATTTCTAAATTATAAACAAGGGTTTCATTGTTCGCCAGAACCAAATCAAGCAGGTTATTTCCCCTTGTAGGTTCTGTCACAAACTGCTTCAAAAAACAATTCTGAACTATTTCTAAGAAGTCATTTGATTCTAAATTCCCAGTCAAGAAATTCCAATCAATGTGACTAAAGTTAAAGTCCCCTAGAATTACTACATTATCATGCCTTGTGGTCTTAACAATTTCCTCCCACAGTAATTTCCCTTGGTCCCTATCTAAGTTTGCGGGACGGTATATCACTCCTAGAATCAGTTTTTTATGCCCCTCTGAAAATTCTATCCAGACAGACTCTGTATGTGTTACTTCAGACTTAATACCCGTTTTTTATGCAACAGTTCAAGTGATCTCGGACATACAATGCCACCCCACCCCCCTTACCGATATTTCTATCTACTTGGAACAATTTAAAACCCTGAATGTGACATTCCGAAGGCATGTCCCGACTTTTTGAATTAAACCATGTCTCAGTGATTGCAAATACATCAATATTACTTGCACTAGCAACTAATCTCAACTCATCCATCTTATTCCTAGCACTACGGGTATTAGCATAATATAATTTTAAAGACCCTCCTTTCTCTTTACCCTTCCTGCTCATATCTGTTTTTTCACTAAACCTATTACTGTCTTTGCCGCCTAGTGCCATTGGCTTTCCAATATCCACCTCATTCTGCCTATTACTCGTTCCCCTAGAACTCATAGCATTACTATACTGGGACTTCACTGTATTTTCGTCTAAACCCATACCACTATATGTTCCTAGTTTAAAGTCCTAACAGCTCCCTCCACTGCGGTTGCTAGTGCCCCCACCCCAGACCTAGATAAGTGAACCCCATCCCTGTCATACATGTCATTTCTGCCATAGAAGAGGTCCCAATTGTCAATGAATGTTACCGCATTCTCCTTACAGTATTTGTCCAGCCAGCAATTGTCACCAATTGCCCTGTAAAACCATTCGTTTCCAACTCCTCTCCTTGGCAAAATATCACATGTGACAGGGGTTCCCACCCTTTTTCCTAATTATCTCTATTGCTGACCTGTACTTGCTAATCAGGTCCTCTCTCCTACGTCTGCCAACATCGTTGCCTCCTGCACTGAGGCAGGTAATAAGATTGCACCCATTACCTTTCATGATGTCGTCCAGACGGCTAACAATATCCCCCATCCCAGCCCCAGGAAAACATACCCTGTGCCTCCTCTTCCTGTCCCTTAGACAAAAGGCCCTATCCATAAACTTAATCTGACTGTCTCCAACTAAAACAATGTTCTTACTTTCATTTGTGGAATTTGTCATGACGTTCTTGATAGTCTTCATTGGGGTATCAAGGGATGTCTCACTCACGTCTGCCAATGCTCCCTTGGTGCTCGTTGTGACGTTCCCAATAGACAACCCACATTCGTCTGGTAACACTGAAAATGGGTTGGAAGTCTCCACAGCAGTCTTCTGGATCTTCGTTGTTTCCGCAACTCCAACAGACTTTTTGATTTTCAGCTTTGTTCCACTGACCAGGTTCCTCTCTTGACCTGAGGACTCACAACAGGATTACTTCGAATCCTCTTGTTTTCCTCTGTCAGTCGCCGTATCTCAAGCTTAGCAACCCTAAGCTCCTCTTTCAGCTGCTGGTACAGTTGCTCAAGAGAGAACATCTTGTGCAGATTCACCAACCCTTATATTCTATATTCTCTGTGGAATTCATTTAATTACAAAGTACATAAGCAAAAATACGGTAGGAAACAGAGCAACACAAATAGCATGTCAGAGCCTACCTCTTAAGTACTTCATCCAGCTTCCTGGCTGTGGGTCATGTGCCCAGAATGCTGCAGGCATTTCCCCTCTGGATCCATACACTGAATCTGTGAAAGGGGAAGCTGACCGCTCTATGGTCTTTGGTTTCTGTGATGAATTTTTCTCCCAGCTCTCCGAGGAACTTTAGAGCACACTTTCCCATGCTCCAAGAATCTTATACCCTACTGGGATGAACTTATAGCAAGGAGAGCAGGTCTTCATATTGGATTAATATTGGCAGAATTACTGACAATATATTAAGTACAAGGACACAAATGCACCTAATGTGACATTTTATTGTGGCAATGTTTCGCTCTCCAGGAGTGAAGCTCCTGGAGAGCGAAACGTTGCCACAATAAAATGTCTAATTAGCTGCATTTGTGTCATTTTACTTAACAGGTCTTCATATTTGTGGATCTTCTGGGTCTCCCTGTAACTGGCGGATCCAGAGTTTCAAGGTATGACAAGTCAGTGTCCGCCGACGTGGCAGGACAGATGTACTGTCAGGCAACCTGCTTACTATCCTTCCAGGGTAGAGTAGTGACTCAATCTGGACGCTTTTGATTTTTGTTAAACCTCAGTATTTGGTGGTTCTCATTCAACTGGGCAAAGTGCTGTGACGAGACTTCTCTTTATGATGTAGTTGACCTCCTCAAGTCTAGTATATATCCCTTCTGATGTATGACACACAAGACCATGAAGTCCGAATTGATCAGCCGACGCCCTGCCGCAAATACACCTATGTTCGATGGGTATGGTGGCGGCTAGGCGACGAGCAGCAGCAATTCGAATGGCATGTGGGTCGAGTCGAGTGCCCAGAGAGGATTTGGGAACAGCTAAAAGGAAATCTATATATGGTGCTTTCACAGCTAAGAGACGAACTTTGTCCATATTTGGAGCATTGTTAAGCATTGTGTTTTGCAATTTTTTTATAATCAGTTTGTCCCAGTGGGACTGTAACCTTTGAGAGGTGCTGGTCTTCTTAAAGGGGCACGCATTGGTGTCGCACAGCATGGCTGCTTCAGTGAACCTGGGGTCTTGAACTCCACCCACACCTCTCAAGTGTTCGGGGACAATCTCCTTATCTGGTCCACTGGAAGCCAAACACGAGGACAGAAATATAGGTAAATCTAGCTGTGTTTCTTTGTGCACCCTGTACCTCCCAGTCACACCGAAAGAATTTCTTGATCCCATTGCTGACCTTCTAGTTACCAGGAGTGAGTCATATTCGCTGAGTGTTGGGTTGTCGAGAGTGTGCACCTCAAGAAGAAGGTGAGTCTTGGCAGAATAAGGCACCTTGGGAGGAGATAAGGACATCATGGGCATCAAGATCACTTATTCCCTCCTTCATTCTCTTCAGATCATTCTGTTTGTCCTAGAGGACTGTGTCGATTGCCTGATGACCCTGCGGTGTTCCCAATAGGATGCTTTTGGACAGGGGCGGTAGTTCAGGCTTCAGGAAGGATTGTTTGCACAGCTGTGATTATTTCCTGGTTGGATGTGATGATTTTAGATGTGAAGGCTTACTCAGCCCTGTAAGATCTTAAGTAGGTCTTACCAAGGCTGGCTCCTGCTTAGGAAAATTAATGAACAGAAAAAGAATAATAACATACAAAGATAAACATTTTATTGTTAAAATTTGAAAATATAAAACATTTAAATATGAACTTTTAGCCTACTTGAAAGAAAAGTGAAAAATGAAATATAAAAATAATATCTGAATTCAATGCTAATGTGAGGGAAAAGTTCAACAGATAGGAGTAGCGAGCGAGTATATGGTAACGATAGTTTGGTTGCTGGCTGCTTGTTAAGGTAGGGTAAGTCTAGCTTCCGCTGTCCCCTCCTCCCCTTTCACCCCCCCCCCCGAAAGGTGACGTGTGGGGCTCCGGCCAAACAGTAATCACTCAACTCACAGCTCCCAGCACAACTGTAAGTACAAGCCTGCTCCTATTCTAGTGGACTTATTGGTTGAAAGCTTCACTTTTGACCAATAATAAACTTAGTACTTTTAGCCTTGATCTCAATGTTAGATGTTTTTGATAATCACCACGTCTTTTAGGTATTGTACTTATCATGGAGAGTGATTTCTTAAGCAGTGGGTAACCTGTCTCTCTTTCCAGCTTGGAATGACAGACCTGGTCACCTGCCAACCAACGAGTAGTGATGAAGGAGAAGGACTTTTGCAAAAGTCTGGAGACGTCACTGTTTGGGTCTACCTACCTGATTAACTGTAGGCGACAGCAGACAACAACCCCTCATCTTTGTAGTGGTAAAGAACCTGCTTTCCTGTCATCTGGACTGACTATTCAAGGCTGTAGACTCTGTGAAGAACTAGCCGTTGGGTTGTCACCAACACCTGTGACCCCCCACATCAGTAACGGCTACAATTTCTACAAGATGGTGTCAACCTCTACCAGACACCCCAGTATAACTGTATATATTAGCGTTGAATTCAAATATAATTTTTTCACTTTATTTTTAATTTTTCTTTCAAGTAGGATACACCTTCATGTTTCACTGTTTTATCTTTGCATTAATAAATAATAAAGTGTTTATCTTTGTGAATTATTATTTCTTTTTCTATTCATTAATTTTCCTGAGGAGGAGCCAGCCTTGGTAATACTGACTGAAGTTGTTACAGGGCTGAGTAAGCCTTCACAAGTGGCGACCTTGCCAGGATCAACTCTACTGAATCAAGATTCGACTCCATCTCGAATCTACCATTGGAACTTCAACGCCGCATACCACAGACGGTTACCACAAGCCACGAGTAATCATTCTCTATGGTAGAACTACAGTACAGGTATTTAAAAGATTTGGTGATTGTTATAGTCTCAATTTATTGTAAGTCAAGTCAGGCAGGATATACTAGTGAATTCGGTCACCTTTATTTTTTGAGCTTGAAACAATTTGGAGGAATAGACTCTAGGGACCCGAGATTTTCCAGTGACAAGTTGTTTCATTGAGCTCTTATTATATCAAGGGAACTGTCGTAGGACACTCCTTGATTTGTTGGTAAGAAGATTGGATGGTCAAGGGACCCCATTCTACTTACTGTTTGCTCTGAGCCAGCATAGAACCCTCCTTTTTCATTCACACATACTGTTTAATCGAAGCAGGGATCGAACCCTACGATTTATTTACAGTTTGAGCAGAGCAGGAATTGAACCCTCCGTTTTCTTTGATATATCCATTTCATTTTACCCTGGTAGTTTAAGTTATTCTTGCAAGTATGGAGCAATACCAGTTTTGGATGAGCGCTGGGAGTAAGTTAGGAATAACTGGAAAAAATTTAGAAGCTTTCATTAGTGCTAAGATCCAGGAAAGAATTGAGAAGAAAAGAATTGAGAGAGAAGAAAGACAGTTAGAAAGAGAAAGAGAGGAGAAAAAGGAGAGAGATCGAATTGCAAGAGAAAGTCAAGAAAGACAGAAAGAGAAAGAGAGGAGTTAAAGGAGAGAGAGAGAATCGAAAGAGAGGATAAAAAGGAGAGAGATCGAATTGAAAGAGAGAACCAAGAAAGGCAGTTAGAAAGAGAGGATAAAAAGGAGTGTGATGGACTTGATCATGAGGAGAGAGCTAAAGTACGTGAGGAAAAAGTTAAATTAAGTGAACTTGAGGAAAGAGCAAAGGATAGAGAAGTTGAGGAAAGAGCTTGAGAACATGAGTTAAGAGAAAGAGAAAAAGATCGTAAGCTCGAAAAAGCTCGCCTTGAATTAGAGAATAAAAAGTTAACTTTTACGCAACAACAATTAGAGGAAGGAGTAATGGAACAACGTGCAGTCAGTGCACATATTCCAACACCTAATTTACCTCCCTTCACAGAGGGTGATGACATTACTTCACACATTATCAAGTTTGAAAATACCGCTACCCTCTGTGAATGGCCAACTGACACCTGGGCTACCAGGTTAGGAATGTTATTTTCTGGTACAGCTTTGAATATCTATGCAACTTTGTCGCAGGATATTATATGTAATTATAACCTACTGAAGAAGGCAATCCTTAAAGCATATCAAAAAAAGACAAATTCTTAGAGGAAAGGTTTCAGGTATGGCACCTTAGAGCATGGCCAGAACTTTCAGCAGTTACAGGTAACACTCATTTGTTCGATTTTTGGATAGAGAGTTCAGGAATTGATCACAGTTATGAATCTCTTAGAGACTTCATGGTTGCTGACCAGTTCCTGACAGCTCTTCCCCACCAGATACGAACATTCATTAGAGAATGTAACCTGATTAAAGCTGAGGAAGTTGCTGAGGCTGCTGACTTGTATGCTGAGGCTCACAATTCCTATAAAGACCTAAAGGGTTCGAACCTTAAGGGCAATGGTTCACCTGAACCAAAGGTTAAGAAGCCTACAGTAGAAACAAAGTCACCAGCTATTATACCAACATGTCATCGGTGTGGTGGTATCGGACACAAACGTCCAGATTGTCCTTCCAAGAAAATAGAGAAAGTTGATAGATGTTTTGTTGACGGTAATGACCAAGCACCCTTCTGTTCAGGAACAGTTAATGGTATGAAAGTCTCAGACATATTACGTGACACTGGATGTACGTGCATCGTAATTTCGTACAAACTGTTCCCTAACTTTAAAACCTCTCATGTGTCTTCTCTTCTTTCAGACTTCTTGGGTCGTGAAAATACTTTCCCTACAATACGTTGTTACTTGAAAACTAAATGGTTTACAGGTTGGACTAATGTGGTACTAGCTCCAATTACTTGTTCTATAATAGTCGGTAACATTAAAGGTGCCGTTCTACCTTCAGAGGCGGATCTTTCGTCACCACCCGTGGATCTAAGTTTTCCAGCTCCTCTTCCTTGCAAGTTAAATAAGCCCCTTAACAATTCCGCACCGGAAGCTACATTGTCTCGTACTGTTCATTTGGGGGTGGAAACAGATGATACTGCTCTCGATAGTGAGGTAGCAGGATCACCTGTTCACTCGTCAGGTGAAAGTAAGGGTATTGCCTCCGGCACTCTCAATGTCTTGACTAGGGCTCAGACCATAACCCCGGCTTCTCCTACCTCCTCTTCTCCCACCGCAAGTCTTTTTATTTCCCCGAATTTTATGTCGAAGGATGACTTTGTCAATTTACAGTGGGATTGCCCTTCACTTCGGGATTGTCATAATCAAGCTTTTAACAACAAAGTTATCCATGGGAAATACGTATCTCATAAGTTCGAATATATTAATGGTATCTTATATAAATCTGTATTTAAATCTCATTATTATTCCCTCCTGGTTGTTCCTAAACCATGTCGAGAGACTGTTCTTCAAATGGCTCATCATTTGCCAGTGACCAAACACTTGGCTCATCGTAAGACGTGGCATAAACTCAAGCACACTTATTTTTGGCCAAGCATGTACTCTCAGGTTACAAAGAAGTATAGTTCTTGCAATAGGTGTCAGGTGCTTACTGTACAAAATACACACTCCTAGTTCCTGCATATTTATTAAATCTAAAACTTCTTCCTGCAGAAACGAGATACTCCACCATAGAAAAGGAATGTTTGGCCCTTGTGTGGGGTATCTCCAAACTTAAATTTTATTTACTGTGAAAAGAATTTATTTTAAAAAGGATCACAAACCTTTGATATACCTAGACACTTTTAAGGGAACCAACAATCGCCTCTTAAGGTGAACTCCAAGCTTTTAAGTTTCATATTGTGTATATCAATGGTTCATCCAATTATTTCTCTGACTGGTTAAGTCGTGACAGTCAGTAGAAGATTTGTTGCCTTACGCGACTTCGTGTTAGAACTTTTTCCTCGCCTATTCTTCTTATACTCCTTGACTATGTCTTGGTGTGGGGGAGTGTGAGGGAAAAGTTCAACAGGTAGGAGTAGCGAGCGAGTATATGGTAACAATAGTTTGATTGCCGTCTGCTTGTTAAGGTAGGGTCAATCTAGCTCCCGCTATCCGATCCCCCCCTTTCTCCCCACCCTAAAAGGTGACGTGTGGGGCTCCGGCCAAACAGTAATCACTCGACTCACAGCTCCCAGCACAACTGTAAGTACAAGCCTGCTCCTATTCTAGTGGACTTATTGGTTGAAAGCTTCACTTTTGACCAATAATAAACTTAGACTTTTCAGCCTTGATCTCCATGTTAGATGTTTTAACAATCACCACGTCTTTTAGGTATTGTACTTATCATGGAGAGTGATTTCTTAAGCAGTGGGTGACCTGTCTCTCTTTCCATCTTGGAATGACAGACCGGGTCACCTGCCAACCAACGAGTAGTGTTGATGGAGAAGGACTTTTGCAAAAGTCCGGAGACGTCACTGTTTGGATCTGCCTACCTGATTAACTGTAGGCGACAGCAGACAACAACCCCTCATCTTTGTAGTGGTAAAGAACCTGCTTTCCTGTCATCTGGACTGACTATTCAAGGCTATAGACTGTGAAGAACTAGTCGTTGGGTTGTCACCAACACCTGTGACCCCCCACATCAGTAACGGCTACAATTTCTACAAGATGGTGTCAACCTCCACCCGACACCCCAGTAAAACTGTATATATTAGTGTTGAATTCAAATGTCATTTTTTCATTTCATTTTTCATTTTTCTTTCAAATAGGATACACCTTCATGTTTCACTGTTTTATCTTTGCATTACTAAATAATAAAGTGTTTATCTTTGTGAATTATTATTTCTTTTTCTTTTCATTAATTTTCCTGAGGAGGAGCCAGCCTTGGTAATACTGTCTGAAGTTGTTACAGGGCTGAGTAAGCCTTCACAACTAATATGTACAGTTAGACTGTGGTGTCTGGTTGATGTTGTTGACACCACATATTGTAGAAATGGTAGCCGTTGCTCATGATGTGGGGGGTCACAGTTGTTTTGTGAGAACCCAACGACTAGTTCGTCACAGAGTCTCTAGCCTTGAATAATCCGTCAAGGTGATAGGAACGCAGGTCTTTCACCACTACAAAGATGAGGGGTAGTTGCCTGGGGTTGGCTACACTTATCAGGTATGTAGATAAAAAGTGGCGTCCCAGAACTCATGTGAAGTTCGTCTCCTTCAGCACTGTTTCTTTGGTTGCCAGATGACCCAAGCTGACATTCCAAGCTAGAAAGAGACAAAAGTTACACACTGCTTGAGAAATCACTCATGGCAAGTAAAATATTTAAAAGACTGGTGAAGATTTATATGCAAAACTTCAAAATCAAGACAGAATGAACTAAGTCTTAGAATTGGTTAAAAGTGAAGCTTTTAACCAATATATCCATTAAAAACAGGAGCAGAGGCTTTTACTTACAGTTGTGTTGGGAGCTGTGAGTCAAGTGATTATCATTTGGTCGGAGCCCCACACGTCACCTTTCTGGGTGGAGAAAATGGTGGGGGGGGTTGCAGGAGCTAGACACTGACCATACGTTAAGAAGCAGACTGGCAATCAAACTATCGTCACCATATCCTCGCTCGCTACTCCTATCTGTTGAACTTTTCCCTCACACTCCCCTATACCAAGACTTATAGTCAAGGAGTATAAGAAGAATAGGCAAGGAAAAAGTTCTAACATGTGGAAGTCGTGTAAGGCAACAGATCTTCTACTGACTGTCACGACTTAACCAGTCAGAGAAACAATTGGATGAACTATTGATATACACAATATGGAACTTAAAAGCTTGGAGAGCCAATGTCCACCTCAAGAGGCGACTGTTGGTTATCTTAAAAATTTCTAGGTATATCAAAGGTTTGTGATCCGTCTCTAAAATTAATTCTTTTCCCAGTTAATAAAATTTAAGTTTGGAGATACCCCACACAAGGGCCAAACATTCATTTTCTATGGTGGAGTATCTCGTTTCTGCAGGAAAAAGTTTTAGATTTTTTTTAAATTCCCAGGGGAAAAGGAGTGTGTGTTTTTTTGTGCGGGAAAAACACCTAAAACACCTATTGAAAAGAACTGTCTTCTGGTAACCTGTAAGACATGCTTGGCTAAAAATAAGGGTGCTTGATTTTTATCCCCGGGTCTTAGGGGATGAGCCAAGGGGTTTGGTCCCTGGCAAATGATGAGCCTTTTGAAGAACTTCCCCTCGACATGGTTTAGAAAAAACCCAGGAGGGAATAATATATGCAGAAAAATGAGATTTAAAAAAACAGTTTTATAAATTCTATTAATAAAATTAAAAATTTTTTATGTGTTTACGTCTCCCCCGTGGATAACTTTGTAGTTAAAAGCTTGATTATGACAATCCGAAGTGAAGGGCAATCCCTCTCTAAATTAAAAAGGTCACCCTTGGGACAAAAAATCGGGGGAAAAAAAAAGGGGAAAATAAGGGTAGGAGAAGAAGGGGAAAGGAAAAGGGGGGGGTTTAAGGGGTCTGACCCCCTAGTCAAGAATTTGGGGAGTGCCGGGGCAATACCCTTACTTTCACCTGACGGTGAAAGGTGACCCTGCTACCCCCCCCCGGGGGGGGGGGGGGGGGGGGGGGGTTTGTTTCCCCCCCAAAGGGAAACCATAAAGACAATGTGCTTCGGGTTGCAGAATTTTTTAAAAGCTTTTTTAACTTGCAAGGAAGAGGAACTGGAAAAAATTTTAGGTCCAAGGGGGGTGACGAGAGATCCACCTCCGAAAAAAAAAAGGGCCCACCTTTAACGTTACCCACTATTATAAAAACAAGAAAATTGGAGTGTACCACATTAGCCCAAACCCTGTAAACCATTTAGTTTTAAGAAAACCAACGTATTGTGGGGAAAAAGTTTTTTTCACGACCCAAGAATCTGAAAGAAGAGAAGCCCACACAAGGGGTTTTGGGAAAGTTGGGGAACCGTTTTTTCAAAATTTTACGATGCAGTAAATCCAGTGTCACGAAAATATGTTGAGATTTTTTACCATTAACTGTTCCTGAACAGAAGGGTGCTTGGTCATTACCGTAAAAAAAAAATTTCTACCAACTTTCTCTATTTTCTTGGAAGGAAAAATTGGGGCGTTTATGTCCGTTTCCACCACACCGAGGGACAGGGTTGGAATAATACCCTGGTCCCTTTTGTTTCTACTTTTGGCTTTTTAAACCCTTTTTTTTCCGGTGAACCATTGCCCTTTTAAGGGGTTCAAACCCCTTTTAGGTCTTTTAGGAATTGTGACCCCTCAGCATACAAGTCAGCGGCCTCACCCCAACTTCGTCAGCTTTAATCGGGTTACGGTCTCTAATGAATGTTGTATCGGGGGAGGAAAGCTGTCGGGAAAAACGGGTTTCAGAAACCCAGGGAAGTCCCCTAAGAGATTCATAACTGTGATCAATTCCTGAACCCCTACCCAAAGACGAACAAAGGGAAAGAGTTTTTATTTGGGTAACTGCTGAAAGTTCGGGCCGGTTTAAAGGTGGCTTTACCTGAAATTTTTCCTATAAGAATTTGGGGTTTTTTGATATGTTTTTAAGGATTTCCCTTCTTCAGTAGGTTAAAAATTTCATTTGTACCCTGCGACAAATTTTGGCATATTAAAAGGGCTGTACCAGAAAATAACTTTCCAAACCCGGGTTTACCCCCAGGTGTAAAGAGGCCATTCACAGGGGGTTTAGCGGTATTTTCAAACCAAATTAATGAAAGGGAAGTTGTCTTCAACGTTTTGTGAAGGGGAAAATTTAGGTTTTGGGGGAATTTTGTGCACTGGACTGCACGTTTTTCCCAAATTACCCCTTTCCTTTTAATTTGGGTTGTTTTTGAAAAAGTTAACTTTTTATTTTTAAAATTACAAGGCGAGTTTTTCTCTCCTCGGACCCTTTCTGTCTTTTCGAAACTCATTCTTCTAGTTTCTTTCCTCAAGCCTCTTAATTTAACTTGTTCCTCACGTATTTTGTGTTTTCCCTCTCTTTCTTTAGCTCCCCCACGATCAAAGTCTATCACGCTCCTTTTTCCCCTCTCATTCTCTTTCAAAACTCCCCTCTCTTCTCTCTAAATTTTCTTTCTCTTTCAATTTTTTCCTTTTTTCTTAGCGCTATTGAAAGTTTTAAAAAATTTTTTCCCCTTTTTTTTCCCAACTTACTCCCAGCATTCCCCAAAAAAATGGTATTGCCCTTTTACTTCCCAAAGAATAATTTAAAAACCCCAGGGGGAAAAACGAAACGATATATCAAAAAAACGGGGGTTCAATTCCTGTCTGCTAAAAACTGTAAAAAAATTCGGAGGGTTCGATCCCTGTTTTCAATTAACAGTATGTATAAAAGAAATGGAAGGTTCTACCCGGCCCCAAACCAAAAAGAATTGACTGGGGTCCCTTGCCCAACAATATTTTCACCAAGAATTCAAGAGTGCCTTTCAAGATTCCTTGATATAATAAAGAGCTCAATGAAACAAATTGTCACTGGAAAAAACCCTTAAATTTTCCCTTTAGTTTAAATTCCCCCAAATCGTTTCAACTAATAAAAAAAAGTTTTAAAATTTGACAATGTTTGGGGAACTCTTTGGGGATTTTATTTTGGAAACGTTTTGGGCCCCACAGTGGCTTCTCCGGGCCAAAAAAAGGATTTAAAATTGAAAAACAGGGGGGAGAAAGAGGTAATCATCCCCTCAACCTTTAGTCGAAGTGGTCCCGTCCATTTAAACTTGAATAGAAAACGGATATGAGCGGAGAAAAGGGGCTTATAAACCGTAGGCAAAGGGGAGGGGGAGCGTAGGGGGTGTCCCCATTTGTCCCAAAGTGGAAGTAGGTCAAGCCCCCCAAAGGGTTTTGGGAAGATTTATGGACTGACCACATTGGGCCCTAGGGTTTAGGGGCCCTTTTTACCTAAATTTTCCTCCTGTTCTTCAAAATTTTTCCCTTTTTTTTGGACTGATGAAGCCACTGTGTGGCGAAAAGTTTTCCCCAATAAAATTTCCCAAGAGTTGCACATGTGTCTAAAATTTTTCAACATGTCCGGGGTTTTCTGAACCATTCATCTCAATAACGAAAATGGCGAATTAACTTTTTAAAATCCCTTTCCTTCCTTGACTTTCCCAATTTAAATTTGAGACTATAACAATCAAACCCAAATTTTTAAAAACCGACTGTAGTCCTTTCCATAGAGAATTTATTAAATCTGGTGGTGGGGAACCCCTCTGGGTATGCCCAAATTGAAAACCCCTGGTGGATTCCCAGGGGGGGAGTTGAATCTTTATTTCAGTCGAGTGGGCCCCGGCAGGGTTTCCCCCTTGTGAAGGCTTACTAGCCCCGTAAGATCTTTTTTTTTAAGGGGGCTTACCCAAAGGGTTACTCAGCCCTTTTCCCGATTTAAAATAGGTCCTTTCCAAGGCTGGGGTCCCCTTAGGAAAAATTTAAAAAATTGAAAAAGAAAAATAACATTTCAAAAAATAAACATTTTATTTTTTAAAAATTTAAAAAAAAAGAAAAAATTTAAAAAATGAATTTTATCCTACTTGAAAGAAAAAAGAAAAAAGAAATTTTAAAAAAAATATCTGAATTCAATCTAATATGAAAAGTTAGACTGTTGGTTTTCTGGGGTTTATGTTTACATGCCCATTTTTAGAAAAAGGTAAACCGTTGTCATGATGTGGGGGGTCCCAGCGGTTTTTTTGGAAACCCCCCGACTAGTTCGTCACAGAGTCCCCCACCTTGAATAATCCGTCAAGATAATAGGAAGCAGGTTTTCCCCTACAAAGATGAGGGGAGTTTCCCCGGGGGTTTACCACCTTATCAGGTATGTAGTAAAAAGTGACTCCCCGAACTCAAATGAAGTTTGTCTCCTTCAGCAAATGTTTTTTTTTTGCCAGATGACCCAAGCTGACATTTCAAGCTAGAAAGGACAAAAGTTACACACTGCTTGCTTGTTTTGTATGATGTCTCCCCCTATTTTTTACTCACCTATTTGTGGTTGGGAGGGTCGAGTCCTAGTCCTGGCCCCGCCTCTTTTACCCGGTTTTCTATAGGCCCTCTCTCTCCCCCCTCCATGACTTTATCAAAAACCCCGTCTTAAAACTGGTGTATGGTTCCCCGCCTCCACTACGTCATTTTTTTGGCTATTCCAATGCCTTTCAACTTATGACTGAAAAAAATACTTTTCCCACTATCTCTCGGATCATTTTTGTCTTCAATTCCAATTGTGGCCCCCTTGTTTCCCGTGTCCCCCTCCCGGAACATTTCCCTTTTTTTGTCCCACCCTTTTCTATTCCACACGTATTTTTTTATGTCGTTTTCATGTCCCCCCCTGACCCTCCTGTCCCCCAGTGTCGTCAGGGCCCATTTCCCCTTTAAACTTTCTTCATAGGACATTCCCCTTAGCTCTGGAACTAACCTTGTCCCCAAAACCCTTTTTATTTCTCTATTTCTTGAGGGGGGGGGGGGGGGGGGGGGGGGGGGGGGGTTTTTGTTTTTTGGGGGTTTTGCTTTATAATGCGGGTTCCCAGGTTTGGCCAGGGCCCATACCGGTTACAAGTGTCTTTGGGGAAAGTTTTTACTAAAGGATCTTTTTTTTTTAGGTTTGAGCGGGCCCCTAGCCAAATTTCTTGGTTTTATGTGTTCCCTTTTTCCAGACTTTTCTTTTTTGGTTAAATTTAAAGAAATTTTTTTCCTTTAAGGGGGGTTTCCCGGTTTTTTGGTCCCTTTCCTTCCTTCGTTTTTCTTCTTCCCTTTTCCCCCTCTTCCCGGGAAATTTTGCAATTTGGCAGGTTAAATTCCAAAAAGCCCTTTTGGGCCCTTGGGGGCCCCCCTGTCCCGGGGCCCCCTTTCCCAAGGGCTCTTGGCCTCCCCGGTCAAGATTTTTTCTCCTTCCCTTCTTCCCTTTTGAAACCCGGGAAAAATTTTGACTAAAACCCCTTGTAGGCGTTCAAACCTTTTACCAAAAAAATTTTAACCCCCCCTTTTCCCTTGGACCGAACCCCTTAAAACCCCGGGTTTTTTCACAGGTTTTCCCCGTGATCCTTTCATTATAAAAATCTGTTTTCCTTCCCGGGTCCCCCAATTTCCTGATTCCCCCAATTTTTCATCCCCTTTCCCGTTAATGCCGGTCAAAAGTTTTTTGCTCTTTTTTTCCCTTTTTTGTGGGAAACCCTTTTGGTTTTAAAGGGTTTTGCCCGTTTTCCCAAGGGGAAGAGTGGAATTTAACCCAACCCCCTTCTTGGCCTTTCCGGGGGGGTTTTTCAAAAACTTTGAAGGTTTGTGTCCCACAGGTTTTGCCTTCCGTAAATCCGGTGGTTGGCATTATACCCCTTTTTCCGTTCCAGGTGCTCCACCACTCCCCTCCTGATAATTTTCTCCTAATTTTGCATACTATCCCGTCAATGACACGGGTCATATTAGTCCCTCTTTTTTGTCTCTTTTTTTGAATGGGAAACCATTTGCCGTTTTCCATACCCGGTATTTCCAGTTTCCAGGGATGGTTGAAGATTGTGGTAAGTGGCACGCACAACATATTTTCCCCTTCTAAGGCCCCACGGAGAATGTTTCCGGTCCCATTCCCTTTGGGTTCGTGTCCCTTAGCAGTTTTTTCACCCCTCCTCATCTGATGAATGTGTCCAACACTTGTTGGTGTACCCCCTTGCGGGGTGTCCCCACTGGTCCCCCCCCAAGCCCTTCTGTCTCTACGTAAAAACTTCTTAAATCCGGTTGAGCTCCTCACATACCTCTTGTCGTTTCTTGTGATTTTTTCCACCTTCTTTCCTCACCTTATCCCCTGGTCCTTGACTTTTTTGTCTTCCCCTAATGTGGCTATACAGCAGTTTGGGGTCAATTTGCTTTCCAGCTATGTCTTTTCATACTGTCGCTGGGCCTCCCTCCTATCTGCGCATACTCTTTCGGCTCTTCTACTAATCCCCTTTTTTTCCTGGGCCCTAGCCCCCTTACCTTTTCCATTCTCTGTTGCACTTGTTTTTGCCCTCCCTCACCTTCGGGTAAACCAAGGATCTTTTTTGGTCTTCCATTATTTTGTTTCCCTTGGGAAAAAAAATTTTCCTCTGCCTCCTTGCACTTTGTTCCCCAATATCCATCATCTCGTTTACTGATTTTCCCCACCATTTCCTGTCCCACGAACCTCTTGCGGAAGTTTCTCATACCTGTGTTCCCCCTTTTTTGTTTGGCCCCGTCCCTTCAGTTCCCGTTCCCTTTTTCCACTTGTAACTCTACTATTAGTCAAAACCAGAAACCCCATGATCGCTAGCTCCAAGGGGCCTTTGTAAATGATGTCCTCAATGTCTGAAATGTCGGGGGAACACAAGACCATCTTTCTGGCTCATCCCCCCCTCTTCTTGGTTGTGTCCCCGACATTTGATGCATGGGTTTTAAGACCCCATCATCATCTTGGCTTCCTGTTTTGGGGCCCCCATGTGGCTCCAGGTTTTTCCCCGCGTTCCCTGGTTGAAATCGCCCATTCCCTTAACTTTGCTCTCCGAGGAGCTTTCTTGCCCCTCACGTGGTCCACCCCACCCGTTTTTTTTCTTTGACTCCTCTCTTGGCCTCCTGCAGTTTTGGGTGGGGTTTTACATCATCCAAAGACTACTTTATGTTCTCCACTGAATTTTACCCCAGTGTAGTCTCTTTCCAATCATGCCATTCCTTTCCCTTTCCTCAAAAAACCCCTTTGGGGTTTTAGAGCAGTGCAACCCCTCCTGCCCCTTACTCCTTCTATCTTTCCTCAGGATCTGATATCCTGTTGGGGGATTGTGTCTGTTATTTCTCACGAGTTTTGTTTCTGTGACTGCTATGATTCTGGGGATTTTTTTACTGATTTTTTCGTTCCCCTCCTCATGTTTTTTTCGTTTTTTCCATCCGCGTTTGTGTACCAAACCTTTAGTTTATTTTCTATCATTGTGGAATGCAAGAAATTGGTGGTTGGGAGAGCGAGGAGCCTTGGTGGGGGCCCTATATGGGGCTGTGGTGTGTAGTGTAGGTGGGGTTTGTGTTGATGGGGGTGGGGGATCAGAATGCCCATAAGGGACAGCTGTTGGGGTGAGGTTTGTGTGATATGGGGGTTTGGTGGCAGAGGGGAACAGGGAGGGGGTTGTAGTATAGGTTGCTCAGTTGCGTTGGGAAATGTCGCCGGGTGGAAGTTTTGGTGGGAGATTCTGTGGGGCGGTGTGTTTCCCTTCCTCCTGTGTGTGGTGTGTGTGTGTGTGTGTTTGTGTGTGTGTGTGTGTGTGTGTGTGGTGTGTTCATGAGTTTGTGTATGGTTGGTGTATGAGTGTGTGTGCATGTGTGTGTATGAGTTTGTGTATGAGTGTGTATTGAGTTTGTGTATGAGTGTGTGTTGTACTCACCTAGTTGTAATCACTCGGTGAGGTTGCAGGGGTCGAGTCCAGCTCCTGGCCCGCCTCTTCACTGGTCGCTAATAGGTCACTCTCCCTGAACCATGAGCTTTATCGTACCTTCTGCTTAAAGCTACTGTATGTGTGTGCGTGTTGTGTGCGTGTGTGTGTGTGTGTGTGTGTGTGTGTGTGTGTGTGTGTGTGTGTGTTGTGTGTGTGGGTGTGGTGTGTGTGTGTGTGTGTGTGTTTATGTGGGTTTATGTGTTGTGTTTGTGTGTATGAGTTTGTGTGTTGTGTGTCCTGTGTGGGTGTGTGTGTGGGGTGTGTGTGTGTGTGTGTGTGTGTGTGTGTGTGTTGGACTCAAACAATCAATATTTGCACCAATAACTCACTACAGTTGTGACCGGTGTGGAAGTGTGGAATTGATCATTACTCTATAAATTGTTCATGATTGTAGCCATTGTTTGTATAAACGTAAGTAACCAATCTTACAGGATTCATTTTACATTTGTATTAGTGAGTTCATTACCTTTTACCTAGTTCAGCTATCAAAACTTTGGGGCCCAGTCCCTGAACCTATTACGTACCTCTGTAATCTGTAAATACCTTTGTAACTCGTCATGATTGTGACTAGACCTACCTGGAGTTCATTACCTTTGTAAATTGTGAGTTCATTACCTCTGTAACTTGCTCAGCTATCAAAACTTTGGAGTCCAGTCCCTGGACCAATTATGTACCTCTGTAATCTTTTGACTACCGCCCACAGGATGGGTATGTGGTGACTACCGCCCGCATGATGGGTATGTGGTGCATAATAAACATATTTAACTAACTGCTTGAGAAATCACTCTCCATGATAAGTAAAACATTTAAAAGACTGGTGAAGTTTTAAATGCAAAACTTCAAAATCAAGACAGAATGAACTAAGTCTTAGAATTGGGTTTTTTTAAAAGGCAAATATGAAATCTACACACGCCTTTTAATCAATATACTCACACATTTCAAAAAAACAGGATGAGCCTCCAGAGGCTTTTACTTACAGTTGTGTTGGGAGCTGTGAGTCAAGTGATTACCATTTGGTCGGAGCCCCACACGTCACCTTTCCGGGTGGAGAAAATGGTGGGGGGGTTGCAGGAGCTAGACACTGACCATACGTTAAGAAGCAGACTGGCAATCAAACTATCGTCACCATATCCTCGCTCGCTACTCATATCTGTTGAACTTTTCCCTCACATTAGACTTAGAAGGAATGAGGATGAGCTCTAAGGCTTATCCCTGTGTCTTCACCAGTTGTATGTCCTCCAGCAGGGACTCTTCTGTACCTGCCAGAGTGCCATCATCCAGGTACCAGATATTGAACTCGCTTTGCAAGCTGGAGGTTAGTTCTCTTCCCGCCATCAGAAGAGAAATGGAACGAGTGGATCACCATCCCTGCTGAACCACATTTGAATAGGGAATTTAATGTTCTCAAACACAGAGATTTGATATGCAGTAGACAGCTGAAAATGAGGGCAAAAGACTGGGGGAACGGATTCCCGAACGCTGGGCACTGCTACATCTTTTCCATCCATATTAAGGCATTATCTAAAGTTTAGGTTTGAAATCACGGCCTTGTCTGCTGGTTAATTCCTGATGTAAGCCATTGCTGTGCTGAATGAGCTAGCAGTGTCACAGCCTTGAGGACCCACAAAGCACAGTTGGTTTGGCTGGAGTAAACTGGTGGTTTCTACGTGAATGTTTTTTACTGCTGCTTTGGCTTCATATAATATCAGCTATAATTAACTTGTAATTTGCCTACAATTGAGGTCATGCTTATTGGGCGGTAATTAGAGGGTAATGACTTATCTACTGCTTTCAAAATGGGAATTACGTTTACCATCTTCCACATCTCATGCACTACACCTGTTTAAATAGATATATTACAAAATTGGGTCCATTAAGTTTCATTTTGCACTGTTTAAGAACCTTTGGGGATTTATTTTGCTTTAATTGGTCTACCTGTTTAATTACCATATCTCTAGTGATTGCAATATTTCAGAATTTATTTTCATCTAGATCCCAACTAAACAAATTAGTTATTTTGATATCCCAATTGTATCTTCTTTGGGTGGAAAACTAAAGAAGAAATAATGATTAAAATTATTTCATTCTCCAAAGTTAGTTTTAAGTGGACTTTGGTTTTCCCTCTAACCTTATTAAATACACCTGTAAAAAATTCTCAGGTTTGTTTTTGAATCCCATTCGACTTTAATTTAATAGTCCCCTTTATCTTTCTTATCCTCCCTTTTAGCCCTAATGTGTATATATAAACTTATAAGATGACCCTCACTTTTCTTGATACATTTATTTATAAATTCCTTCTGCTCTAAAAGATATTTGAGTCTATTTTTCATTCATTTGTGATAATTTCTATTCAATCTTATTTTTGCAAGTAATAAATATTCTTTGGGCAGCGTGTACAATGTTTAGAAAACTGTTATATTGATATCTCTCTTTGTTACCTCTGTCAACAGTTGATAGTTGTCTCGACCCCATATATAGAAATGTTAGAAGTAGCAAGACACAAATCATAAAAACTGATGATTTCATGAAATAAATTAATGAAAGTAATTGTTGTACTCACTATCATCTGCATTATAACAGCGTGAGAGCGTGAAGGATCATCCAGGGTGAAGAAATTCATGCAGGAGAGCCAATCTTGAACGTGAAATATCAGGCAGTTGTATATCTGCAGGAAGTGATACAGAGTTTAAAAGATAAATCTTCTCTATAAGTTAGTTAGTCACCAGTTGTCAAATGCACTTGTGAATAGACACTTAACCCCATATTTTTTCAGAAGTGTGTACAGTTCGTAATTACCTATATGAGCTTACAGGAAAGAGTTCCATCTCTCAGTCCTTCCTCAATACTCTCAATCAACAGACTTGAATTAGTTTAATTATACCCATTTTTTAGCCCATACATAAAGTCTACTTCAAGTATCTCACTGAAGAGTTCATTTAAAATCGCAACTATTCAACAGGGAAGTATTAGAAACAGAGATATCATTATCCTACAGAGTCCCAAACTAGGAAGATACTTTTGTATTAGAAACAGAGATCTTTACCACAAGTGTCCCAAAACTAGGAAGAACTTTTAGTATTAGAAACAGAGATCTTTACCACAAGTGTCCCAAAACTAGGAAGAACTTTTAGTATTAGAAACAGAGATCTTTACACAAGTGCCCAAAACTAGAAGAACTTTTATTATTAGAAAACATGAGATCTTACCACAAGTGTCCCAAAACTAGGAAGAACTTTTAGTATTAGAAACAGAGATCATTTCCACAAGTGTCCCAAAACTAGGAAGAACTTTTAGTATTAGAAACAGAGATCATTTCCACAAGTGTCCCAAAACTAGGAAGAACTTTTCAGGATGCCCAGACACTATAAAAATTCCAAGGTATAGTTGTATATATTTATACTTGTATACGTCGTAGAGACAGGCTGAACACTGTTTACGAGTGTCATCGAACAAGATGGCAATACATTATGCACAAGACAGTTCAACTATTTTTCAACATGTCAACAGGAATAATCACAATATTCGTTGGGAACATGCCAATAATAATAATAATAATAATAAATACAAATCACGCTGCAGCTGAAAATGCAAAAGCATAAATTCTGTTCTCATAGCTCCGACCCCCAATTTCAAAGTCTAACAGTGGACATTGTCACCCCACACTGCGCAACTCTGAGATAACTTTCCCTCATTTCTTTAGTTACTGCCCATGCAACATTGCAAAGCTGCTGATGATGCAGTGAGAAGTGTGAAGTATTGAGCTAAATATTTCCCATCCGCCTGGCTTGCTTTGGTTTTTCATTAAGATCGCCTGTCTGCGATGTGCATCAGGGGGACCCTCTCGCCCCCTTTCTATTCTGCCTGGTCAACAAGAAAGTCACAGAAGCGCTTTCCAGTGAGCTCAATATCTGGTTCTTAGATGATGGTACCCTAGCTGGCACTACAGAATCTCTCCTACAGGACATCAGAAAAATTAAGCATGGGAGTGAGCCTGGGTCTATCTTTAAACCCCACCAAATGCGAAATAGTTTCTACCAATCGACAGTTTTAGCAGGAGCACGAGCCATTGATCCAGCCAACAGCACTGTCCTTGTGGCTCCTCTTGGACCCAAATGCCATCGATCTGGTCCATAGGGATGATTAGAAGGCAGGATGAAAAGAATCAATACACATGATGCCTTCTCCATACTCCACAAGTGCCTGTCAATCCCAAAAACTACATATTCCTGAGATGCTCCAGGTCTACAGCAGGCCGAAAACTCAAGGAATGTGACTCTTTCCTCAAGACCATTTCTAGAGAGTGTATTGATTTTGCCCTCGAAGGGAACAGTGGTTTGCAAGCCTCACTTCCAGCCAGGCTTGGAGGGTGGGTGTACGCGATCTCCCAGATTTGCCCAACCAGCTTCTTATATCCGACGACCGTTTCGGTCAGACTTGGATCATTTGCAAAGTGACTTTGTAAATGGTCCAAATCGGACCGAAACGTCGTCATGAGCTCCTATCTTCTATGTGCAGGTTTTTTGTGTATCGTTCCAGTCACGGTATTGTTCCTTTTTTTTTGTTATCAAATGAGTTAATAAATCAAAATCTTCCAGATAGCCTCAGTGATTCAGCAGAAATACAGGACCCTAGCTACGCCAGTACCATCATTGAATGGGAGACTCTTGCTGCTCCAGCACCAAAACCTAGTGCAACACTGGCCTACAAACAGTCAGGTTGGGATGGCCCCCATCGCTGAAAAGATGCTTTTCAGCATGCTTATGGCTGTAACATCAAACAGGGAGGCTGCCAGTCTCCTAGCTGTGAGTGCACATCACTCTGGGAACTTCCTCCAAACAGTTCCCATTTCGGCAATGGGAACACGCCTCAAACCTAAGACCCTCCGTATTGCAGTGGCTCTGTGCCTTGCTGCCCCAATTCACACAGAATATATATGTATTTGTGGGGATGTGCAAGCTGACCAATATGGTTTACTTGATCTTAACTGTTCCAAAACCAAGGGCTGGCATGCAAGACACAATGAAGTCAATGACATCATAAAAAGAACCCTTGCTACAGCTGAATGCCCAGCCGAGAGAGAGCCCCGATCACTAGCGGCCAACAATACCTACAACCCAGCAAACCACCCCGAAGGGATCACCATCTATCCTTGGAAGAATGGCAAGCTCTTAGCATGGGACTATATCTGTGTCCACACTGACTGACACCTTCAAAACTAGGGAGGCCAAGCCCATGATGACACTCTTCAGGTCACTTGTTCTATCTAGGCTGGAAATATTGCTGCACACTAACAGCCCTTTCAAGGGGGGGGGCCCAGGTGAAATTGACCGCCCTAGAAAAAGAAAATGTACAGAGAACTTTCACGGCACGCATAACGGAGATAAAACACCTCAAATTATATGGGAACGCTTGAGGTTCTAAACCTGTATTCCCTGGAACGCAGGGCGAGAGATACATCATGAATTATATACACCGGAAAATCATTAGTGGAATTAGTACGAACTTGCACACGAAAATCACTACACTACGAAAGCAAATGATTGGCAGACGATGCACCATAACCCCAATGAAAAGCGAGGGGTTGTCACTGCAAGTTTAAGAGAACCATACAATAAGTTGTCAGGGGCCGAGACTTGTTAAACTGCTCCAGCACAATAAGGGGGATTACAACAAAAAAAGACCCATGGTAGCTCTTCAAGCTGGCACTGGACAAGCACCTAAAGTCAGTTCCGGATCAGCCGGGCTGTGGCTCGTACGTTGGTTTGCGTGCAGCCAGCAGCAACAGCCTGGTTGATCAGGCTCTGATCCACCAGGAGGCCTGGTCACACACCGGGCCGCGGGGGCGTTGACCCCCGGAACTCTCTCCAGGTAAACTCCAGGTATATCCATCACTGTGTCGGGCGACAGGGAGGAGTATAAGATCAGAAAGTACAGGGACATAACTAAACAGTATCAGTTTGTCCCAGTGGGATCAGAGACCTTGGGATCATGGGGAAAACATGCCGCATGTTTCCTTAAAGAACTGGGTTCCAGATTCATCAACACCACCAGGAACCCAAGGGCAGCCACTTTTATTGTTTCAGGCCTCAGAGTGGCCTTTTTTTTTTTTTTTCCCAAGGGAGGGGCAAATGCTTGCTGCATACTTGGCTTGCTGGAGGAGATTCATAATCTTTGATATATTGTACCAATGTATTCATGCTCACGTTTGTATTTTCTGTCAATGTATTCTGTCTATTAATAAAATGCATATATAATATAAATTATAGGGGGTGGTCGGAGAAAATACTCAAACAGCTCCAGGAAGAACCTTGAGTTGTCCCTGAGGTACGTTTATTGTCTTCTCTGAGGATGAGGGTCCCCTGTAAAGTTCTAAAGGTGGTACCTCTCTCTCTCTTCTCTCTCTCTCCCTCTCTCTCTTTCTCTCTCTCTCTCCAGATGTGTCCCACTCCCTCTTCTCTCTTTTCTCTCCTCTCTCTATGTATATATATATATTTTATTTATATAATATATATAGATTATATATAATAATATATATTATATATATAATATATTATATATATATGTATGTATATATATAGTATGTATAATATATTCTATATATATATATATATATATATATATATATTATATATATTATATTATATATATTTATTATATATATATATATATATTTATATATATATATATATATATATATATATTATATATATATATATATATATATACAGTGGGAGGCCATAGCTATAACAAAAAGTTTGCTTCGGGAACCGCTAACCGCTAACTAAAAAATTAGCTCAGCTAACGATAAAGCTCTAAACGACCGAAAAAATTAGAGGAAGCTAACACTAAACGCTAACTTTTTCACATGAATTCGAATTCGGAAAGTTTTTTGGTCTTTTACTTTCAAACTACAAGAGCATCAGTGTGAAACTCCGACTGTATGTGGATGACTGTGCTTTGTTAGTGTCAGGTGAAGACTAACAAGACATAACTAATGTAATAACACTGGAACTGGAGTCCTGCAGCAAATGGTTAGTAGATAACAAATTATCGTTACACCTCGGGAAAACGGAAGCCATTCTCTGTGGCACGAAAAGTGAGCTGAGAAGAGTGAATAATTTCAGTCCTGTGTAGCGGGGAACCCATCACTTTAGTTTCCTCATTAACTGAAAAAGAGAACTGATAGGGAACAGTGTTGTGAAGCAAGTGAATGCCAGACTAAACTTCCTCTACAGACAAGCACAGTGTCTACCTACTGAGGCACAGTGTCTACCTACTGAGGCACAGTGTCTACCTAACTGAGGCACAGTGTCTACCTACTGAGGCACAGTGTCTACCTACTGAGGCACAGTGTCTACCTACTGAGGCACAGTGTCTACCTACTGAGGCACAGTGTATACCTACCGCCTGCGAACAGCCACGGTCTTACCTACTGAGGAACCAGGGTCTACCTACTGAGGACAGAGTGTTTCTACCTACTGAGGCACAGGGTCTATCTATGGCACAGTGTCTACCTACTGAGGCAAGTGTTCTATCTACTGGACAGTGTCTACCTTCTGAGGCACTGTGTCTACCTACTGTGGCACAGTGTCTATTCTGAGGCACAGTGTTTACCTACTGAGGCCTGTAGTGTTATCTACTGGTCAAAGGTGTCTACCTACTGAGGCACAGTGTTCTATCTATGGCACAGTGTCTACCTACTGAGGAAACAGTGTCTACCTAATGAGGCACACGTGTCTACCTACTGAGGCAACACAGTGACTACCTTACTGAGGCACAGTGTCTATCTAACTGGCACAGTGTCTACCTATGAGGCACCAGTGTTTAACTAAAGAGACACAGTGTCTACCTACTGAGACAGTGTCTACTAACTGAGCGACACAGTGTCTACCTACTGAGGCACAGGGGTCTACCTACTGAGTGCCACAGTGTCTACCTACTGGCAAGTGTCTACCTACTGAGGCACAGTGTTTACCTAATGATGGACAGTTTTTACCTACTGAGAACCACAGTGTAGACCTTCTGAGGAACAGTGTCATACCTACTGAGGCACAGTGTTACCTACTGAGGCACAGTGTTTTCCTACTGAAGGACTGTGTTACCTGCTGAGACACAGTTGTTCTATACTGTGACACAGTGTCTACCTAATAGGCACGTGTCTTCCTACTGAGACGCACAGTGTTCTACCTACTGAGGAACAGTGGTCTACCTACTGTGACAGTGTATACCTAATGAGACACAGTGTCTCACCTACTGTGACAGCAGTGTCTACCTACTTGAGGAAGAGGTTCTACCTTACTGGCACCGTGTCTACGATACTGAGACAGTGTCTACCTACTGAGTCAGTGTCTTACCTTCTGAGACGGCAGTGTATACCTGGACGTGAAGGATAGATGTGTGGATGAACAGAGTGTCTACCTACTGAGGACACAGTTGGTACTACTGAAGACAGTGTCTACCTACTGAGAAACAGTGTCTACCTACTGAGACACAGTGTCTACCTTACAGAGACCAGTGTCTACACTACTGAGTCATAGTGTCTACGACTGAGGCACAGTACCTCTTACTGAGGCACAGTGTCTACTAGATACTGTTGGCTCGTTCTACCTACTGAGGACACAGTGTCTGCCAACTGAGCCACTGATGTCTACCTATGAGAACAGTGTCTCCTACTGAGACACAGTGTGTACCTACTGAGACACAGGTCTACCTATGAGACATAGAGTCTACCTACTGAGGCACCAGTACCTACTAACTGAGGCCACATAGTGTATACCAAGATACTGAGGCACTGTGTTACCTACTGAGACACAGTGTCTGCCAAACTGTGACAAAGTATAACCTACTTAGGCTACTGTATACCTACTTGAAACAGTTGTCTACCTACTTGAGCCACAGTGTTACCTACTGTGAACAGTGTTTCCTATGAGACAAGTGTTTAACTACTGTTGGCACAGTGTCTACCTACTGAGAGGCACAGTGTCTACCTACTGAGGCACAGTGTCTACCTACTGGCACAGCTGTCATACCTACTGAAGGCACAGTGTTACCTAATGGATGCAGTGTCTACTACTGGACGCAGTGTTACCTAATGCACAGTGGTCTACCCTACTGAGGAACAGCGTCTACCTACTGTGACACAGGGTCTACCTACTTAGACGCAGTGTTTTATTAATGAGACACAGTGGTTACCTACTGGTACAGTGTTTACCTACTGTAGGACTCTGTGTCTACCCTTACTGAGACACAGTGTCTACCTAATGAAGATACAGTGTATACATTACTGGCACAGTGTTTACCTACTGAGACACAGTGTCTATTATGGACACAGTGTCAACCTACTGAGACACAGTACCTACTGGCCACAGTGTTTACCAACTGAGACGTCTACCTAATGGCAAAGTGTTTACTACTGAGACACATTGTCCGCATATGGACAGAGTGTCTATGTTATGACCAAAGGTCATAATTTGATTCCTCGCTCTATCTCACGCAGCGTATTATCCACTTACCATATTATACTCTGGGGTTTCTTTAAGATTAGCTAAATTAAAGATTCCACTAGGTTATAATATTATACTGATTTAGGTATATAACTGGTATGCACCTCGTATATTATATTATATCTGAGTAAGATGGGTTAGGTAGGTACACCTGGCTAAGGGTTATAACAAGGAATCTACATTGGGGGTAGTTTGCACCGCTCTACCCTCTTCCACCCTTTTGACCGAGTTGTTTGTCATGAAAGGAATTTACTGTATTATGGGCAGTTCACTCTCTCTGCTGACTCAGTGTGCATTGGTGAGCTACCCTCCTTTAGTACTACCTTCCTTATTCTCACTTGGATAGAGAATATGGGTTATAGAAAACTCCTGATCAGCTTGTGGTTTTATTGAGAAGCTCTTCTGACAATCTTATACTGTTATCTTCAGGTTACGATGCTGACGAAAGTGTCACTTCGAAACTTTGTGATATATTCCTTATTGCCTGGGAGTTACTCAGAAAAAGTGGTTAATTCCTCATTATATGTACTTGGCACACAAGGAATGTTACTATTGAGGAGCGGTTAATATTCCTTGATCATTATCAAAATATGTACTTGCAAAAAGTATAGTTACTATTGGGAAGCGGTTAATATTCTTGATCATAATCAAGTGTAGTGACCATATTGACACGTACATTCTATTTAAGAGTTTTCTTGTGTGACGGAAAGTTTCTGACAGTGATATTTAATAGATATTTATGAATATCTAAAGTATTTAAGCTTTTAAATAAAAAGAAACTTGAAAAGACTGAGTAACTATAATTTGTGCCTTACATTTCTAAGTTTGGAACCATATCTTTTCATTCTTTGAAGTGTGTTGTTACGGAGTGCACTAACCTGGCTAAAGGTTAAGATTTGAACCGTAACAGTCTACCTACTGAGACAGTGTTTACCTACTGAGACAGTGTCTACCTACTGAGACAGTGTCTACCTACTGGCACAGTGTTTACCTACTGAGACACGTGTCTGCCCCTTAATGAGGACAGTGTACGCCTACTGAGACAGTGTCTGCCTACTGAGACAGTGTCTGCCTACTGAGGCACAGTGTCTAGCTACTGAGGCACAGTGTCTAGCTACTGAGGCACAGTGTCTAGCTACTGAGGCACAGTGTCTAGCTACTGAGGCAAAGTGTCTAGCTACTGAGGCACAGTGTCTAGCTACTGAGGCACAGTGTAAAGCTCTGAAGGCACAGTGTCTAGCTACTGCCAGGCACAGTGTATTGCTACTGAGGCACAGTGTCTAGCTACTGAGGCACAGTGTCTAGCTTCTGAGGCTAGAAGGACTGTCTAGCACTTTTACAGTGATATATGGACTCCGCTTGTTCTTCATGGTTCTCTGTCTTAACAAAACACTAAAAGCTAGAATACAAATCACCCAGAACAAAATGGCAAGATTCATCTTGGACCTTCGTCCACCAGAGTATGTAGGCCTGGGTCCACGAGAGTATGTAGGCCTGGGTCCACGAGAGTATGTAGCCCGGGGTCCACGAGAGTATGTAGCCCTGGGCTACACGTGAGGATGAGTAGGCCTGGGTCCACGAGAGTATGTAGCCCTGGGTCCACGAGAGTATGTAGGCCTGGGTCCACGAGAGTATCTAGCCCTGGGTCCACGAGAGTATGTAGCCCTGGGTCCACGAGAGTATGTAGGCCTGGGTCCACGAGAGATATGTAGGCCAGGGGGTCCTCGAGATATGTAGGCCTGGGTCCACGAGAGTTGTAGGCCTGGGTCCACGGGAGTATGAAGGCTGGTTCCCACGAGTGTATGTTGCCCTGGGTTCCACGAGGAGTCTGTAGGCCTGGATCCACGAGAGTAGTAGGCCTGGGTCCACGAGAGTATGTCTAGCACTGGGTTCCACGAGAGTATGGAGCCCTAGGTCCACGAGAGTATTGCAGCCTGGGTCCACGGATGGTATGTAGCCCTGGGTCACCGAGAGTATGTAAGCCCTGGGTTCACGCGAGTTGAGAGTATGTAAGCTCTGGGTCCAACGAGGAGTATGTAGGCTGGGTCACGAGAGTATGGTTAGCTGGTCAACGGCGTATGCAGCCTGGGCACGAGGCATATAGCCGGGTCCCGGAGAGTATGTAGGCCCTGGGTCCACCAGAGTATGTGGCCAGGGTCCAGAGAGTATGCAACCTGGGTCCACGAGAAGCATATAGCCTCGGCACGAGAGTATGTAGCCCTGGGTCCACGTGAAGTATGTAGCTCTGGGTCCACGAGGAGTATGTAGGCCTGGTTCCAAGAGAGTATGTAGCCCTGGTCCAAGAGTTTGTATTAGCCCAGGGTCCACGAGATGTATGTGCCCAGGGTCCACGAGAGTAGGTAGCCCTGGGGTCCACGAGATATACAGCCTGGGTCCACCGATGTATGTAGTTGTAGCCCTGGGTCCACGCTAGTATTAGCCTGGGGTCCACGAGATAATCGTAGCCAGGGTCCACGAGAGCTAGTGCCCTGGTCTACACGAGAGTATGCAGCCCTGGGTCAACGAGAGTATGTAGACCCAGGGTCCACGAGAGTATGTAGCCCTGGGTCCACGAGAGTATGCCAGCCCTGGTCACGAGAAGCATGTGCCATGGGTCCACGAGAGTATGTAGCTTGGGTCCAAGAGAGTATGAAGGCCTGGGTCAAGAGAGTTTGTAGCCCTGGGTCCAATTGAGGATGTAGACCAGGGTCAAGAGTGTATGTAGCCCGGGGTCCACGAGAGTATGTACGCCCTGGGTCCACGGGAGTATGTAGACTGGGGGTCCACGTGATTATGCAGCCCTGGGTCCAAAATAGCAGTATGTAGCCCTGGGTCCAAGAGAGTATGTATAGCACATGGGTCACGAGGGGTATGTTGCCCTGGGTCCACGAGAGTATGCAGGCCCTGGGTCCACCGAGATTGTAGCCCTTGGTCCACGATAGTATGTTAGCCCTGGGTACACGAGAGTATGTAGCCCTGGGTCCACGAGAGTATGTAGCCCTGGGTCCACGAGAGTATGTAGCCCTGGGTCCACGAGAGTATGTAGCCCTGGGTCCACGAGATTATGTAGCCCTGAGTCCACGAGAGTATGTAGCCCTGGGTCCACGAGAGTATGTAGCCCTGGGTCCACGAGAGTATGTAGCCCTGGGTCCACGAGAGTATGTAGCCCTGGGTCCACGAGAGTATGTAGCCCTCGCGGTCCACGAGGTATGTAGCCTGGGTACACGAGAGTTGTCTCGCCCTGTGGTCCCGAGAGTATGTAGCCCTGGGTCCGCGAGAGTATGTAGCCTGGGTCCAACGTGAGTATGTAGCCCTGGGTCCGCGAGGGAGAGGAGAGTAATGCAGCCCTGGGTCCACGAGAGTATGTAGCCCTGAGGTCCACGCGAGTATGTAGCCCTGGTTCCACGAGAGAGAGTATGTAGCCCTGGGACCACGAGAGATGTAGCCCTGGGGTCCACGAGAGTATGTAAGACCTGGGTCCACGAGAGTATGTAGCCCTGTGTCCACGAGGAGTATTAGCCCTGGGTCACGAGAGTATGTAGCCCTGGGTCCACGAGAGGTATGTGTAGCCCTGGGTCCAGAGGAGTATGTAGGCCTGGGGTCCAACGAGTGTATGTTAGCCTGGTCCACTAGATTATGTAGCCTGAGTCCATCGAGAGTAGAGTTTGATAGGCCCTGGGCTCCACGAGAGTATGAGCCTGGATCCACGAGAGAATGTAGCACTGGGGTCCACGTAGAGTATGTAGCCTGGGTCCACGAGAGTATGTAGCCCTGGGTCCACGAGAGTATGTAGCCCTGGGTCCACGAGAGTATGTAGCCCTGGGTCCACGAGAGTATGTAGCACTGGGTCCACGAGAGTATGTAGCCCTGGGTCCACGAGAGTATGTTAGCCTGGGTCCGCGCGAGTAGGCAGACTGGGTCCACGGAGTATGTAGCCTGGGTCCTAGTGAGTAGGTAGCCTGGTTCTCGAGAGTTTGTAGCCCTGGGTCCACGAGAGTATTAGCCCCTCTGGGTCCACGAGAGTAGTGTAGCCTGGGTCCACGAGAGTTATGTTGCCCTGGGTCACGAGAGTTTTGTGCCCTGGGTCCACGAGAGTATGTAGCCCTGGGTCCAGGAGTATGTAGACCCTGGGTCCACGAGAGTTATGTAGCCCCTGGGTCCACGAGTGGTAGTAGCCCTGGGTCCGAGAGTACGTAGCCCTGGGTCCACGAGAGAATGTAGCCTGGGTCCGCGAGAGTATGTAGGCACTGGTCACGAGAGATATTGAAGCCCTGGGTCCACGAGAGTAAGTATTATTATTATTATAAAAAGAAGCGCCAAGCACAAGGGTATACAACGCTGCAGGGTAGGGAAGGATGCGGGGTATTGGATGGCTGGAAGGGGAGGGATGATCATAGGTTACAGCAAACAGCGGGGCAGGGCGGCAGGGCGATAGTAGGGGGGGTAGAAGCGGTAGCAAGAGATGTAGTAGAAAGGGCTGAAGGTATCAGAATTTGTGAAGTAAGTCAGTTGTTGTTCAAAAAAGTCAATGAGAGAGTCCGGATGAAAAGGTGGGTCCTCAGGAGGAAAGGGGTAGGTTAAAGACGAGAGCAGCCGAGCGAAGACGACGACGGAGGTAACTTCTGCGTGTCGTTGATAAAGTGGGAGTCCAACAGGAATGTGGGTGACTGATATGGAGTTGGCCATTCTCACAGAGAGGAGCAAGACGCCTCTCCATGAGATATCCATGAGTAAGACGAGTATGGCCAATGCGCAAGCAGGAGAGAGTTGTCTACCAACCTCGACACTGGTGATAAGAAAGAACGGCCAGTAACCTATACCTCGGTTTAATAGATCGAGTTTGTTGCGAGCATAGTTGACCAACGTTGTTACCAACGGGTGTGAAGGTGGGAAGATATTGCAGCAAATTAGTCGTAAAATGAATACCTCTATAAGAAACTGGTTTGGACATGTACTGCTGACCGCGCAGCAGTGTCTGCCTTGTCATTGCTGTATGTCAACATGACCAGGGACCCAACAAAAAAACAATATCTTTAATGCTTGGTAAAGATGCGGCGTAGCCAAAACGTTGGATACGGAGGCCTAAGGCGGTGAGGGATGTATTCAAATTTTTGTATAGCCTGTAAAGCACTAAGGGATCTGAGACAACCACAAATGAATGACACGGCATAGATGCAATACGGCTAAGTGCTGTAAGGATGGCCATATAATTCAGCATTAAAATATAGCGAAGATAGTAAATGCCCTTGTACGACGCTTGTCCGGAAACGCTGATGCGAATCCTACGCGTCAGAAGACTTAGGCTTAGAGCCATCTGTGTACACACGCAATGGAATGTGAATGAGAGTGAAATTGGTCAAGAAAAAGGAGAGCGGGAAGCGACCGTAGACAGTTTGGGCTCTTTCGAGCAAGGGAGGGAGAAAGAACAGACCGATCGGGCTGGAACTTCCAGGGGGGTAGGGAAAAGTGAGATGTGCTACATGTAATAGAAAGGTGGTAGTTGAAGCAGAAGGACAAGATGCGAATGAAGGAAGAAATGAGAGAAGGGACGGAGTTGGTAACAGGGGCGGCGAACAAAATAAAGAATGTCTACTAATATCAGTGGGCCATTCTATAAATGGAACGGATTGGGAGATCATAGAGCGTACATAGTAGCGCAGGCAATGGGCTTCACGGCGATCGGATAGTAGGATGGAACGTTCGTTCTTCTGCATTAGAGGCTCTCGAACGGGGAAGAGCGAAAGCACCAAGGCATAACGTAATCCTTGGTGTATGCATGGGGTTGTAAGGCTAAAGAGAGTAGCAGAAGATGCGCTGAATAGATCTGGTCACCATAATCAAGTTTCGATAAAATAAGGGTGGAATGTAGGCGAAGGAGGGTTCGACGATCAGCTCCCCATGAAAGATGAGCAAGGGTTTTTTAAGAAGGTTCAGCCGGCTGTGACAAGTTGCCTTCAGAGAGGTAATGTGAGGTTTCCGGATAACCTACGATCAAAGAGGAGGCCCAGAAACTTGACTGCATCACGTTCAGGGATACGGGAGCCATAGAGGTACAAAGGATGATCGGAGATGACAGAGCGTCTAGTGAAAGTAATTTGGTGGGTTTTAGTGCTGGAAAATTTAAACCCACGTGTGGTGGCCCAATTGGAAACACGGTCGACTGCATGTTGGAGAGAAACTGTAATGAGGTGACAGTCAGCGCCTGCACAGGCAATAGCGAAGTCATCAACATAGTGATGACCAAATATTTGATGGAAGACTAGAGGCCAAATCATTAATAGCAAGGAGAAAAAGTGTCGTGCTCAGAACACATCCCTGGGGGACACCTTCAGCTTGGATAAAGTCCGGGGAGAGCACATTATTAACCCGAACACGGAAATGCCTGTCAGTTAAAAAGTTCTTAAGGAAGGATGGTAGATTGCCTCGAAGGCCTAAGGAGTGGGCTTGGGATAAAATATTATACCTCCAAGTTGTCATATGCCTTCTCAAGGTCAAAAAATATGCCAATAACTGAGTGGTTATTCGCAAAGGCATTACGAACATACGTATCCAAGCGTAGTAAGGGGTCTATGGTAGAACGTCCCTTACGAAAGCCATGTTGACGAGTGGAGAGACTGTTGTGTGTCTCTAAATACCACACTAAAAGTCTATTTACTGGGCGTTCCATATTTTGAAAAAACTGCACTAAAAAGAGCAATGGGGCGAAAGGGGGGGTTTTTTGGTCCCGTAGTCCCTGGTTTGGGGAAAGGGAGAACAATTTGGCGGTTTTCCCACAGCTGTGGAAAAAACCCCTTGTGCCCAAAATAAGTTTTAAAAGGCTTTAATGGGACTGCAAGGGGGGACTGATGTAAATGTTGTGGGCATACAATATAAATGTCGTGGGGCCCAGGGGCCGATGATCGACAAGCTGAAGTGTTGCCTGTAGTTCTTTAAGTGAAAAAGGGACCATTATACTTTTCTTCTCAGAGAAAAAAAGTCCAAGGGTGCAAACTCTCTGGCAAAATTTGAGGAAAGAAATGGGGGGGCAAAGATGGAGTCCTATAAATACAGACCAATAAATTGCCGTTTCTTGAAACATTTGGGGTTTTCTATACCCAAAACCGGCAAAACCCGCAGAACGGAGCCCGGGGCAGGAGAATATTTACCACTCAGTTTTCGTACTTTTTTTCCCGACTTTCACTCATGAGGAAACGAGGTGATGGGGGGAGAAAATAATCTCGTCAGCAAGTGCGTTTTTGGTCCCCGGATGACACGCCGAGCGATCGCACGCTTCTGTTTAAAATCAAGGAGTCTCTCTGTGGTTCTATTGTACCGGTACCTGCCCCATGCAGTGCGTTTCAAACGTACTGCACGAGCACAAGCAGGAGACCACCAAGGCACGCATTTTCTAAGAATGCCTGCCCGAAGTTTGGGTATAGAATGAGAAGCTGCGGTGAAAACGGAGGACGAGAAGAGGTGTAAAAGCTCATCGATGGAGGACGAAGAAGGAACCTCTTCAAAAACAGTTCGGTGTGAGTAAAGGTTCCAATTTGCCCGATTAAATTGCCAGCGTGGGGTGCGAAGAGGTGGCGAATATGAAGGGGAAGTAAGAATGATTGAGAAATGATCACTGTCATGTAAGTCCGGGAGAACAGACCAAGTGAAGTCTAATGTGGCGGAGGAAGAGTAGACTGAGAGATCGATGCAAGAGAGAGTATGAGTCCGAGGATCAAAATGGGTGTGAGTACCTGTATTTAAAACATGGAGGGGGTGGGTGGCAAGAAAAGCCTCTAACTGAATTCCACGGGAATCACAGTGAGATCCCCCCTAGAGGAAATGGTGGGCATTAAATCACCAAGTAACAGAATCGGTGGCGGTAATGACGGAACAAGGAAGGCAATATCCGGAATAGATAATGCCCGAGAAGGAGAAAGATATAAAGAACAGAGCATATACCACCTATGTAAGTGGATATGGGCTGCTGTGTAATGCAGCGAAGTATGAACAAATAGCTGATGGTACGGAATGTCAGTGCGTAGAAGAAGGGCACTTTCATTAAAGGTCCCATCAGGAAAAGGATCTGAAGAATACAATAAATTATAGCCTGAGATGGGAAAGATAACAGCAGAGTGTAATTTTGGTTCCTGTAAGCAAACACCAACAGGGGCAAACTGGGAGAGTAACATCTGAAGCTCACCCCAATTACCCCTGAGGCCGCGTATATTCCACTGTAAATAGGCCATGATTGGCAATGATAAAGATACTTGAAATCCGCAGGTAAGGGTTCCTATGGACTAGAGGGGTTAGAAAAGTCCACATGCGGAGGCAGTGGAAAACGTTCAAGCAGCGAAGGAACAGTGCGCTGTGAAGAAAGGAGTTGAGCAGATGGAGCAGAGGAGAGAGAAAGAGCGGAAGGTGGATCAGTGTCCATTGATGGTTTGGTCTCTGCAATATATTCAGAGATTGCTTCAAGTGTTTCTGAATTCAGAGACGTCGTATGGGAGACAATATTGGAAATGGTAGGGGGAGGATGAGTAAAGATTGGAACTGTATTGGACTGTACCAAGGTAGGGGGGGCACGAAAGGGTGAAGGGAACTGGAGAAGCGTGGCAGGGGACAGAAGAGGCAGGAACCTGGGAGGTGGCAGAAGAGGAAGAAACTTGGGAGGGAACAGGGGAGGAAGGTACAGTACGAAGAGGAGGGTGAACCTCTATACTTGTAACTGAGCCAGTGAGAGGGGGAGAACCAGGGACAGAGACAGGGAGGGTAAAATGAGGAGGTGGAAGATGGGTAGGAGGTGTTAACGGACCTTTTTTTGACTTTTGAGAAGTAGAGGGACGATTGGGAGGAGGTGTGGTACGAGGTCTTGTCGATACTGAGGCTTGTGAGAGAGAACTCGAAGAAGAGAGATCAGACTGAGGCGTTGAAGTAGGGACGTCTGAGCCGAGGACAGCAAAAGGATTAGATACAGGAGTGACTATAGGAGAGAGGTAACCACAGAGGTGGGTTGTAGAAGATGGGATATCAAAAGTGAGGGACGTTTGAAACACGTGGAATAAGAAACACGTGGGAGTCTCCCTTGGAGGCGGAGATGAGAAACTGCCATTGCATAAGGGAGACCTTCTGTCTCTTTGAGGTAACGGATTTCCCGCTCGTTTAAATAGACTTGACAATGGCGAGAGTACGAAGGGTGAGCTCATGACAGTTAAGGCAAGAGGGAGATCGATTGCAAGACGTATTAGAATGGTCATCGGCACCACAGACTGGGCATTCGGCGATAGATCTGCAATATTTCGTGGATGGCCAAATCGCCAGCAATTTCTACACTGTTGTGGTGTAGGGATCACCTTTCGAACTTGTAACCGATGTCCTGCTATATAAACTGAGGATGGGAGTTCTCGGCTGTCAAAAGTTAAATGAGCCACATTGCTAGGGAATCATCTCCGCCCACGGGCAGGGAAGAACGTAAGTGTCTACCTTGAGGATTGGAGATCTTGGAGTTCCAGCTGTTCAAGATGTCAGTGCCACATGTCTGGAAATTTTGTTGAACTATGGTATGGGGCAGAATGACGGTACCACTACAAGAATTGAGGGAATGATGTTTTTCAAGAGTGACAGGAACAGTATCGATATGGGAAAGACGAGAAAGCTCATGAGCCTTGGTAGCATTCTGTACGGTAATGATGCACGTACCGCTCTTAAGAGCATGAAAAGAAATATCTTTACCAACATGGCGTAGGAGTGCCTTGTGAATACTGTGGTCAGAAAGATAGGCAGTAGAGGAAGTCGGTCGTGAAGTGAAGAATTTAGTCCATTGTTCAGTCTGAAACTGAGCGGGGGGAAAGGTGTGAAGGACGTGTCGATCGTTTTCTGAGAAGAACGAGAAGGTGGAGAAGTATATCAGCAGGTAATTGTCGTTGGCGTTTAGCGT
>NC_069474.1:1793293-1814994 GCF_026875155.1 Cherax quadricarinatus | reverse complement strand
AAACAGTTTGGGGTCATTTTTGGTTTCGCGCTATTCGTTTCATTTGTCGTTGGCTCCCTTCTTATCTGTGCATATTCATTTCTGGCACTACAACTGCTCTCCTTATTCTCCTGGGGTCCTTTGCCTTCTATATTTCTTCCATTCCCTAGCACACTTGGTTTTCGCCTCACTGCACTTTTGGGTGAACCATGGGCTCATCCTGGCTTTTTCATTATTCCTGTTACCCTTGGGTACAAACCTCTCCTCAGCCTCCTTGCACATGGTTGTTATATATTCCATCATCTCATTAACTGGCTTTCCTGCCAGTTCTCTGTAACACTATACCCCGCTCAGGAAATTCCTCATTTTTATGTAGTCCTCTTTCTTGTAGTTTGGCTTCATCTGCCCTGGCCTTCCTGCATCCCCCTCCACTTGTAGCTCTACTGTGTATTCAAAGCTTAAAACCACATGATCGCTGGCCCCAAGGGGTCTTTCGTATGTGATGTCCTCAATATCTGCACTACTCAAGGTGAATACTAGGTCCAGTCTTGCTGGTTCATCCTCTCCTCTCTCTCTTGTAGTGTCCCTTACATGTTGGTACATGAAGTTTTCCAGTACCACCTCCATCATCTTAGTCCTCCATGTATCTTGGCCCCCATGTGGCTCCAAGTTCTCCTAATCGATTTCCTTGTGGTTAAAGTCACCCATGATCAGGAGCTTTGCCCTGCATGCATGAGCTCTTCTGGCCACTGCAGCCACTGTGTCAACCATCACTCTATTGCTCTCATCATACTCTTGCCTTGGCCTCCTGCTGTTGTGTGGTGGGTTATACATCACTGCAATTACCACTTTGGATCCTCCAGAGTGAAGCATTCCTGCTATGTAACCGCTTGCTTCTCCACTGTCTCCTCTCTCCAGCTCATCAAAATTCCACTGGTTTTTGATCAGCAGTGCCACTCCTCCACCCCCCTGTTCCCTCTGTCTTTCCTCAGGATCTGGTATCCCATTGGAAAGATGACATCTGTTATTCTACCTATATGCTTGGTTTCTGTGAGAGCTATGATGTCCAGTGATGCCTCTTTGACTCTTTCATGCCTCTCCTCCCACTTATTTGTTATTCCATCAGCGTTTGTGTACCATACCTTCAGTTTCCTCTCCAACACTGTTCTGATTGACCTCTGCTGGTTCCGTAATTGTCTCCTTTCCTAGCTCTTTTCGCTTTTTTGTCCTTTCCCACAGCTGCTGTCATTTTGTTGGTGTTATGTCTCTGTGTTTGGGATGTTCAGGGAGGGGTAGTACCTCTGGCATGGGGGAGCTTGTCGTGCCCTTCTCGGGGCAGCTCGCCAGCTTTTGGTCCCCACCTGACACCCAGCTCTCACTTGTGGCTCCAAGTAGCTGTTAGCATGCGACAGCAGCCACACCCCGGGCAACGGCTTCGACAGGCCGGCTAAACCAAGTGAGGGTAGCCGTCGGGTCATTGACCCCAGGTAAAGTCAACTAGGGCTTGCCTACCTAAGCATGGGAAGACTGGCTCTGGCGGACCGCGCGGATGAAACCACTAGATTGGTTCAACGAGCAGAAAGGCAGTTCCAGCAAGGTGTTATGGAGCGCTAAGGGCATGATGAGGCACTAAGGACATCCTGGTCATCCACTGCATCCGCAAGAGACTGAACTAGAAAGGGCTGAGGGGAGAGCGAAAAGAATCATCAGAGTTTGTGGAGTAAATCAGTCGTTGTCAAGAAGTCAATGAGAGAGTCAGGATTAAAGGAGGGTCCATCAGCAAGAAGGGAAGGTAAAGAGAGAGTAGTTAGGTAAGACACATATGCAACAGTTAGGTATCTTTATTATGAAACGTTTCGCCTACACAGTAGGCTTCTTCAGTCGAGTACAGAAAAGTTGATAGAAGCAGAAGATACTTGAAGACGATGTAATCAGTCCATCACCCTTAAAGTTTTGAGGTGGTCAGTCCCTCAGTCTGGCGAAGAGCATTGTTCCATAGTATGAAACAATATGGAGATGAAGTGACAGGATGGAGCCTTATATATTGCCAAGAGGTGAGACGTAGGTCACTAGAAGAGGTAAGAACTCAGATGTTGAGAGGTCAGGTCCCTCTCAAATCCAGCCGCTCTCACTAGTGGAAGTTGTCGAAGTTGATTGCAGGTCTGTACCAAGATACCCTGTTCAGCCTGATGTTCTCGGCCATGCTTACAGATGCATTCAGGGACACAGACGCAGGAATCGGCATCAGGTGCCATACAGATGGGTCTGTCTTCAACCTCAGGAGGCTTCAAGCAAAAACCAAGGCTGCAACTGACACCATCAATGACCTGCTATTTGCTGATGACTGCGCCCTCAACGCTGCTTCCGAAGCCGCCATGCAGCACAGTGTTGACAAGTTCTCTGATGCCTGCAACAACTTCGGGCTGACAATCGGTACAACGAAGACTAAAGTGATGCACCAGCCTGCTCCGGGAAAGACGTATGTTGAGCCAAACATCACTATCAACGGGCAGCGACTGAACGCAATAGACAAATTCACCTACCTCGGCAGTACCCTTTCCAGAAACGTTGTCATCGATGATGAGGTGAATGCCAGACTTGCCAAAGCCAGTGCCACCTTCGGCAGGCTCCATAAGAATGTATGGAACCGAAGAGGCATCACCACAAGCACCAAGATCATGGTGCACAGAGCCATAGTCCTCACCACATTTCTCTATGGCTGCGAAACCTGGACTGTCTACAAACGTCACGCCAGAAAGTTGAACCACTTTCACACCACACGGCTCAGAAAAATTCTTGGCATCAAATGGTAAGATAAGATCCCAGACACAGAAGTGCTGACTACAGCTGGCTTGCCTAGCATCTACACCATCCTAATGCAGACACAGCTTCGCTGGACAGGTCACGTTGCTCGCATGCCAGACCACCGGCTGCCAAAGAAACTCTTGTTTGGCGAAGTGCAGCATGGAAAACGCTCTCAAGGAGGCCAAAAGAAGCGCTATAAGGACACCCTTAAGACTGCTCTGAAAGCTTTCAACATCAACCACACCATGTGGGAGCTGATAGCTCAGGACAGGAGTGACTGGCGAGCAGTTGTCCAGAAAGGGGCAACATCCTGCGAGGCAAGCAGAATCTCACTAGCTGAACAGCGCAGGCAGGCGAGGAAGACCAGAGCCATCAGACCCCTCGATGCCGCCACCCTTCCCTGTCCACACTGCCAGAGAACGTTTCGTGCGTGGATTGGCCTGACAAGTCATCTGCGTACCCACCAACTTCGACCCCAGGATGACAACATGATGTCTCTGTCTAGGAACACCCTCTTGTACTCTTCCGAGTACTTCAACTGTGTTTTCTCTTGGAGGAACCTGTTCTGCACTGTTTCTGTCCTGAGAATCGGCTTGATCAGTCGTTTTCTCCCCTTCAAGTACCCCCCTATTCTCTGAAAATTTACAATCTCGTACATGTCTTCTTCACCTATTTCTGTGATGTTCTCAATCTCATTTCTTTCTGCCTGCCGTCTTTCAGTGTGTGTCCTTTCCTCTCTCTCCTGAAGTCCATGGATAAACACTGATTTTGCCCTTTCCTCCTCCCATTGCCTCTCCCTCTGTGACTCTGGTTCCTGTCTGTACATGGTCATTTTCTTCATTGTTTTCTCCAGTGGCTCTTGGTAGCATGGCTGTGCCTCTGCATTTGACCTATCACCTTCTCCATCTGCACCCATCTGCTCTCCCCTTTCACTCCTTGGCCCTTCTTGGCAGGCTGATATGACCTTAGCACAATTCATATCTCCTGTGTGTGTGTGTTTGTGTGTGTCGGGGGGGGAGTGCGAGCATGCCAGTGTTTATGCTTGTGTGTGTTTTTTTAAGCAAATATTTTTCAGCTAGGAACATTTACTAAAACCTTTCCAATTCGTGTCTTTTTCATCAGCTTGAGAGTGAGACTGGTAGTGCATCCAGCAGCATCATGGCTGAACAAGTCTTGACTAGAGTGACCACCAAGGAGCAGCTTCTGGCCCTCGCTAATGTCCTCGCAGGGGATTTTCCTCTCTCTGTCACTGTGAGTTACCTTTACTGATCTTTCAAACTTTGGTGCTGGAATGACAAATTTATTGAAACTAGAAATAATTCCAAATGAATATAAACACTAAAATTTTCAGGTCCTTATTTTAATCTCTGTTTTACTAACAAAACGTGATTTTTGTTATACCATGTAAAAATGCATTTTTAAAAAAAGAAGGAATGAGAACAGACAGACAACGATCTTCATCAGATATCGAATAATACCAGACCAGGTAAGTGTGTATAGGTTATACTGTACTCTTGTATGGTCAAGGACCATCATCGTAATCTTCCAGTTGATCGTTTATTCTGGAACAAGATATGGTCAGGGTATGGTAGATGATATCCTGGAAATGTTTAAAGCCCAGTGATTCCTGCTCATTTACAGAATAATTTCGTTCAGCCTTAGTTAAGACTCGACTAGCAAATGTAACAAGGTTATACTTGCTATCAGTCTTTTGTACTGGTACAACACCTATACTGATGGTGCTAGTGTGTCTTTTTTACAAGTAAAAATTTGTTTTTTCAATCAGAAAACTTTAATACATGAGCAGAAGTTAGCTTATCTCTTAATGTGTTGAATGTTCTTTCTAGACCGAAGATCCAAGTGGAAGCAACATCTTTCTTAAGTAATTCACTTAAAGGAGTTGCAAAGAAAACTATAGAAACCTGTTAATCCCACAAATGATCTTGTGGCATCAACAGTTCTTAAAGAAGGTATTACAACCCAGGAATCCAAAGGCCTGTTATCCTGGGTGTAAAGGAAGCAAAATAAACACAGCAGGAAAACTTTTGACTTATATTATCCTTCACCAAGTAAGAACAGAAGTGACGTGTTCTTAGTTCAGTGGTGACGTGTACTTAGCTCTGTGAAGACCTGTTTGTGTGCTCTCTGTGAATCTGAACCAGGATGCCCTCTCTTGAGCAGCTTTACCAGCAGCTGAGAGAAGATCTCAGAGTTGCTAAGCTGGAGATACGGCGATTAACGGAGGAGAACAAGAGGATTCGTAGTAATCCTCCTGTTGTGAGTCCCCAGGTTAAGAGGGGAGCTTGGTCAGTGGCCGGCAACATGGAACCAAGCTGAGATCAAGAACGGTTGGAGAGGCAGAAACACGAGAAACCAGAAGACTACTGTGGAAACTTCCAACCCATTCTCCGTGCTACCTGACGAATGTGAGTGTTCTACTCGGAATGCCACAACAAGCACCAAGGAAGCACTGGCAGACGTGAGTGAGACATCCCTAGAAACCCCAACGAAGACCATCGAGAACGTCTTGACGAATTCCACAAGTGGTGTAATGCTACATGACGAATGTGAGTCGACTTCTGGGAGCGTCACGACGGACGACGCCAAGGAAGGTAAAAACATTGTTTGTTGTTGGGATAGCCAGATTAGGTACATGGATAGGGCATTCTGCTTGAAGGATAGGAGTAGGAGGCAGAGAGTGTGTTTTCCTGGGGCTGGGATGAAGGATATTGTTACCCGTCTGGATGACATCATGGGATAAGGGGAGAAAATCCAATTTCTGTCTCAGTGCTGGGGGAAAGGGAATGTTGGCAACGTAGATGAGGCCCCTGATTACGGGTAAAGGCACAATAGAGATAAAAAGGGGGGAAGGGGGGGAAACCTGTCAAAAGGGCATTTTCCCAAAGGGAAAGGGGATTTGGGAAAGAAGGGTTTTTGTCCAAAGAAATTTGGGTTTCAATTGCGGGGCTGGCCCAAATACTTAAGGAAAATGGGGTAATTTTTCTTTGGACAACCTGGGACCTTTTCTTGGCAAAAATACTTTTGTATGCCAGGGATGGGGTTTCACTTATCTAGGTGTGGGTGGAGCACGGGCCCAATGCAGTGGGGGGAGCTTTTTGGGTCTTTAAAACTGGGAATATTTTAGTGGTAGGGGTTTTTGGTGGGAAAACTGTGAATCGCGGGGGTAGTAATATGTACTAGGAAACTATAATAGGAAAAAAGGGGTGATTTTGGAAAAGCCAGGGGCACAAAAATTGACAAATCCAAAAAGGGGTTTTTAAGTGGAATAACAGAAAGACGGGAAGGGGTAAGAGAGAGGGGGTCTTTAAATATTTATTACACAAAAGTCGCAGTGCTAGGAATAAAGGGACGATTAGACAAGTTCTATGAGGTAACATTGATGAAATTGCCTTTAACGAGACGTTTTTTAAATTCAAAAAGTCGGACTGCCTGCAGAATGTCACTTTCCCGGTTTTTTAAATTTTTTCCAAGTAATAGAAGTTTTGGGGGAAAGGGGGGGTGGGGTGGCATTGTTTTCCAGATCCCCTTTGAAACTTTGCTAAAAAGGGGGGTTTTAAGTGAAGTAGCACATACAACCCGTTTGGATAGAATTTTCAGGGGGGAAAAACGAAAAATTAATTTTAGGTGGTTATACCTCCCTAAAATTTTAAAGATAGGACCAGGGGAGACAACTATGGGGGGAAATTGTTAGGGTCCACAAGGCACGATAAGGTAGAAATTCTAGGAAAATTTAAACTTTAGTCATATTGTTTGGAATTTCTTGACGGGGAATTTAGAATCATACTTTTTTAGAAGTATTCGGATTTTTTTTTTGAACCCGTTTGTGACAGACCCCAACAAGTGGAAAAACCTTTTTAGCTTAGTTCGGGCCCAAAAAATGAACCCCTTTGTTAAAAATTTTAAAGTTTAAAAAAACGGTGCTACGACTACAAATCAATTACTTTAGCATTGAAGGGAAAAATGTAAAAGGAAAACTCAGTAACAGTCCCAAATTTTCGTTTTAGAAATTTAAACGATGGGCTTAGAAACACTTTTCATCTGTTACGGGGGTAACGAAAGAGCTATCAATATACAGTTTTTCTGAACACTAACAACTCTCAAGAACTTTATCCCTTATAAAAAATTTTAGTCAAAAAAAATGCCCCAAAAATTTGGATGAAAAAATTGGCTAAAAATATCTACGGGGCAAAAAAAGGGGGAAATTTAAAAGGCGTATAAAAAGAGGCGGGGGTCATCTTATAAATCAGTATATTGAAAATTAAGAGGGACATTAAAAAGGGGAAAAGAAAAAAAAAAAAGGGGACTATGAAATTAAAGTTCCTGGGGATTCAAAAACTAAAAAAAAAATTTTTTTTCCGGGTATAAAGAAAAAAAAGTCAAGATAAGGTAGGCCCCCTTTTAAAAAATAACTAGGGGCATTTTAAACTGACAAAGAAAAATGAAATGTGCTCGATTTTAAAAAATTTATTTTCTCTCTTTTTTTTAAACACGGGAAACACTAAAAATTTTCCCAAAAAATTTAAATTTTTTACAGTGGGCCAAAGAAGAAAATTAGAAACCATTACAGTCACTAGGGGAAATTTGGTTTTAAGCAGATAAAACCGACTGAAGCAAAATAATCCCCGGGGTACTGATGAGGTTTTTTAAAGGGGTTTTTTAAAAGGAAGGAAAAAATGGAATCGGGAAACCTTTAAAACAATATTTTTAATTTATCTCTTCAAAAACATTTTAAATGTCCCAAATGGGAAAAAGGCTAATTTTTTTTCCTTTTTTTAAAAACGGGGGACAAGTCGTTACCGAAAATTTACCACCCCAATAACCTGCCCCCAAAATTTGTAGGCACATTACAAAGTAAATTTAAATACGAGTTTATAAGAACCATCTCGAAAAGCTTTAGTTTGTTTTAATGATACCAAAAGGAAATTCACAAGAGGCCGGCCCTTGTCTAACTAATTTTAACTTTCTTCCAGTAAAGTTTTTGGGGCTGTTGACCACGATAAAGAATTTTAAATATTATTTACTTAGTTTTTAAAAGGCTTTTGTAATTTTCCGCCCCAAAACGTTGAAGAAAAGCAGCCATGGGTTTGGGGGGGAAAAAGGGTTTCCGGGGGATCAAAACAGGGCTACAGACGGGAAAAGCGAGAGGTCCATAAAGGGGGTTAAATCCGGTGGGGATCTTAACAAGGGGCGTTCCACGGGGATCAGTCTTGGGGCCCGTTTTTTGGGTTTATAATAAAATATAAATAAACTTGATGTGGGGTTACTAGTGTTTATAACAAATTCGCCGATACACAAAGATAGGTGGGAAAATTTGATTCAAAATGAGATGTTAGGAACTTCGGGAGGTTTAGACAAACTCTACTTTTGGGTCAAAAAAATGGCAATGCATTTTCATGTAAATAAATGCAAGGTTTCTGAAGCCGGGAGTGTCCAAAAACCCCAAACACTTTAAGTTTAAAAAAAGAAAAACTTACCATACAGATTGCCCAAAAGGACTTGGGGGTTTTTGGGGGAGCCCAACATTTTTAAACCCAAACACAAAGCCTAAGCGTACGTAATAAGGGAAAAAATTAAATGGGGTTTATATCAAGAATGTAAGCAAAAAGAATCCAGAGGTTCCTTTCTGAAGCTTTTTATACATCATTATAAGGCCTCACCTAGATTTTGCAGCTCAATTCTGGGCTCCATATTACAGAAGGACCCCCAAAAATTTTCCCTTTTTTTGAAAACATTCAGCGGGGGATACTAAATTAAAAAATAGCATTGAAATTTTTTCCCTTTTAAGAAAGATTGAAGACTCTTAAGTTTCATTCACTTGTTAGACGAAAAATGGGGGAGACCTACGAAGGTATAAGTGGAAGACAGCTATAAATAAAGGGGGAAAATTTTAAAAAGGTCTTGGGATATCTCTCCCAAGAAGAACCCCCCAATAATGGATTTAAATTAGAAAAATTTTTGATTAGAAAAGGGCATAGAAAGTAATTTGGGTTTGGGGAAAAAGGGGAGTTGATGATTAAAAAAGTCTACCATTGGGTTATTGAGGCTGGGGCTTTTCGTAGTTTCAAATTAGGGGTTTGGGTAAGTAAAGATTGGGGGGGGTTGGGTTTGAGTGGGGCTTTCACTCAAGCCCTTTTTTTGCGAGGCATTGAAAATTTGGGGGGGGGTTTTTTAAAAGTTTTTGTTTGTGGATGAATTGTAAAGGGCCCCCTAGTATGGGCCCCCCACCTGCTTTCAAAATGTTTTCCCCCTTTCTTTTGTTTTTTATTTAAAAACTATATACACTAGGGACAACAATTTTATTATGCACCCCGGTTTAAACAAGGCCCAAAAAAAAATTAAAACCACTAGAGAGCAGATCGTGCTTTAAACCAGCTCTAAAATAGGAATGACAAGGGGAAAACCCGGGGAGTGGTACCCACATAAAACCGGGGTCGCTTTTGCTACGGTCAATCTTATGGAACAGTGCGTTCTTGGGTGTCTGGCAATTTCATTAGCTTTGCCAAAACTTTTCCAAAATTCGTGGTCAATTGGGTTTCTATGTCAGCCTTGCTATTGTATGATCGTTTTAACAGCCCGCACTTTCTTGTTTAGTGAGGGAAAATTTTTTTTTTCACTTTGCTATTGCTTAACCACCTATTTAAACGATGCCATTCCCGCAATCGGAAAAGTGCATAGCAAACGTGTTCCCCAAAAACGTGTTAGTTGGGGGGTTCGCAATCGTACTGTGCAAAAGCTAAGCGTGGGGGGGGGGGGGGGTTTTTGCAAATAACGTGTTATGTTTTGGGGGGTTCTGCAATCGTAATGTGCATAGCAAAAAATGGGATGTTTTGGGGGAGCCACCTAGAACGAGTTTAGACGTCCCGGGGGTCGGCATATACTTTTTTTTTACCCCCACCTAAATTTCCCCCACAGCGTTTTGGCAAATTGCAATTCCAAATTTGGGATTAATTTTCAAACGCAAAACCTCACACTGCACAACTGCGTTCACCATCACTGACAAACTTCGGAAGAAAGATGGCACATCAACTCCCCCCTTACGGGAGCCAGGAATAAAACCCTATGTTCGGGAGGAGGAAATGATAACAAAGGAGCAAAAAAATCAGTCTAGTGCAGCAGGGTTGTCTCAAGGGGGAAAACACGGCGTTTGCACTTTAGCTTGCAAAAATCAATCTTGACAACTAGGGAAAAAGAAGCATTTTTCAAAATAAGAATTTTTAACGGAAAAAAAAAAGAAGGCCCGTTTTCGCCCTCTTGTAAATGATTTATTTTCAGAAAGCGTACACTTTTTAACCCCCCCTTCCCAAAGAGGCAGAACCAGAACCCCCTTTTTTGAAACTTTTTAAAATCAGGGTCGAGCCTTGAGGTGGGCGGAACAGCATTGGGCATCGTTGGGTTTCCCAACACAGCATTGTTTGGTAAGGCAAAGGATTTTACGTCAGTGTAAATGACCTGAATTTTCCAATTATAAAGTAGTAAAGACCACAGTTTTGGGAGCATATACATGTATTCCCAGCTAAGTACAGAAAGTTGTTTAAATTAAGCAGGCGAGAGCTTGGTCAGTCCTTAGTTGATTTTGTTTTGACAGCAGACCAAAGCTTTTACCAGCTGGTATATAAGCAAGTGGTGTTGCTACCTTCGATGATCTTGTGCAGCTTATTCTGGTTGACAACCTGCTGGAGTCTGGGGGACCAGGGGTTTTCGAGTCTTTCTGCAGGATCGTGACTTAACCACTGCATTGGAGGCAGCCAGGTTGGCTGATATATTTGAAACTAACCGCTCCTTGTCCGAGCGGTCCCGTCTCTCTTTTCAACAGCCTGGCATGAGCAGAGATCGTCAACCTTGGAGAATGAAGTGCCAGCCGGAGGGAGAACGTCTACGTCAGCCAACTAAGTCACCTGGTGAGCCACGCTTCTCAACTTATGGTCCACCTGGTGAGAGACAAACTACTCAACATGATGCAACTCGACAACAGTATCCGGAGAGACACCAGCCAGAGCGACACCTGGAGTTTACCTGGAGAGAGTTTCGGGGGTCAACGCCCCCGCGGCCCGGTCTGTGACCAGGCCTCCTGGTGGATCAGCGCCTGATCAACCAGGTTGTTGCTGATGGCTGCACGCAAACCAACGTACGAGCCACAGCCCGGCTGATCAGGAACTGACTTTAGGTGCTTGTCCAGTGCCAGCTTGAAGACTGCCAGGGGTCTGTTGGTAATCCCCCTTATGTGTGCTGGGAGGCAGTTGAACAGTCTCGGGCCCCTGACACTTATTGTATTTGGTCTCTTAACGTGCTAGTGACACCCCTGCTTTTCATTTTGGGGGGATGGCGCATCGTCTGCCAGTCTTCTGCCTTCGTAGTGAATGATTTTCGTGTGCAAGTTCGGTACTAGTCCCTCTACGATTTCCAGGTGTATATAATCATGTATTTCTCCGCCTGCATTCCAGGGAATACGGTTTTAGGAACCTCAAGCACTCCAGTAATTGAGGTGTTTTATCTCCGTTATGCGCGCCGTGAAAAGTTCTCTGTACATTTTCTAGGTCGGCAATTTCACCTGCCTTGAAAAGTGTGTTTAGAGTGCAGCAATATCCAGCCTAGATAGAACAAGTGACCTGAAGAGTGTCATCATGGGCTTGGCCTCCCTAGTTTTTGAAGGTTCTCATTATCCATCCTGTCATTTTTCTAGCGATGCGATTGATACAATGTTATGGTCCTTGAAGGTGAGATCCTCCGACATAATCACTTCCCAGGTCTTTGACTTTTGGGTGTTTCGCTCTATTTTGTGGCCAGAATTTGTTTTGTACTCTGATGAAGATTTAATTTCCTCATGTTTACCTATCTGAGTAATTAAAAATTTCTCATCGTTGAACTTCATATTGTTTTCTGCAGCCCACTGAAAGATTTTGGTTGATGTCCGCCTGGAGCCTTGCAGTTTTCTGCAATGGAAGACACTGTCATGCAGATTCGGGTGTCATCTGCAAAGGAAGACACGGTGCTGTGGCTGACATCCTTATCTATGTCGGATATGAGGATGAGGAACAAGATTGGGAGCTAGTACTGTGCCTTGTGGAACAGAGCTTTTCACCGTAGCTGCCTCGGACTTTACTCTGTGACGACTATTCTGTGTTCTGTTAGTGGGGGAAATTATAGATCCCTCGACCGACTTTTCCTGTTATTCCTTTAGCACGCATTTTGTGCGCTATTACGCCATGGTCACACTTGTCGAAGGCTTTTGGGAAAGTCTTATATATTACATCTGCATTCTTTTTGTCTTCTAGTGCATTTAGGACCTTGTCGTAGTGATCCAATAGTTTAGACAGAAAGGAGCGACCTGTTCTAAACCCATGTTGCCCTGGGGTTGTGTAACTGATGGTTTCTAGATGGGGGGGTGATCTTTCTTCTTAGGACCTTTCAAAGATTTTTATGATATGGGATGTTAGTGCTATTGGTCTGTAGTTCTTTGCTGTTGCTTTACTGCCCCCTTTGTGGAGTGGGGCTATGTCTGTTGTTTTTAGTAACTGAGGGACGACCCCCGTGTCCATGCTCCCTCTCCATAGGATGGAAAAGGCTCGTGATAGGGGCTTCTTGCAGTTCTTGATGAACACAGAGTTCCATTGAGGGCTGGCCCTGGGGCAGAGTGCATGGGATGTCATTATCGCCTGTTCGAAGTTATTTGGCGTCAGGATAACATCGGATAGGCTTGTCAGCAGGGAGTAAAGGGCAAACCGGTTGTCTGCTACATGGCAATAAAGTAGGTCAAATCCTCCCAACTGCCCCCCAAAAACCCCCAAACCAAGGGGGGAAAATCTCTAATATCCCTAGTAACATGCCCTGAAAAAGTAAAAAAGGGATGGTCCCTTATTACTGAAAAGAGTCTTTTTTCCCCTTTAAAGGAAAACTCCGAAACAACTGAAGAAAAAAGCTTTTTTAAAAACGGGGAAGAAATTTTTCCCCTCACTTATAAGAAGAAAATTACCCCTTTCAATAAAATTCCCTTTCCAAAAATTTCCTTGTTTTGTTGGAAGCATTTGTAGGGGGCTATATATTCTGCCCCCTTTGCAAAAAATTTATGACAGGGGCAAAATTAACACTGGGTATTTTGACTGGGGGTATCCAAAGGATTCCCCAGGGAAAATGCCATGTTTATTTTCTGGGGGATAAAAATTACCAATACTAGTGTATGTCCTGAAACCCCTAATTAATTTTTCTCTTGTGTTGGCCATAACTCGAGCAACATCCAAAAAGGGGTTTTCTGGGAGAATGTTGACCTATTGTTGGCGGCTCCGATCTTGGAAAACCACATTGTTTTAAAGAGGAAAAATGGCCAGAGGCCCGTGATCAAGTGAATGGAAACCCCAAACAAGGGTTTTCCCATTTCCCCCCTTTGCAGGATTGCCCGATATCTGTTTTTTTATGCTTTGAGAGATGTTTCCCTTTCCCGGGGAAAACAACAAAGGAAACCCTTTTTTAAATTTCGCTTTTTCAGGCAGCCCTGGGTAAATTTCCCCTTTTTGGGTCCCTCCTGTTTAGGTTTTAAACTTAAAAACGACATTTTTTCTGCTCCCGGGACGGTAAGGGATAGAGGGCCGGCCCTTTTTCCCCAAAAAGTTTAGTTTTTTTTCAACAAAGTTTTGACCTCAAATATTGAATATTGTCTAATATTTATTAGGAGGGCCCCCTTTGGAATTACTAAAATATTAATAGAAAACTCAAAAATTTTTTTTGGCCAAAAATTAAAAACGGGTGTGAAAATCTTATCCTTTTTGTTGGGCCCAGAATGTCACAAGTAGGGGAAAAACCCGGGGCATCCCATTAAACCTGCACCTCTCCAACCTATAACGTGATGGAGAACCTTTTTTCAGATTTAATTATAATTGGGGTAGATCCACTGCCTAGGTCAAAGTCGGGGAAAAACAAATATTTATTTACCTTTTTGGATAGAGTAAAACCCAGATACCCCGAAGCAATTCCCCTGCGCGTATTAAATTTCTAAAGCTGTTCTCGAAACTTTGAAAAAATTTATTTCTTTTTTTGGCATTTCCCCAAAACTATTTAAAAAGATCAAAATTTCTAATTCCTGCCCAAAAAAATTTTTTTTTGGGGAAATATTAACTAGGTTAGGGATTTAAACCAAACTTATCCACGCCAATCATCCTCAGTCCCAAAGGGGCCTTTGGGAAAAATTCCAAACCCGACCCTTTAAAAAACCCTGATGAGAACTTTTTGCATGCATTTTCCTACAGACTGGAATGAATCACTACCTTTGTTGCTGTTCTCAGTACGAGAAACGGTGCAAGAGTCTACCGGGTTTAGTCCGTTTGAGCTGATCTTTGGGCACAATGTACGAGGTCCTCTTCGGGTGCTCAAAGAAGGATGTATGGGAGAAGACGTTAGCTCAACACTCTACAACCCGTCTTCAAGGTTGCAGGTGGCACGTCAGTTAGCCAAGGTTAACCTAAAGGCAGCTCAAAATAAGATGAAATAGAGGTATGACAGAAGTGCACAATTCCGCTCCTTCCATCCAGGAGACAAGGTGTTGGTGCAGGAACCTATACCTGGCCACACCTTGAAAGCTAGATTTAACGGGACCTATGCAAATTGTAAGTAAATTATCTGATGTAAATTATGTGGTAGCTCACCTTGATAAGACCTCAAACTAAAACTTACCACAATCAATTAAAATCTTTTCATACACCAGATAAAGTCCCAGTAATGACTCTGTCCTCTACCTCTGAGGACGACTCTCACTCTTTGCACTCTATTTCTGAAATTAATGTCAAACTTCCAAACTCTGTCCTCCTCAAGAACCCTAGCCCTTTAATGGTGGAGCTATCTGAAACTTAAGCAACAAGTTCAACTGCGCTTATAGAGTCATACCCAGATATTTTTTCGGATGTGCCGAAAAAATGTGCGTTAGGTTATCATGATGTAGATGTGGGAAACTCTAAACCTATTAAACTCTCCCCCTACAGAGCTAATCCTGAAAAGCAGAGACTACTACAGCAGGAAGTAGAATTTCTGTTAGAGTATGGGTTAGTGGAGGAGTCATCTAGTCCATGGGATTCACCGTGCATCCTTGTTAAAAAAGCTGATTATCAAAATGGTATACAATACCGACAGGTTGGTAGGTAAGACACATAGGCAACAGTTAGGCAACTTTATTCCGAAACGCATCGCCTACACAGTAGGCTTCTTAAGTCGAATACAGAAAGTATGCAGTAACAGTAGAGATGTGAAGACGATGTAATCAGTCCATCACCCTTAAAGTCGTAGATTTGAGGTTGTCAGTCCCTCAGCCTGGAGAAGTTCAGTTCCATAGTTCCAGACTATGGAACAACTCCTGGGTTGTAATACTCTTTTTCTTAAAATATGTGTTTCCTATAATTTAATCGCTTTGGGATAATGGAAGCCCTTTATACAAAGGGCTTCCATTATCATTTACACCTGGCACCCCAAACTTATCTACCACACCCTCTCTAAATGTTTCTCCTACTTTAGCATTTAAATCCTCTACCACAATTACTCTCACACTTGGCTCAAAAGTTCCTATACATTCGCTTACCATCTCCCAAAAACTCTCTCTCTTCTACATTCCTCTCTTCTCCAGGTGCATTCACGCTTATCCGACCCTTATTTTAATCAACATAATCCTTGAATTTATACATTAATATTGCCTCCTCTCCTTCCATAACTGATCTTTCAACATCATTGCTAACCCTTCCTTAGATCAGAGACTCCTGCCTTAATCCCATTTATTTCTCCTCACTGAAATTCGCCTACCCCCTGTGGGGTAGGCGAGTTGCCTAGGGCCAGGACATCCAACTTTTCATTCATAATATCAGCAAACATCTCTTTCTTATCATCCGCACTACATTCACGCACATTCAAGCATCCCAGTTTTATGAAGTTTTTCTTGTAATCGTTTTTTTTAGTAATGTTTACATGAAAAGGGATTACTAGCCTATTGTTTCCGGCATTTTAGTCGCTTCACACGACACGCATGGCTTAAGGAGGAAAGATTCTTTTCCACTTCCCCATGGACAATAGAGGAAATAAAGAAGAACAAGAGCTATTAAGAAAAAGAAGAATAACCTAGATGTGTGTATATATGCATGTGCATGTCTGTATAGTGTGACCAATGTGTAAGTAGAGGTAGCAAGATATACCTGTAATCCAGCGTGTTTATGAGACAAAAAAATACACCACTCATCCTACCATCATGTAAAACAGTTATAAGTTTCTGTTTCACACTCACTTGGCATTACCGTAGTATCTCCTTGGTGGTTGCTGTCTGCCAACCAACTACCTCTAGAAATTAACTGGGGACTCTCATCCTCAGAGAAGACAATAAACGTACCTCAGGGAAATCTCAAGTTCTCCCTAGAACTGTTTGAATATTTTCTTTTCCTACCAACTCCTATATTTAATATTCTAAATGAACTTTATTAATAGACAGAATACATTGACAGAAAACACAAACATGAAGATATATCTTAGTACAATATATCAAAAATTATGAATTTCCTTCAGCTCCTCCGACGTCGGACGTGAGCCCAGTATGCAGCATGCATTTTCCCTCTGGATGACCATGCTCTGGCGCTGGAACATGAAAGCGGCTGCCCTTGGGTCTCTGGTGGTGTCGATGAGTCTGGAACCCAGTTCTTTAAGGAAACGTGTGGCATTTTTTCCCCATGATCCCAAGGTCTCTGATCCCACTGGGACAAATTGATGCTGTTGGCTTATGTCCCTGTACTTGCCTAACTTGTAGTCCTCCCTGTGATCAGCAGCTCCTCCCTCTTGCCTGACACTGCGATGGATGTAGGTGTCAGCCAGCCTCGACACACAGGTATAGTCCCATGCTAAGAGCTCGCCATTCTTCCAAGGATGGATGGTGATCATATCGAGGTGGTTTGCTGGGTTGTGGGTATTGTTGGCTGCTACCGATTGGGGCTCTTTCTCTCTGCTGGGCATCGAGCTGTAGCAAAAGTTTTCTTTATGATGTCGTTGGCTTCATTGTGTCTTGCATGCCAGCTCTTGGTTTTGGAACAGTTAAGACCATGTAGACCATATTGGCTGGCTTGCGCATCGCCGCAAATACACGTATATTCCGTGTGAATTGGGGCAGCAAGGCGTAGAGCCACTACAAAGTCTAAGGGTCGAGGCGTGTTCCCATTGTCGAAATGGGAACTGTTTGGTGGACATCCCCGGAGTAATGTGCACTCATAGCTAGGAGACGGGCAGTCTCCCTGTCTGATGTTACAGCCTTAAGAATGCTGGTAAGCACATTTTCAGAGATGAGGCCCTCCTAACTTTACAGTTTGAAGGCCAGTGTTGCACTAGGTTTTGGTGCTGGAGCAGCGAGAGTTTCTCATTCAGTAATGGCACTGGTGTAGTTAAGTTCCTGTATTTTCTGCTGAGTCACTGAGGTTGTCCGGAAGAATTAGTTTAAGTAACTCATTTGATGCTATGAAAGAGGATAGGAAAGCTGGTAGGGCAATCTGGGAGGATTTGCATACTCCCAGCCCCCAAAATCTGACTGGAAGTGAGCCTTGTAACCATTCTCCATCTTCGAGGGAAACATTCAATACACTCTCTAGCATGGTCTTAAGGAGGTAGTCATATTCCTTGAGTTTCAGACTGCTGAAAGCTGGGAAGTAACTCAGGAAGTAGGTAAGTTTTGGGAATGACGCACCTGGTGAGTAGGTAGAAGGCATCATGTTTATCAATGTCTTTCATCCTGCCTTCCATCGTCCTGAGGTCTGAGATTTTTTTCTAGGATCAGATCGATGGCATTTTGCCCAAGAGGAGCGCCAAGGAGAGAGCTGTTCGCTGGATCAATGGCTCGTGCTCCTTGTAAAACAGCACTAATATTTTGGATCTTCTGTCGATTAGAAGAAATTATTTCACATTTGATGGGGTTTAAAGATAGGCCCAGGCTCTCTCCCATGTCTTCATTTCTTTCTGATATCCTCTAGGAGAGATTCTGTAGTGCCAGCTAGGGAACCATCATCCAAGAACCAGACACTGAGCTCACTGGACAGCGCTTCTGTGACTTCCTTGATGACCTGACAGAATAGAAAAGGGGCGAGAGTGTCCCCCTGTTGCACACCCTCATACGAGTCAATTTCATGGTCCCCAAACAATAGTTTAGAAGTCACACTATAGGACGATTCTATGAAGAGATAGAGGGAAGGGAAGTGTGTACATATATATATATAATATATATAATATATATATATATATATATATATATATATATATATTATAATATTATATATATATATATATATATATATATATATATATATGAATATTTCCTTTGGTTTATATAAATTAGATCCATTTATAATTAATTAAAATTTGGGAAGAATTTAATAATACACTGGACAAATAATAATTTTTAAATTTTCTTGGTAGAATAGTTTGTGGGTGAGTTGTCCAGTTGCGTCGGCGCGCGTCAGGTGTTTAACTGTTGTGGGATCTGATAGTGAGGTGTTGGCCAGACCCCTTATATAGCTTCCTTGGATGCTTTACTTTCATAGTTCCTTGATAATGTGAGTAGTCACGAAAGCGCTTGGAATTTCTCTATTCTTTCAGAGTGGTTGTTTTGCACACACACATTATATATATATATATATATATATATATATATATATATATATATATATATATATATATATATATATATATATATATATATATACAGTGGTGAGCACACTAATTAGCAAAACTAACTTTCTTTTAAGTTGATTAGCATTTCTGCTTACTTTGGAAACTGTTAGCGGACCAATAAGCTTGTGTTAAATAAAGTTCCACTAACTTTGAGTCAGCTAAAAAAAATCCTACGTTTTTGGAAGTCGGAAAGCAATATCTTCTCAACGGCGCACATGTTTGTTCCTGTCTGTTGTGGGCGTTTCTCCAACAGTCAGAAACGCTATTGGCTGACTACGTGTAAACGTGACTTGTCAACGCAGTAGCATCTGAGTAGTATTGTCATAGTCTTCCATACCCCTCCCGCTCAATCACACAATACTATCTCAGGAGATATATCTCCTATTTTGAAAGTTCTCATTACGCAAACTGTCATTATCCTGCTGATGTATGCTCAAGGCATATTCCTTTAAGAAAAAGGAGGAGAAGATGTAAAATTGAAAGAGAAAGGTTCTCCCTCTACAGGCAAAGGCAAAGAATAACAGCGGCTAAAAGGCCAATATATCTGCAATACGTAGGGAGTCACTAGTCAGAGAAAGAGCAAACATCGAACTACAGCTAAAGGAATCTTACAGGAGTCAAGAAACGCGGGAAGAACTAAAAGCCATAAATGAAATCGAAAGAAACAAAGTATTTCTTTTCTTATGCCAAATCAAAGTCGAGAACAACATCCAGTATTGGGCACCTACTTAAACAAGATGGGTCCTACACAGATGACAACAAGGAAATGAGTGAGCTATTCAAGTCCCAATATGACTCAGTTTTTAGCGAGCTGCTAACCAGACTGAGAGTCGAAGATCTAAATTATTTTTTTATGAGAGCCACAGAATTTCGTAAGCACAAGCCTCTCTGACATTATCCTGACGCCGAATGACTTCGAAAAGGCGATAAATGACATGCCCATGCACTCTGCCCCATGCCCAGACTCATGGAACTCTGTGTTCATCAAGAATTGCAAGAAGCCCCTGTCACTTGCCCCTAACATCCTATGGAGAGGATGTTAAAAACAACAGACACAGCCTCACTCCACAAAGGGAGCAGTTGTGCAAGAAAGGTATAAAATACCGACAATATGAAAGTTAAGACACATGTGCAACATCTGGATATCTTTATTGTAGACGTTTCGCCATCCAGTGGCTTTATCAATACAGATTCTAGGACATAATAGGAAGACAGTAGAACTATATAGTTCTACTGTCTTCCTATTATGTCCTAGAATCTGTATTGATAAAGCCACTGGATGGCGAAACGTCTACAATAAAGATATCCAGATGTTGCACATGTGTCTTAACTTTCATTTCAAGGGAGCAGTAAAGCAATATCAAAGAACTACAGACCGATAGCACTAACTTCCCATATCATAAAAATCTTTGAAAGAGTTCTAAGAAGGAAGATCACCACCCATCTAGATATCCATTAGTTGCACAACCCAGGGCAGTATGGGTTTAGAGCAGGTCACTCCTGTCTGTCCCAGCTACCGGACACTATGGCAAGGACCAAGATGCACTACAAGACAAACAGAATGCAGATGTAATATACACATACTTTGCAAAAGCCTTTGACAAGTGTGACCACGGTGTAATAGCACACAAAGTGCGTGATGAAGGAATAACAGGGAAAGTTAGTAGATGGATCTATAATTTCCTGACAAACAGAACATAAAGAGAGGTAGTCAACAGAGCAAAGTCTGAGGCGGCTACGGCGAAAAGCTCTGTTCTGCAAGGCACAGTACTCGCTCCCATCTTGTTTCTCATCCTCATATCTGACATAGACAAGGATATTAGCCACAGTGACCTGTCCTCCTTTGCTGATGACACCCGAATTTGCATGACAGTGTCCTCAATTGACGACACTGCAAGACTCCAGGCTGACATAAACCAAATCTTTAAATGGGCCGCAGAAAATAATATGAAATTCAATGATGAGAAATTTCAATTACTCCGATATGGAAAATTTGAGGGAATTAAAATTATATCGGAGTATAAAACAAATTCCAACCGCACAATAGTGAAAAACTAATGTAAAAGACCTGGGAGTGATCATGTCGGAAGATCTCACTTTCAAAGACCATAACACTGTATCAATCACATCTGCTAGAGGATGAATAATGAGAAACCTTCAAAACTACGGATGCCATGCCAATGATGACACTCTTCAGGTCACTTGTTCTATCTAGGCTGGAATATTGCTGCACACTAACAGCACCTTTCAAGGCAGGTGAAATTGCTGACCTAGAAAATGTACAGAGAACCTTCACGGCGCGCATAACAGAGATAAAACACCTCAATTACTGGGAGCGCTTGAGGTTCCTGAACCTGTATTCCCTGGAACGCAGGCGGGAGAAATACATGATTATATACACCTGGAAAATCCTAGAGGGACAAGCACCGAACTTGCACACGAAAATCACTCACTACGAAAGCAAAAGACTTGACAGACGATGCAACATCCCCCCAATGAAAAGCAGGGGTGTCACTCGCACGTTAAGAGACCATACAATAAGTGTCAGGGGCCCGAGACTGTTCAACTGCCTCCCAGCATACATAAGGGGGATTACCAATAGACCCCTGGCAGTCTTCAAGCAGATACTGGGCAAGCACTTAGTCAGTACCTGACCAGCCAGGCTGTGGCTCGTTCGTCAGTTTGCGTGCGGCCAACAGTAACAGCGTAGTTGATCATGTCCTTATCCACCATGAGGCCTGGTCAAAGACCGGTCCGCGGGGGCGTTGACCCCTGGAACCTTCTCCTGGTATACTCCAGGAATTTATTTTGTTGTGATCTCTGACATTGTTTTTCCTAATTTTAATCTTGTCTCATATTCTAGTAAGTAAGTTTATTCAGGTATACATAAATACAGTTACATAGATTATCATACATAGCAGCATATGTGTACAGAACCTGGGATAACCTGGGATAACCCAAAAAAGTCAGACACACTGACTTATTTCCATTGTGGTCCTTTTAATACCTTATTTTATGCTACAAAGGAGATAATATTAAAATACAATGAAGGATATATACAAGGAATAAGGTAAAATGAGTAATTTTCATTTACATGTGTTAGCTAAAACAATAAAAAATATCATTCTCCTCCATTTCTGTCACTACATTCATTAGGTACCTTATGGCGCTCTTCATGAATTACTTCATTCTATAACTGACTTTGACATGTGCAAGCAGTCTGTCTACAT
>NC_069474.1:1736720-1792793 GCF_026875155.1 Cherax quadricarinatus | reverse complement strand
GCGGATTTCCACAGCGTGGAAGAACTCCTTGTGACCAAATAAGATTGTAAAGGCGAAATTGGGACTGCAAGGGCTGACTGATGTAAATGTTGTAGCATACGAATATGAATGTCGTCGGGCCCAGCTGCCGATGATCGACAAGCTGAGAGTGTTGCCTGTAGTTCTTGAAGTGTAAAAGACACATTATACTGTTCTTCTCTGAGAGAAGAAAAGTCCAAGGGTGCTAACTCTCTGGCAGACTTTGAGGAAAGAAATGAGGGGGCATAGATGGAGTCCCTGAGAAATACAGACCAGATGATTGCCAGTTTCATTGGCAACATCTAGTGGGTTTGCTATATCAACACCGGCAACCCGCAGAACAGGGCCGGGTCAGGAGAATATTTACCACTCAGTTTTCGTACTTTTTTCCAGACTGCACTCATAGAGGAAGCAGAGGTGATGGTGGAGACATAATCTCGTCAGCAAGTGCGTTTAGCGTCACGGATGACACGCCGAGCGATCGCACGCTTCTGTTTAAAATCAAGGAGTCTCTCTGTGGTTCTATTGTACCGGTACCTGCCCCATGCAGTGCGTTTCAAACGTACTGCACGAGCACAAGCAGGAGACCACCAAGGCACGCATTTCTAAGAATGCCTGCCCGAAGTTTGGGGTATAGAATGAGAAGCTGCGGTGAAAACGGAGGACGAGAAGAGGTGTAAAAGCTCATCGATGGAGGACGAAGAAGGAACCTCTTCAAAAACAGTTCGGTGTGAGTAAAGGTTCCAATTTGCCCGATTAAATTGCCAGCGTGGGGTGCGAAGAGGTGGCGAAATATGAAAGGGGAAGTAAGAATGATTGAGAAATGATCACTGTCATGTAAGTCCGGGAGAACAGACCAAGTGAAGTCTAATGTGGCGGAGGAAGAGTAGACTGAGAGATCGATGCAAGAGAGATATGAGTCCGAGGATCAAAATGGGTGTGAGTACCTGTATTTAAAACATGGAGGGGGTGGGTGGCAAGAAAAGCCTCTAACTGAATTCCACGGGAATCACAGTGAGATCCCCCCTAGAGGAAATGGTGGGCATTAAATCACCAAGTAACAGAATCGGTGGCGGTAATGACGGAACAAGGAAGGCAATATCCGGAATAGATAATGCCCGAGAAGGAGAAAGATATAAAAGAACAGAGCATATACCACCTATGTAAGTGGATATGGGCTGCTGTGTAATGCAGCGAAGTATGAACAAATAGCTGATGGTACGGAATGTCAGTGCGTAGAAGAAGGGCACTTTCATTAAAGGTCCCATCAGGAAAAGGATCTGAAGAATACAATAAATTATAGCCTGAGATGGGAAAGATAACAGCAGAGTGTAATTTGGTTCCTGTAAGCAAACACCAACAGGGGCAAACTGGGAGAGTAACATCTGAAGCTCACCCCAATTACCCCTGAGGCCGCGTATATTCCACTGTAAATAGGCCATGATTGGCAATGATAAAGATACTTGAAATCCGCAGGTAAGGGTTCCTATGGACTAGAGGGTTAGAAAAGTCCACATGCGGAGGCAGTGGAAAACGTTCAAGCAGCGAAGGAACAGTGCGCTGTGAAGAAAGGAGTTGAGCAGATGGAGCAGAGGAGAGAGAAAGAGCGGAAGGTGGATCAGTGTCCATTGATGGTTTGGTCTCTGCAATATATTCAGAGATTGCTTCAAGTGTTTCTGAATTCAGAGACGTCGTATGGGAGACAATATTGGAAATGTAGGGGAGGATGAGTTAAAGATTGGAACTGTATTGGACTGTACCAAGGTAGGGGGGGCACGAAAGGGTGAAGGGAACTGGAGAAGCGTGGCAGGGGACAGAAGAGGCAGGAACCTGGGAGGTGGCAGAAGAGGAAGAAACTTGGGAGGGAACAGGGGAGGAAGGTACAGTACGAAGAGGAGGGTGAACCTCTATACTTGTAACTGAGCCAGTGAGAGGGGAGAACCAGGGACAGAGACAGGGAGGGTAAAATGAGGAGGTGGAAGATGGGTAGGAGGTGTTAACGGACCTTTTTTTGACTTTTGAGAAGTAGAGGGACGATTGGGAGGAGGTGTGGTACGAGGTCTTGTCGATACTGAGGCTTGTGAGAGAGAACTCGAAGAAGAGAGATCAGACTGAGGCGTTGAAGTAGGGACGTCTGAGCCGAGGACAGCAAAAGGATTAGATACAGGAGTGACTATAGGAGAGGTAACCACAGAGGTGGGTGTAGAAGATGGGATATCAAAAGTGAGGGGACGTTTTGAAACACGGGAATAAGAAACACGTGGGAGTCTCCCTTGGAGGCGGAGATGAGAAACTGCCATTGCATAAGGGAGACCTTCTGTCTCTTTGAGGTAACGGATTTCCCGCTCGTTTAAATAGACTTGACAATGGCGAGAGTACGAAGGGTGAGCCTCATGACAGTTAAGGCAAGAGGGAGATCGATTGCAAGACGTATTAGAATGGTCATCGGCACCACAGACTGGGCATTCGGCGATAGATCTGCAATATTTCGCTGGATGGCCAAATCGCCAGCAATTTTCTACACTGTTGTGGTGTAGGGATCAACCTTTCGAACTTGTAACCGATGTCCTGCTATATAAACTGAGGATGGGAGTTCTCGGCTGTCAAAAGTTAAATGAGCCACATTGCTAGGGAATCATCTCCGCCCACGGGCAGGAAGAACGTAAGTGTCTACCTTGAGGATTGGGAGATCTTGGAGTTCCAGCTGTTCAAGAATGTCAGTGCCACATGTCTGGAAATTTTGTTGAACTATGGTATGGGGCAGAATGACGGTACCACTACAAGAATTGAGGGAATGATGTTTTTCAAGAGTGACAGGAACAGTATCGATATGGGAAAGACGAGAAAGCTCATGAGCCTTGGTAGCATTCTGTACGGTAATGATGCACGTACCGCTCTTAAGAGCATGAAAAGAAATATCTTTACCAACATGGCGTAGGAGTGCCTTGTGAATACTGTGGTCAGAAAGATAGGCAGTAGAGGAAGTCGGTCGTGAAGTGAAGAATTTAGTCCATTGTTCAGTCTGAAACTGAGCGTGGAAAGGTAGTGAAGGACGTGTCGATCGTTTTCTGAGAAGAACGAGAAGGTGAGGAGAAGTATCATCAGCAGAGTAATTGTCGTTGGCGTTTAGGCGTGGGACCAGAGTTGGTCCGACGTGGAACGGGTCGGCGATTTGAAAATTGCCGCACCGTAGAGGGAGAGGCCGGAAGCATAGTCAGAGAGAGTGAAGGTCCGATAATCGAAGGAGTCAGTCGAGGCCTCAGTACCTGAAGCGGGTGATGAAACAGCACCGGCAATAGGTACAGAGGCATGAGGAGTGTCTGAAGAGTGGTCCAAAGATGAGGCGGGGTCAGAACGGGGTGCGGTATCAAGAAGGGGCCTGGGGGTAGTAGGTTGATGGACTAGGGCTGCCATGGTTAGGTTACTTCTTTCTTTTTGTTTTTAAGAAAAAAAAAGAAAGAAGAAAAGAAAATAAAAATAAAAAAAAGAATAAAAAAAGGGGGGACCGGGGAGGGATAGTTCCAAGGAGGAATGAAAGGGCCAGAAATCTCCCTCCGCCCCCAAGAGGACCTCAGCACCGCAAGTAGTGCAGATGCAGCATGGAACCTGTGCCATACCCTACCCATCATGCTAGTAAACTAACAATCCGGGATAGCAACCTCACATCTGCCGAGCTATCTCAGTGGACAAAAGAGAGGGCGGCCGGATATCCGCCACAAAGCATACCTCCTTCGGCCACCACCCCCGGAATCCGAAAGGTGGCTTCCAGAGATACACCCGTCGCCCGAAAGACACCCAAAGCTACTCCGGGATACCGGAGAGGGATCGGGACATCCACAGGCAATCCAGATTCCACGGCAAACTACGCCACCGCCAAGAACCTCAACGGAATGGGATAGACCCCGGTATCCTTTCCCCTACCTAGGAACTAGCGCACCTGTGGGAGAAATCCCAAAGGCCAAAAAGAGGAAGGGCAAAAGGGAGGGGTGGGGAGGAGGAGGAGGAGGAAAGGAAAAAGGGGAGGATGGGGAGGATGGGATAGGGGAGGGGAGATTGGGGGGTAATTAGGTTCGGTCTGAGGAAGAAGACCGACAGGTCTAATTCCTCAGACCAAGAGCCTCTTCACCACGCCAAGGAGCCCCCCTTGAAGAGGACGAGAGTAAGTAGCCCTGGGTCCACGAGAGTATGTAGCCCTGGATCCACGAGAGTATGTAGCCCTGGGTCCACGAGAGTATGTAGGCCTGGGTCCACGAGAGTATGTAGCCCTGGGTCGAAGAGAACATGTAAGTCTGGGTTCAAGAGAACATGTGGGCCTGGGTTCAAGAGAACATGTAAATCTGGGTTCAAGAGAACATGTAGGCCTGGGTTCAAGAGAACACGTAGGCCTGGGTTCAAGAGAGCATGTAGGTCTGGGTTCAAGAGAACATGTTATCCTGGGTTCAAGAAAGCATATAGGTCTGGGTTCAAGAGAACATGTAGGTCTGGGTTCAAGAGAACTTGTAGGCCTGGGTTCAAGAAAGCATATAGGTCTGGGTTCAAGAGAATATGTAGGTCTGGGTTCAAGAGAATATGTAGGCCTGGGTTCAAGAAAGCATATAGGTCTGGGTTCAAGAAAACATGTAGGTCTGGGTTCAAGAAAACATGTAAGCCTGGGTTCAAGAAAACATGTAAGTCTGGGTTCAAGAGAACATATAGGTCTGGGTTCAAGAGAACATGTAGGTCTGGGTTCAAGAGAACATGTAGGTCTTGGTTCAAGAGAACATGTAGGTCTGGGTTCAAGAGAACATGTAAGTCTGGGTTCAAGAGAACATATAGGTCTTGGTTCAAGAGAACATGTAGGTCTGGGTTCAAGAGAACATGTAAGTCTGGGTTCAAGAGAACATGTAGGTCTGGTTTCAAGAGAACATGTAGGTCTGGGTTCAAGAGAAAATGTAGGTCTGGGTTCAAGAGAACATGTAAGCCTGGGTTCAAGAGAACATGTAGGTCTGGGTTCAAGAGGACATGTAGGTCTGGGTTCAAGAGAACATGTAAGCCTGGGTCCAATAGAACATGTAGGTCTGGGTTCAAGAGAACATGTTGATCTGGGTTCAAGAGAACATGAAAGCATGGGTTCAAGAGAACATGTAAGCCTTGGTTCAAGAGAACATGTAGCCCTGGGACCACGAGAGTATGTAGCCCTGGGTCCACGAGAGTAGGTAGGCCTGGGTCCACGAGAGTATGTAGGCCTGGGTCCACGAGAGTATGTAGCCCTGGGTCCACGAGAGTATGTAGGCCTGGGTCCACGAGAGTATGTAGGCCTGGGTCCACGAGAGTATGTAGGCCTGGGTCCACGAGAGTATGTAGCCCTGGGTCCACGAGAGTATGTAGCCCTGGGTCCACGAGAGTATGTAGCTCTGGGTCCACGAGAGTATGTAGCCCTGGTTCCACGAGAGTATGTAGCCCTGGGTCCACGAGAGTATGTAGCCCTGAGTCCACGAGAGTATGCAGCCCTGGGTCCACGAGAGTATGTAGCCCTGGGTCCAAGAGAGTATGTAGCCCTGGGTCCACGAGAGTATGCAGCCCTGGGTCCACGAGAGCATGTAGCCCTGGGTCCACGAGAGTATGTAGCCCTGGGTCCACGAGAGGATGTAGCCCTGGGTCCACGAGAGTAAGTAGCCCTGGGTCCACGAGAGTATGTAGGCCCGGGTCCACGAGAGTATGTAGCCCTGGGTCCACGAGAGTATGTAGCCCTGGGTCCACGAGAGTATGTAGCCCTGGGTCCACGAGAGTATGTAGCCCTGGGTCGAAGAGAACATGTAAGTCTGGGTTCAAGAGAACATGTAGGCCTGGGTTCAAGAGAACATGTAAGTCTGGGTTCAAGAGAACATGTAGGTCTTGGTTCAAGAGAACATGTAGGTCTGGGTTCAAGAGAACATGTAAGTCTGGGTTCAAGAGAACATGTAGGTCTGGGTTCAAGAGAACATGTAGGTCTGGGTTCAAGAAAACATGTAGGTCTGGGTTCAAGAGAACATGTAGGTCTGGGTTCAAGAGAACATGTAGGTCTGGGTTCAAGAGAACATGTAGGTCTGGGTTCAAGAGAACATGTAAGCCTGGGTTCAAGAGAACATGTAGGTCTGGGTTCAAGAGAACATGTAGGTCTGGGTTCAAGAGAACATGTAAGTCTGGGTTCAAGAGAACATGTAAGTCTGGGTTCAAGAGAACATATAGGTCTGGGTTCAAGAGAACATGTAGGTCTGGGTTCAAGAGAACATGTAGGCCTGGGTTCAAGAGAACATGTATGTCTGGGTTCAAGAGAACATGTAGGTCTGGGTTCAAGAGAACATGTAGGTCTGGGTTCAAGAGAACATGTAGGTCTGGGTTCAAGAGAACATGTAGGTCTGGGTTCAAGAGAACATGTAGGTCTGGAAGAATTACAATTGGATATGATAAGTGATGAAGACAGAATAAAACAACTTAAGTTAAATCATGTTAATAAAATTGCTTACAGTGTCCGGAATATGTTGTCGTCAGTTTTGTGAAGGTTGTGAAGTGAAACAACCATTGTAGCAGGGAAAGTGAACACAACTTTGTAGTAGCCACAGTCAGTGACCAGGCTTCAAACACCTTTTATTGTACAGCAATAAATACATGGAACAGACTGCTTGCACATGTCAAAGTCAGTTATAGAATGAAGGAGTTCAAGAAGAGCGCCACAAGGTACCTAATGAATGCTGACAGACTGCTTGCACATGTCAAAGTCAGTTATAGAATGAAGGAGTTCAAGAAGAGCGCCACAAGGTACCTAATGAATGTAGTGACAGAAATGGAGGAGAAGGATATTTTTTATTGTTTTAGCTAACACATGTAAATGAAAATTACTCATTTTACCTTATTTTTATATTTTTTTATTATCACACTGGTCGATTCCCACCAAGGCAGGGTGGCCCACCAAGGCAGGGTGGCCCACCAAGGCAGGGTGGCCCACCAAGGCAGGGTGGCCCACCAAGGCAGGGTGGCCCACCAAGGCAGGGTGGCCCACCAAGGCAGGGTGGCCCACCAAGGCAAGGTGGCCCGAAAAAGAAAAACTTTCACCATCATTCACTCCATCACTGTCTTGCCAGAAGGGTGCTTTACACTACAGTTTTTAAACTGCAACATTAACACCCCTCCTTCAGAGTGCAGGCACTGTACTTCCCATCTCCAGGACTCAAGTCCGGCCTGCCGGTTTCCCTGAATCCCTTCATAAATGTTACTTTGCTCACACTCCAACAGCACGTCAAGTATTAAAGACCATTTGTCTCCATTCACTCCTATCAACACGCTCATGCATGCCTGCTGGAAGTCCAAGCCCCTCGCACACAAAACCTCCTTTACCCCCTCCCTCCAACCTTTCCTAGGCCGACCCCCTACCCCGCCTTCCTTCCACTACAGACTGATACACTCTTGAAGTCATTCTGTTTCGCTCCATTCTCTCTACATGTCCGAACCACCTCAACAACCCTTCCTCAGCTCTCTGGACAACAGTTTTGGTAATCCCGCACCTCCTCCTAACTTCCAAACTACGAATTTCTTTGCATTATATTCACACCACACATTGCCCTCAGACATGACATCTCCACTGCCTCCAGCCTTCTCCTCGCTGCAACATTCATCACCCATGCTTCACACCCATATAAGAGCATTGGTAAAACTATACTCTCATACATTCCCTCTTTGCCTCCAAGGACAAAGTTCTTTGTCTCCACAGACTCCTAAGTGCACCACTCACTCTTTTTCCTCATCAATTCTATGATTCACCTCATCTTTCATAGACCCATCCGCTGACACGTCCACTCCCAAATATCTGAATACGTTCACCTCCTCCATACTCTCTCCCTCCAATCTGATATTCAATCTTTCATCACCTAATCTTTTTCTTATCCTCATAACCTTACTCTTTCCTGTATTCACCTTTAATTTTCTTCTTTTGCACACCCTACCAAATTCATCCACCAATCTCTGCAACTTCTCTTCAGAATCTCCCAAGAGCACAGTGTGATCAGCAAAGAGCAGCTGTGATAACTCCCACTTTGTGTGTGATTCTTTATCTTTTAACTCCACGCCTCTTGCCAAGACCCTCGCATTTACTTCTCTTACAACCCCATCTATAAATATATTAAACAACCACGGTGACATCACACATCCTTGTCTAAGGCCTACTTTTACTGGGAAAAAAATTTCCCTCTTTCCTACATACTCTAACTTGAGCCTCACTATCCTCGTAAAAACTCTTCACTGCTTTCAGTAACCTACCTCCTACACCATACACTTGCAACATCTGCCACATTGCCCCCCTATCCACCCTGTCATACGCCTTTTCCAAATCCATAAATGCCACAAAGACCTCTTTAGCCTTATCTAAATACTGTTCACTTATATGTTTCACTGTAAACACCTGGTCCACACACCCCCTACCTTTCCTAAAGCCTCCTTGTTCATCTGCTATCCTATTCTCCGTCTTACTCTTAATTCTTTCAATTATAACTCTACCATACACTTTACCAGGTACACTCAACAGACTTATCCCCCTATAATTTTTGCACTCTCTTTTATCCCCTTTGCCTTTATACAAAGGAACTATGCATGCTCTCTGCCAATCCCTAGGTACCTTACCCTCTTCCATACATTTATTAAATAATTGCACCAACCACTCCAAAACTATATCCCCACCTGCTTTTAACATTTCTATCTTTATCCCATCAATCCCGGCTGCCTTACCCCCTTTCATTTTACCTACTGCCTCACGAACTTCCCCCACACTCACAACTGGCTCTTCCTCACTCCTACAAGATGTTATTCCTCCTTGCCCTATACACGAAATCACAGCTTCCCTATCTTAATCAACATTTAACAATACCTTATTCCTTGTATATATCCTTCATAGTATTTTAATAAGATATTATCTCCTTTGTAGCATAAAATAAGGTATTAAAAGGACCACAATGGAAATAAGTCAGTGTGTCTGACTTTTTTGGGTTATCCCAGGTTATCCCAGGTTCTGTACACATATGCTGCTATGTATGATAATCTATGTAACTGTATTTATGTATACCTGAATAAACTTACTTACTAGAATATGAGACAAGATTAAAATTAGGAAAAACAATGTCAGAGATCACAACAAAATAAATTCCTGGAGTATACCAGGAGAAGGTTCCAGGGGTCAACGCCCCCGCGGACCGGTCTTTGACCAGGCCTCATGGTGGATAAGGACATGATCAACTACGCTGTTACTGTTGGCCGCACGCAAACTGACGAACGAGCCACAGCCTGGCTGGTCAGGTACTGACTTTAAGTGCTTGCCCAGTGTCTGCTTGAAGACTGCCAGGGGTCTATTGGTAATCCCCTTTATGCATGCTGGGAGGCAGTTGAACAGTCTTGGGCCCCTGACACTTATTGTGTCGTCTCTTAACGTGCTAGTGACACCCCTGCTTTTCATTGGGGGGATGTTGCATCGTCTGCCAAGTCTTTTGCTTTCGTAGTGAGTGATTTTCGTGAGCAAGTTTGGTACTAGTCCCTCTAGGATTTTCCAGGTGTATATAATCATGTATCTCTCCCGCCTGCATTCCAGGGAATACAGGTTTAGGAACCTCAAGCGCTCCCAATAATTGAGGTGTTTTATCTCCATTATGCGTGCCGTGAAAGTTCTCTGTACATTTTCTAGGTAAGCAATTTCACCTGCCTTGAAAGATGCTGTTAGTGTGCAGCAATATTCCAGCCTAGATAGAACAAGTGACCTGAAGAGTGTCATCATTGGCATGGCATCCGTAGTTTTGAAGGTTCTCATTATCCATCCTCTAGCAGATGTGATTGATACAGTGTTATGGTCTTTGAAAGTGAGATCTTCCGACATGATCACTTCCAGGTCTTTTACATTAGTTTTTCACTATTGTGCGGTTGGAATTTGTTTTATACTCCGATATAATTTTAATTCCCTCACATTTTCCATATCGGAGTAATTGAAATTTCTCATCATTGAATTTCATATTATTTTCTGCGGCCCATTTAAAGATTTGGTTATGTCAGCCTGGAGTCTTGCAGTGTCGTCAATTGAGGACACTGTCATGCGAATTCGGGTGTCATCAGCAAAGGAGGACAGGTCACTGTGGCTAATATCCTTGTCTATGTCAGATATGAGGATGAGAAACAAGATGGGAGCGAGTACTGTGCCTTGCAGAACAGAGCTTTTCGCCGTAGCCGCCTCAGACTTTGCTCTGTTGACTACCTCTCTTTATGTTCTGTTTGTCAGGAAATTATAGATCCATCTACTAACTTTCCCTGCTATTCATTCATCACGCACTTTGTGTGCTATTACACCGTGGTCACACTTGTCAAAGGCTTTTGCAAAGTATGTGTATATTACATCTGCATTCTGTTTGTCTTGTAGTGCATCTTGGACCTTGCCATAGTGTCCGGTAGCTGGGACAGACAGGAGTGACCTGCTCTAAACCCATGCTGCCCTGGGTTGTGCAACTAATGGATATCTAGATGGGTGGTGATCTTCCTTCTTAGAACTCTTTCAAAGATTTTTATGATATGGGAAGTTAGTGCTATCGGTCTGTAGTTCTTTGATATTGCTTTACTGCCCCCTTTGTGGAGTGGGGCTATGTCTGTTGTTTTTAACATCCTCTCTATAGGATGTTAGGGGCAAGTGATAGGGGCTTCTTGCAATTCTTGATGAACACAGAGTTCCATGAGTCTGGGCATGGGGCAGAGTGCATGGGCATGTCATTTATCGCCTTTTCGAAGTCATTCGGCGTCAGGATAATGTCAGAGAGGCTTGTGCTTACGAAATTCTGTGGCTCTCATAAAAAAATAATTTAGATCTTCGACTCTCAGTCTGGTTAGCAGCTTGCTAAAAACTGAGTCATATTGGGACTTGAGTAGCTCACTTATTTCCTTGCTGTCATCTGTGTAGGACCCATCTTGTTTAAATAGGTGCCCAATACTGGATGTTGTTCTCGACTTTGATTTGGCATAAGAAAAGAAATACTTTATGTTTCTTTCGATTTCATTTATGGCTTTTAGTTCTTCCCGCGTTTCTTGACTCCTGTAAGATTCCTTTAGCTGAAGTTCGATGTTTGCTCTTTCTCAGACTAGTGACTCCCTACGTATTGCAGATATATTGGCCTTTTAGCCGCTCTGTTATTCTTTGCCTTTGCCTGTAGAGGGAGAGCCTTTCTCTTTCAATTTTACATCTTCTCCTCATTTTTCTTAAAGGAATATGCCTTGAGCATACATCAGCAGGATAATGACAGTTTGCATAATGAGAACTTTCAAAATAGGAGATATATCTCCTGAGATAGTATTGTGTGATTGAGCGGGAGGGGTATGGAAGACTATGACAATACTACTCAGATGCTACTGCGTTGACAAGTCACGTTTACACGTAGTCAGCCAATAGCGTTTCTGACTGTTGGAGAAACGCCCACAACAGACAGGAACAAACATGTGCGCCGTTGAGAAGACATTGCTTTCCGACTTCCAAAAACGTAGGATTTTTTTTTAGCGGACTCAAAGTTAGTGGAACTTTATTTAACACAAGCTTATTGGTCCACTAACAGTTTCCAAAGTAAGCAGAAATGCTAATCAACTTAAAAGAAAGTTAGTTTTGCTAATTAGTGTGCTCACCACTGTATATATATATATATATAATATATATAATATATATATATATATATATATATATATATATATATATATATATATATATATATATATATATATATATGCAAAACAACCACTCTGAAAGAATAGAGAAATTCCTAGCGCTTTCGTGACTACTCACATTATCAAGGAACTATGAAAGTAAAGCATCCAAGGAAGCTATATAAGAGGTCTGGCCAACACCACACTATCAGATCCCACAACGGTTAAACACCTGACGCGCGCCGACCCAACTGGATAGGTCCTTTGCACAACTCACCCACAAACTATTCTACCCAAGAAAATTTAAAAATTATTATTTGTCCAGTGTATTATTAAATTCTTCCCAAATTTTATTAATTATAAATGGATCTAATTTATATAAACCAAAGGAAATATTCATATTATATATATATATATATATATATATATATATATATATATATATATATATATATATATATATATATTTATATATGTATATATATGTACACACTTCCCTTCCCTCTATCTCTTCATAGAATCGTGCTATAATGTGACTTCTAAACTATTGTTTGGGGACCATGAAATTGACTCGTATGAGGGTGTGCAACAGGGGGACACTCTCGCCCCTTTTCTATTCTGTCAGGTCATCAAGGAAGTCACAGAAGCGCTGTCCAGTGAGCTCAATGTCTGGTTCTTGGATGATGGTTCCCTAGCTGGCACTACAGAATCTCTCCTAGAGGATATCAGAAAGAAATGAAGACATGGGAGAGAGCCTGGGCCTATCTTTAAACCCCATCAAATGTGAAATAATTTCTTCTAATCGACAGAAGATCTAAAATATTAGTGCTGTTTTACAAGGAGCACGAGCCATTGATCCAGCGAACAGCTCTCTCCTTGGCGCTCCTCTTGGGCAAAATGCCATCGATCTGATCCTAGAAAAAAATCTCAGACCTCAGGACGATGGAAGGCAGGATGAAAGACATTGATAAACATGATGCCTTCTACCTACTCACCAGGTGCCTGTCATTCCCAAAACTTACCTACTTCCTGAGTTACTTCCCAGCTTTCAGCAGTCTGAAACTCAAGGAATATGACTACCTCCTTAAGACCATGCTAGAGAGTGTATTGAATGTTTCCCTCGAAGATGGAGAATGGTTACAAGGCTCACTTCCAGTCAGATTTTGGGGGCTGGGAGTATGCAAATCCTCCCAGATTGCCCTACCAGCTTTCCTATCCTCTTTCATAGCATCAAATGAGTTACTTAAACTAATTCTTCCGGACAACCTCAGTGACTCAGCAGAAATACAGGAACTTAACTACACCAGTGCCATTACTGAATGAGAAACTCTTGCTGCTCCAGCACCAAAACCTAGTGCAACACTGGCCTTCAAACTGTAAAGTTAGGAGGGCCTCATCTCTGAAAATGTGCTTGCCAGCATGCTTAAGGCTGTAGCATCAGACAGGGAGACTGCCCGTCTCCTAGCTATGAGTGCACATTACTCCGGGGATGTCCACCAAACAGTTCCCATTTCGACAATGGGAACACGCCTCGACCCTTAGACTTTGTAGTGGCTCTACGCCTTGCTGCCCCAATTCACACGGAATATACGTGTATTTGCGGCGATGCGCAAGCCAGCCAATATGGTCTACATGGTCTTAACTGTTCCAAAACCAAGAGCTGGCATGCAAGACACAATGAAGCCAACGGCATCATAAAGAGAACCTTTGCTACAGCTCGATGCCCAGCAGAGAGAGAGAGCCCCAATCGGTAGCAGCCAACAATATCCACAACCCAGCAAACCACCTCGATAGGATCACCATCCATCCTTGGAAGAATGGCGAGCTCTTAGCATGGGACTATACCTGTGTGTCGAGGCTGGCTGACACCTACATCCATCACAGTGTCAGGCAAGAGGGAGGAGCTGCTGATCACAGGGAGGACTACAAGTTCGGCAAGTACAGGGACATAAGCCAACAGCATCAATTTGTCCCAGTGGGATCAGAGACCTTGGGATCATGGGGAAAAAATGCCACACGTTTCCTTAAAGAACTGGGTTCCAGACTCGTCGACACCACCAGGGACCCAAGGGCAGCCACTTTCATGTTCCAGCGCCAGAGCATGGTCATCCAGAGGGAAAATGCATGCTGCATACGTCCGACGTCGGAGGAGCTGAAGGAAATTCATAATTTTTGATATATTGTACTAAGATATATCTTCATGTTTGTGTTTTCTGTCAATGTATTCTGTCTATTAATAACGTTCATTTAGAATATTAAATATAGGAGTTGGTAGGAAAAGAAAATATTCAAACAGTTCTAGGGAGAACTTGAGATTTCCCTGAGGTACGTTTATTGTCTTAAGAACATAAGAACATAAGAAAGGAGGAACACTGCAGCAGGCTTGTTGGCCCATACTAGGCAGGTCCTTTACAATTTATCCCACTAACAAACATTTGACCAACCCAATTTTCAATGCCACCCAAGAAACAAGCTCCGATGTGCAAGACCCTCTCAAATCCAACCCCTCCCACTCATGTACTTATCCAACCTAAATTTGAAACTACCCAAAGTCCTAGCCTCAATAACCCAACTAGGTAGACTGTTCCACTCATCAACTACCCTATTTCCAAACCAATACTTTCCTATGTCCTTTCTAAATCTAAACTTATCTAATTTAAATCCATTACTGCCGGTTCTCTCTTGGAGAGATATCCTCAAGACCTTGTTAATATCCCCTTTATTAATACCTATCTTCCACTTATACACTTCGATCAGGTCTCCCCTCATTCTTCGTCTAACAAGTGAATGTAACTTAAGAGTCTTCAATCTTTCTTCATAAGGAAGATTTCTAATGCTTGTATTAATTTAGTCATCCTACGCTGAATGTTTTCTAACGAATTTATGTCCATTCTGTAATATGGAGACCAGAATTGAGCTGCATAATCTAGGTGAGGCCTTACTAATGATGTATAAAGCTGCAGTATGACCTCTGGACTTCTGTTGCTTACACTTCTTGATATAAATCCCAGTAATCTATTTGCCTTATTATGTACGCTTAGGCATTGCTGTCTTGGTTTAAGGTTGCTGCTTACCATAACCCCCAAGTCCTTTTCGCAATCTGTATGGCTAAGTTCTACATTATTTAACTTATAAGTGCTAGGGTTATGGACACTCCCGAGCTTCAGAACCTTGCATTTATCTACATTGAACTGCATCTGCCACTTTTTCTGACCAAGAGTAGAGTTTGTCTAAATCCTCCTGAAGTTCCCTAACATCTACGTTTGAATCAATTATCCTACCTATCTTCGTGTCATCGGCGAATTTGCTAATATCACTAGTAATTCCTTCATCAAGATCATTGATATATATTATAAACAACAACGGGCCCAAGACTGATCCCTGTGGAACGCCACTTGTTACTGATCCCCACTCGGATTTAACCCCATTTATGGACACTCTCTGCTTCCTGTCTGTGAGCCATGATTCGATCCACGAGAGCACCCTTTCCCCAATGCCATGAGCTGCCACTTTCTTTAACAGTCTATGGTGCGGAACTCTATCAAAAGCCTTACTAAAATCTAAGTAAATAATATCAAATTCTTTATTGTGGTCAACAGCCTCAAAAGCTTTACTGAAGAAAGTTAATAAATTAGTTAGACAAGACCGGCCTCTTGTGAATCCATGCTGAGTATCCTTAATCAAGCTATGCTTATCGAGATGGCTTCTTATAATCTCAGCTATAATTGACTCTAGTAATCTGCCTACAATTGAGGTCAGGCTTATTGGGCGGTAATTTGACGGTAACGACTTGTCCCCTGTTTTAAAAAAATAGGAATTACATTAGCCATCTTCCACATATCAGACACTAAACCTGTTTGAAGAGATAAATTAAAAATATTATTTTAATGGTTCACAGACTTCCATTTTGCATTCCTTAAGAACCCTTGAAAAAACCTCATCAGGACCCGGTGACTTATTTTGCTTCAGTCGGTCTATCTGCTTCGCAACCATTTCACTAGTGACTGTGATGTTACATAATTTATCTTCTTCTGATCCACTAAAAAAAATTAATTACCGGAATATTATTAGTGTCTTCCTGTGTAAAAACCGAGAGAAAATAAATATTTAATATCGAGCACATTTCATTCTCTTTGTCAGTAAGATGCCCATAGTTATTTTTAAGGGACCTATCTTATCTCTGACTTTTGTTCTATAGCCCTGGAAAAAACTTTTTGGGTTAGTTTTAGAATCCCTAGCAACTTTAATTTCATAGTCCCTTTTAGCTTTTCTTATCCCTTTTTAATGTCCCTCTTAATGTCAATATACTGATTCATAAGATGACCCGCCTCTTTGATACGCCGATAAATTCCTTTCTTATGCCCTAGTAGATATTTCAGCTATTATTCATCCATTTTGGGTCATTTCTATTTGATCTAATTTCCTTATAAGGGATAAACGTTCTTTGAGCAGCATGTATTGTGTTCAGAAAACTGTCATATTGATAGCTCTCTTCGTTACCCCAGTCAACAGATGATAAGTGTTCTCTAAGCCCATCGTAATCTGCTAAGCGAAAATCTGGGACTGTTACTGAATTATCCCTACTATCATACTTCCATTCAATTCTAAATGTAATTGATTTGTGGTCGCTAGCACCCAGTTCCTCTGAAACTTCTAAATTATTAAAAAAGCGATTCATTGTTTGCCAGAACTAAGTCAAGCAGGTTATTACCCCTTGTAGGTTCTGTCACAAACTGCTTCAAAAAACAATCCTGAATCGTATGATTCTAAATTCCCAGTCAAGAAATTCCAATCAACATAACTAAAGTTAAAGTCTCCTAGAATTACTACATTATCGTGCCTTGTGGCCCTAACAATTTCCTCCCATAGTAGTCTCCCTTGGTCCCTATCTAAATTTGGGGGACGGTATATCACACCTAAAATTAATTTTTCATGCCCCTCTGAAAATTCTATCCAAACAGACTATGTATGTGTTACTTCAGACTTAATACCCGTTTTTATGCAACAGTTCAAGCGATCTCGGACATACAATGCCACCCCACCCCCCTTCCCGACACTTCTATCTACTTGGAACAATTTAAAACCCTGAATGTGACATTCTGCAGGCATGTCCCGACTTTTTTAATTAAACCACGTCTCAGTAATGGCAAATACATCTATGTTACCTGCACTAGCAACTAGTCTCAACTCGTCCATCTTATTCCTAGCACTGCGACTATTTGTGTAATAAATATTTAATGACCCTCCTCTCTCTTTACCCTTCCTGCTCCTTTCTGTTTTTCCCACTAAACCTATTACTGTCCTTGTCAATTAGTGCCACTGGCTTTCCAATATCCACCTCATTTTGCCTATTACTAGTTCTCCTAGTACTCATGTTACTACCCTGCGACTTCACAGTTTTCCCGCCAAAACCCATACCACTAACTATTCCTAGTTTAAAGACCTAACAGCTCCCTCCACTGCAGTTGCCAGTGCTCCCACCCCAGACCTAGATAAGTGAACCCATCCCTGGCATACATGTCATTTCTGCCATAGAAGAGGCCCCAGTTGTCAATGAATGTTACCGCATTTTCCTTACAGTATTTGTCCACCACAATTGACACCAATTGCTCTGGACAACCATTCATTTCCAACTCCTCTCCTTGGCAAAATGCCACATATGACAGGTTTCCCACCCTTCCTCCTAATTATCTCTATTGCTGACCTATACCTGCTAATCAGGTCCTCACTCCTACGTCTGCCAACATCGTTGCCTCCAGCACTGAGACAGATAATAGGATTGCTCCCATTACCTCTCATGATGTCATTCCAGACGGCTAACAATATCCTTCATCCCAGCCCCCGGAAAACACACTCTCTGCCTCCTACTCCTATCCTTCAAGCAGAATGCCCTATCCATGTACCTAATCTGGCTATCCCCAACAACAACAATGTTTTTACCTTCCTTGGCGTCGTCCGTCGTGATGCTCCGAGTAGTCGACTCACATTCGCCAGGTAGCATTACACCACTTGTAGAATTCGTCAAGACGTTTCGTGGTCTTCGTTGGGGTTTCTAGGATGTCTTACTCACGTCTGCCAATGCTTCTTTGGTGCTCGTTTGTGGCATTCCCAGTAGAACACTCACATTCGTCAGGTAGCACCGAGAATGAGTTGGAAGTTTCCACGGTAGTCTTCTGGTTTCTCGTTGCTTCTGCCTCTCCAACCGTTTTCTTGATCTTCAGCTTGGTTCCATGTTGCCCGGCCACTGACCAAGCTCCCCTCTTAACCTGGGGACTCACAACAGAAGGATTACTACGAATCCTCTTGTTCTCCTCCGTTAATCGCCGTATCTCCATCTTAGCAACTCTGAGCTCTTCTCTCAGCTGCTGGTAAAGTTGCTCAAGAGAGGGCATCCTGGTACAGATTCAGCGAGAGCACACAAACAGGTCTTCACAGAGCTAAGTACACATCACCACTGAGCTAAGTACACGTCACCACTGTGCTAAGTACACGTCACCACTCGAGGATGAGAGGATGAGAGTCCCCAGTTAATTTCTAGAGGTAGTTGGTTGGCAGACAGCAACCACCAAGGAGATACTACGGTAATGCCAAGTGAGTGTGAAACAGAAACTTATAACTGTTTTACATGATGGTAGGATGAGTGGTGTATTTTTTTTGTCTCATAAACACGCTGGATAACAGGTATATCTTGCTACCTCTACTTACACATTGGTCACACTATACAGACATGCACATGCATATATACACACATCTAGGTTATTCTTCTTTTTCTTAATAGCTCTTGTTCTTCTTTATTTCCTCTATTGTCCATGGGGAAGTGGAAAAGAATCTTTCCTCCTTAAGCCATGCGTGTCGTGTGAGGCGACTAAAATGCCGGAAACAATAGGCTAGTAATCCCTTTTCATGTAAACATTATTAAAAAAACGATTACAAGAAAAACTTCATAAAACTGGGATGCTTGAATGTGCGTGAATGTAGTGCGGATGATAAGAAAGAGATGTTTGCTGATATTATGAATGAAAAGTTGGATGTCCTGGCCCTAGGCAACTCGCCTACCCCACAGGGGGTAGGCGAGTTTCAGTGAGGAGAAATAAATGGGATTAAGGCAGGAGTCTCTGATCTAAGGAAGGGTTAGCAATGATGTTGAAAGATCAGTTATGGAAGGAGAGGAGGCAATATTAATGTATAAATTCAAGGATTATGTTGATTAAAATAAGGGTCGGATAAGCGTGTATGCACCTGGAGAAGAGAGGAATGTAGAAGAGAGAGAGTTTTTGGGAGACGGTAAGCGAATGTATAGGAACTTTTGAGCCAAGTGTGAGAGTAATTGTGGTAGAGGATTTAAATGCTAAAGTAGGAGAAACATTAGAGAGGGTGTGGTAGATAAGTTTGGGGTGCCAGGTGTAAATGATAATGGAAGCCCTTTGTATAAAGGGCTTCCATTATCCCAAAGCGATTAAATTATAGGAAACACATATTTTAAGAAAAAGAGTATTACAACCCAGGAGTTGTTCCATAGTCTGGAACTATGGAACTGAACTTCTCCAGGCTGAGGGACTGACAACCTCAAATCTACGACTTTAAGGGTGATGGACTGATTACATCGTCTTCACATCTCTACTGTTACTGCATACTTTCTGTATTCGACTTAAGAAGCCTACTGTGTAGGCGATGCGTTTCGGAATAAAGTTGCCTAACTGTTGCCTATGTGTCTTACCTACCAACCTGTCGGTATTGTATACCATTTTGATAATCAGCTTTTTTAACAAGGATGCACGGTGAAGCCCATGGACTAGACGACTCCTCCACTAACCCATGCTCTAACAGAAATTCTACTTCCTGCTGAAGTAGCCTCTGCTTTTCAGGATTAGCTCTGTAGGGGGAGAGTTTAATAGGTTTAGAGTTTCCCACATCTACATCATGATAACCTAACGTACATTTTTTCGGCACATCCGAAAAAATATCTGGGTATGACTCTATAAGCGCAGTTGAACTTGGTGCTTAAGTTTCAGATAGCTCCACCATTAAAGGGCTAGGGTCCTTGAGGAGGACAGAGTTTGGAAGTTTGACATTAATTTCAGAAATAGAGTGCAAAGAGTCAGAGTCGTCCTCAGAGGAAGAGGACAGAGTCATTACTGGGACTTTATCTGGTGTATGAAAAGATTTAATTGATTGTGGTAAGTTTTAGTTTGAGGTCTTATCAATGGGAGACACCACATAATTTACATCAGATAATCTACTTACAATTTGCATAGGTCCCGTTAAATCTAGCTTTCAAGGTGTGGCCAGGTATAGGTTGCTGCACCAACACCTTGTCTCCTGGATGGAAGGAGCGGAATTGTGCACTTCTGTCATACCTCTATTTCAACTTATTTTGAGCTGCCTTTAGGTTAACCTTGGCTAACTGACGTGCCACCTGCAACCTTGAAGACGGGTTGTAGAGTGTCGAGCTAACGTCTTCTCCCATCCATCCTTCTTTGAGCACCCGAAGAGGACCTCGTACATTGTGCCCAAAGATCAGCTCAAACGGACTAAACCCGGTAGACTCTTGCACCGTCTCTCGTACTGAGAACAGCAACAAAGGTAGTGATACATCCCAGTCTGTATGAAAATGCCTGCAAAAAAGTTCTCATCATGGTTTTTAACGTCTGATGGAATCTTTCCATGGCGCCTTGGGACTGAGGATGATAGGCAGTGGATAAGTTGTGGATTATCCCTAACCTAGTTAATGCTTCCCTAAATGCTTTGGCAGTGAAGTTAGTACCTTGATCACTTTGAATAGTTTTAGGAATGCCAAAACAAGAAATAAATCTTATCAAAGCTTTGAGAATAGCTTTAGTATTAATACTGCGCATGGGAATTGCTTCAGGGTATATAGTTACTCTATCCATAATGGTAAATAAATACTGATTTCCAGACTTTGACCTAGGCAGTGGATCTACACAATCTATAATTAAATCTGCAAAAGGTTCTCCATCAGCAGATATAGGTTGGAGAGGTGCAGGTTTAATGGGATGTCCAGGTTTTCCTACTTGCTGACATTCTTGGCAACACAGGATAAGATTCTTCACATCCTGCTTTAATTTTGGCCAATAAAATTCTTGTGATTCTATATAATATTTTAGTAATTCCTAAGTGACCTCCTAATGAAGTATTATGAGCAATATTCAATATTTGAGGTCTAAACTTTGTTGAAACTACTAACTTGTGTGACAATTGCCGGCCCTCTATCTCCTTACCAGTCTCAGAGCAGATCAAATAGTCGTTTTTAAGTTTATACCTGACAGGATGATCCAAAGAGGATTTACCCATGGCTGCCTGAAAAGCGAAATTTAAAGAAGGGTCCTTTCGTTGTTCTTCCCGGAAGGACAGTCTCTCGAGCATGGAAACAGATATCTGGCAATCCTGCAACCTGGGAATAGGAAGGCTTGATCTGGGTCTGTTCACTTGATCTACGAGGCTCTGGCCAGTTTTCCTCATAAAACAATGTGGCTTTTTCAAGATCGGAGCCGTCCAACAATAGGTCAACATTCTCGCCAGACAACCCTTTGGATGTTGCTCGAGTTATGGCCAACACAAGAGAAGAATTAATCATTATGGGTTCAGGACATACACTAGTAGTGGTAATGTTATTACCCAGTAATAACATGGCATCTTTCATGGGGAATCCTTCGGATACACCCACAGTCAAGTACCCAGTGTAATATTTGCACTGTACATAAATTTTATGCAAAGGGACAGAATATATAGCTCCTACAAATGCTTCCAACAAAACAGAGGAATTTAAGGAGGAATTCATTGAAAGGGGTAATATTCTCTCTTATAAGTGAGAAATATGCTCCAGTATCTCTAAAGGTTTTGACTTCAGTTGTTTCGGAGTTTTCCTGAAGGGAAATAAGACTCTTACAGTAATAAGGGACCATCCCTTTTTCTACTTGTTTCAGGGACATGTTACTAGGGATATTAGAGATTTTCCCAATGGGTTGGGGTTTGTGGGGGCAGTTGGGACGGATGTGACCTACTTTATTGCACATGTAGCAGACAACAGGTTTGCCCTTAACTCCCTGCTGACATTGCAACTGGTGTCGCTCTGGCTGGTGTCTCTCTGGATACTGTTGTCGAGTTGCATCATGTTGAGTAGTTTGTCTCTCAGCAGGTGGACCATAAGTTAAGAAGCGTGGCTCACCAGGTGACTTAGTTGGGTGACGTAGACGTTCTCCCGCCTGCTGGCACTTCATTCTCCAAGGTTGACGATCTCTGCTCATGCCAGGCTGTTGAAAAGAGAGATGGAACCGCTCGGACAAGGAGCGGTTAGTTTCAAATGTATCAGCCAACCTGGCTGCCTCCAATGCAGTGGTTAAGTCACGATCCTGCAGAAAGACTCGAACCTCTGGTCCCACAGACTCCAGCAGATTGTCAACCAGAATAAGCTGCACAAGATCATCGAAGGTAGCAACACCACTTGCTTTATACCAGCTGGTAAAAGCTTTGGTCTGCTGTCACACAAAATCAACTAAGGACTGACCAAGCTCTCGCCTACTTAATTTAAACAACTTTCTGTACTTAGCTGGGATACATGTATATGCTCCCAAAACTGTGGTCTTCACTACTTTATAATTGGAAAATTCAGTGTCATTTAACAATGACGTAAAATACTTTGCCTTACCAAACAATGCTGTGTGAACCAACGATGCCCAATGCTGTTCCGTCCACCTCAAGGCTCGAGCCTGATTTTCGAAAGTTTCGAAAAATTGTTCTGGTTCGGCCTCATTGAAGCGGGTAACAAGCTGTACTGCTTTCTGTAAACTAAAGTCATTTACAAGATGCGAAAACTGCCTTCTTTCTTTTTCCGTATCAAATTCTTATTTTGCAAATGCTCTCTGTTCCCTAGTCAGCTCAAGATTGATTTTTGCCAGCTCAAGTGCGAACGCCGCTGATTCACCTTGAGACAACCCTGCTGCACTAGACTGACTGTTTTGCTCCGTTGATATATCATCTTCCTCCTGCGAGAACATAGGAGTTTTATTCCTGGCTCCCGTAGAGGGAGGAGTCTGATGTGCCATCTCTTCTTCTCGAAGTTTGTCAGTGATCGGTGAATGCAGTTGCGCAGCTGTGAGAGTGCGTTTGTAATTAATGCCAATGGAACTTGCAATTTGCTAACAACGCTGTAGGGACAATTTAGGTAGGGTAAACAAAGTATATGCCGACACCAGACGTCTGACTCGTCTAGGTGGCATACCCCAACATACCAGTTATTTGCTATGCACAGTACGATTGCAGAATACCCCAACATAACACGTTATTTGCAGAACACGCTTAGCTATGCACAGTACGATTGCAGAATGCGCATACGCTTATCAGGTGGATAAGCAATAGCAAAGCTGACTACAAAATCTTCACACTGAACAAGCTAGTAGCGGGCTGTTGAACGATCATACAATAGCAAGGCTGACATAGCAAAGCAATTGACACACGAAGTTTGTAAAGCTTTGGCAAAGCTAATGCAATGCCAGACAGCAAGCTAATCACTGTTCCATAAGATTGACCGTAGCGAAGCGAGCACAGGTTATGTGGGTACCACTCTCCTGTCTGCCCTTGTCATTCCTATTCTAGAGCTGGTTGAAGCACGATCTGCTCTCTAGTGGCTTCTATTCTGCCTTGCTTACCGTGGAGTGCACTAATACCTATTGTTGTACATAGTGTATATAGTGTACATAAGAACATAAGAAAGGAGGAACACTGCAGCAGGCCTGTTGGCCCATACTAGGCAGGTCCTTTACAATTCATCCCACTAACAAACATTTGACCAACCCAATTTTCAATGCCTCGCAAGAAATAAGCTCTGACGTGCAAGTCCCACTCAAATCCAACCCCTCCCACTCATGTACTTATCCAACCTAAATTTGAAACTACCCAAAGTCCTAGCCTCAATAACCCAACTAGGTAGACTGTTCCACTCATCAACTACCCTATTTCCAAACCAATACTTTCCTATGTCCTTTCTAAATCTAAACTTATCTAATTTAAATCCATTACTGCGGGTTCTCTCTTGGAGAGATATCCTCAAGACCTTGTTAATATCCCCTTTATTAATACCTATCTTCCACTTATACACTTCGATCAGGTCTCCCCTCATTCTTCGTCTAACAAGTGAATGTAACTTAAGAGTCTTCAATCTATCTTCATAAGGAAGATTTCTAATGTTATGTATTAATTTAGTCATCCTACGCTGAATGTTTTCTAACGAATTTATGTCCATTCTGTAATATGGAGACCAGAACTGAGCTGCATAATCTAGGTGAGGCCTTACTAATGATGTATAAAGCTGCAGTATAACCTCTGGACTTCTGTTGCTTACACTTCTTGATATAAATCCCAGTAATCTATTTGCCTTATTACGTACGCTTAGGCATTGCTGTCTTGGTTTAAGGTTGCTGCTCACCATAACCCCCAAGTCCTTTTCGCAATCTGTATGGCTAAGTTCTACATTATTTAACTTATAAGTGCTAGGGTTATGGACACTCCCGAGCTTCAGAACCTTGCATTTATCTACATTGAACTGCATCTGCCACTTTTCTGACCAAGAGTAGAGTTTGTCTAAATCCTCCTGAAGTTCCCTAACATCTACGTTTGAATCAATTATCCTACCTATCTTTGTGTCATCGGCGAATTTGCTCATATCACTAGTAATTCCTTCATCAAGATCATTGATATATATTATAAACAACAACGGGCCCAAGACTGATCCCTGTGGAACGCCACTTGTTACAGATCCCCACTCGGATTTAACCCCATTTATGGACACTCTCTGCTTCCTGTCTGTGAGCCATGATTCGATCCACGAGAGCACTCTTCCCCCAATGCCATGAGCTGCTACTTTCTTCAACAGTCTTTGGTGCGGAACTCTATCAAAAGCCTTACTAAAATCTAAGTAAATAATATCAAATTCTTTATCGTGGTCAACAGCCTCAAAAGCTTTACTGAAGAAAGTTAATAAATTAGTTAGACAAGACCGGCCTCTTGTGAATCCATGCTGAGTATCATTAATCAAGCTATGCTTATCGAGATGGCTTCTTATAATCTGAGCTATAATTGACTCTAGTAATTTGTCTACAATTGAGGTTAGGCTTTTTGGGCGGTAATTTGACGGTAACGACTTGTCCCCTGTTTTAAAAATAGGAATTACATTAGCCATCTTCCACATATGAGACACTACACCTGTTTGAAGAGATAAATTAAAAATATTAGTTAATGGTTCACAGATTTCCATTTTGCATTCCTTAAGAACCCTTGAAAAAACCTCATCAGGACCCGGTGACTTATTTTGCTTCAGTCGGTCTATCTGCTTCACAACCATTTCACTATTGACTGTGATGTTACATAATTTATCTTCTTCTGGCCCACTGTAAAAATTAATTACCGGAATATTATTAGTGTCTTCCTGTGTAAAAACCGAGAGAAAATAATTATTTAAAATCGAGCACATTTCATTCTCTTTGTCAGTAAGATGCCCATAGTTATTTTTAAGGGGACCTATCTTATCTCTGACTTTTGTTCTATATACCTGGAAAAAACTTTTTGGGTTAGTTTTAGAATCCCTAGCAACTTTAATTTCATAGTCCCTTTTAGCTTTTCTTATCCCCTTTTTAATGTCCCTCTTAATGTCAATATACTGATTCATAAGATGACCCTCGCCTCTTTTGATACGCCTATAAATTCCTTTCTTATGCCCTAGTAGATATTTCAGCCTATTATTCATCCATTTTGGGTCATTTCTATTTGATCTAATTTCTTTATAAGGGATAAACGTTCTTTGAGCAGCTTGTATAGTGTTCAGAAAACTGTCATATTGATAGCTCTCTTCGTTACCCCAGTCAACAGATGATAAGTGTTCTCTAAGCCCATCGTAATCTGCTAAGCGAAAATCTGGGACTGTTACTGAGTTATCCCTACTATCATACTTCCATTCAATGCTAAATGTAATTAATTTGTGGTCGCTAGCACCCAGTTCCTCTGAAACTTCTAAATTATTAACAAGGGATTCATTGTTTGCCAGAACTAAGTCTAGCAGGTTCTTACCCCTTGTAGGCTCTATCACAAACTGCTTCAAAAAACAATCCTGAACTACTTCTAAGAAATCGTATGATTCTAAATTCCCTGTCAAGAAATTCCAATCAATATGACTAAAGTTAAAGTCTCCTAGAATTACTACATTATCGTGCCTTGTGACCCTAACAATTTCCTCCCATAGTAGTCTCCCCTGGTCCCTATCTAAATTTGGGGGACGGTATATCACACCTAAAATTAATTTTTCGTGCCCCTCTGAAAATTCTATCCAAACAGACTCTGTATGTGTTACTTCAGACTTAATACCGGTTTTTATGCAACAGTTCAAGCAATCTCGGACATACAATGCCACCCCACCCCCCTTCCCGACACTTCTATCTACTTGGAACAATTTAAAACCCTGAATGTGACATTCTGCAGGCATGTCCCGACTTTTTTAATTAAACCACGTGTCAATAATGGCAAATACATCAATGTTACCTGCACTAGCAACTAGTCTCAACTCGTCCATCTTATTCCTAGCACTGCGACTATTTGTGTAATAAATATTTAAAGACCCTCCTCTCTCTTTACCCTTCCTGCTCCTTTCTGTTATTCCACTAAACCTATTACTGTCTTTGTCAATTAGTGCCACTGGCTTTCCAATATCCACCTCATTTTGCCTATTACTAGTTCTCCTAGTACTCATATTACTACCCTGCGACTTCACAGTTTTCCCGCCAAAACCATACCACTAACTATTCCTAGTTTAAAGACCTAACAGCTCCCTCCACTGCATTGGCCAGTGCTCCCACCCCACACCTAGATAAGTGAACCCCATCCCTGGCATACATGTCATTTCTGCCATAGAAGAGGTCCCAGTTGTCAATGAATGTTAACCGCATTTTCCTTACAGTATTTGTCCAACCACAATTGACACCAATTGCTCTGGACAACCATTCATTTCCAACTCCTCTCCTTGGCAAAATGCCACATATGACAGGTTTCCCACCCTTCCTCCTAATTATCTCTATTGCTGACCTATACCTGCTAATCAGGTCCTCACTCCTACGTCTGCCAACATCCTTGCCTCCAGCACTGAGACAGATAATAGGATTGCTCCCATTACCTCCCATGATGTCATCCAGACGGCTAACAATATCTTTCATCCCAGCCCCAGGAAAACACACTCTCTGCCTCCTACTCCTATCCTTCAAGCAGAATGCCCTATCCATGTACCTAATCTGGCTATCCCCAACAACAACAATGTTTTTACCTTCCTTGGCGTCGTCCGTCGTGACGCTCCCAGTAGTCGACTCACATTCGTCATGTAGCATTACACCACTTGTGGAATTCGTCAAGACGTTCTCGATGGTCTTCGTTGGGGTTTCTAGGGATGTCTCACTCACGTCTGCCAGTGCTTCCTTGGTGCTCGTTGTGGCATTCCGAGTAGAACACTCACATTCGTCAGGTAGCACGGAGAATGGGTTGGAAGTTTCCACGGTAGTCTTCTGGTTTCTCGTTGTTTCTGCCTCTCCAACCGTGTTCTTGATCCTCAGCTTGGTTCCATGTTGCCCGGCCACTGACCAAGCTCCCCTCTTAACCTGGGGACTCACAACAGGAGGATTACTACGAATCCTCTTGTTCTCCTCCGTTAATCGCCGTATCTCCAGCTTAGCAACTCTGAGATCTTCTCTCAGGTGCTGGTAAAGCTGCTCAAGAGAGGGCATCCTGGTTCAGATTCACAGAGAGCACACAAACAGGTCTTCACAGAGCTAAGTACACGTCACCACTGAACTAAGTACACGTCACTTCTGTTCTTACTTGGTGAAGGATAATATAAGTCAAAAGTTTTCCTGCTCTGTTTATTTTGCTTCCTTTACACCCAGGATAACAGGCCTTTGGATTCCTGGGTTGTAATACCTTCTTTAAAAACTGTTGATGCCACAAGATCATTTGTGGGATTAACAGGTTTCTATAGTTTTCTTTGCAACTCCTTTAAGTGAATTAAGAGATAAGCTAACTTCTGCTCCTGTATTAAAGTTTTCTAATTGAAAAAAACAAATTTTTACTTGTAAAAAAGACACACTAGCACCATCAGTATAGGTGTTGTACCAGTACAAAAGACTGATCGCAAGTATAACCTTGTTACGTTTGCTAGTCGAGTCTTAACTAAGGCTGAACGAAATTATTCTGTAAATGAGCAGGAATCATTGGGCTTTAAACATTTCCAGGATATCATCTACCATACCCTGACCATATCTTGTTCCAGAATAAACGATCAACTGGAAGATTACGATGATGGTCCTTAACCATACAAGAGTACAGTATAACCTATACACACATACCTGGTCTGGTGTTATTCGATATCTGATGAAGATCGTTGTCTGTCTGTTTTTTTCCCCTTCTTTTTTTAAGAATGCATTTTTACATGGTATAACAAAAATCACGTTTTGTTAGTAAAACAGAGATTAAAATAAGGACCTGAAAATTTTAGTGTTTATATTCATTTGGAATTATTTCTAGTTTCAATAAATTTGTCATTCCAGCACCAAAGTTTGAAAGATCAGTAAAGGTAACTCACAGTGACAGAGAGAGGAAAATCCCCTGCGAGGGCATTAGCGAGGGCCAGAAGCTGCTCCTTGGTGGTCACTCTAGTCAAGACTTGTTCAGCCATGATGCTGCTGGATGCACTACCAGTCTCACTCTCAAGCTGATGAAAAAGACACGAATTGGAAAGGTTTTAGTAAATGTTCCTAGCTGAAAAATATTTGCTTAAAAAAACACACACAAGCATAAACACTGGCATGCTCGCACTCCCCCCCCCCCCCGACACACAGTAGAGCTACAAGTGGAGGGGGATGCAGGAAGGCCAGGGCAGATGAAGCCAAACTACAAGAAAGAGGACTACATAAGAATGAGGAATTTCCTGAACGGGGTATAGTGTGACAGAGAACTGGCAGGAAAGCCAGTTAATGAGATGATGGAATATATAACAACCATGTGCAAGGAGGCTGAGGAGAGGTTTGTACCCAAGGGTAACAGGAATAATGAAAAAGCCAGGATGAGCCCATGGTTCACCCAAAGGTGCAGTGAGGCGAAAACCAAGTGTGCTAGGGAATGGAAGAAATATAGAAGGCAAAGGACCCCAGGAGAATAAGGAGAGCAGTTGTAGTGCCAGAAATGAATATGCACAGATAAGAAGGGAGGCCCAACGACAATATGAAAACGACATTAGCAGCGAAAGCCAAATCTGACCCGAAGCTGTTATAGAGCCACATCAGGAGGAAAACAACAGTCAAGGACCAGGTAATCAGGCTAAGGAAGGAAGGAGGAGAGACAACAAGAAATGACCGCAAAGTATGTGAGGAACTCAACAAGAGATTCAAAGAAGTGTTCACAGAGGAGATAGAACGGGCTCCAGAAAGACGGAGATGTGGGGTACACCACCAAGTGCTGGACAAGGTACACACAACTGAGGAAGAAGTGAAGAGGCTTCTGAATGAGCTAGATACCTCAAAGGCAATGGGGCCGTATGTTGCAACCCATGAATGGGTTGCAATGTATATTATTTATGTATAATACATGTATATTACCTTTTTATATAATTTTATATTGCTTATATTTGCGATAATAGCTAAATCGTAAATATATGACTTTATATTATTATTTGACTTAGTTTCCTTTTGTTAGGTAGGATGTAACACATATATTATGTGCTCAAAGTTCAAGTCTTGATTGTGTAACTGCTGTAATTATCGCTCTTTGCTCGTTACTCTGCCGGCTTCTCCTTGTTACTGAGCAGCAGCTGTCCATGGAGCTATCACGTGATAGAGGGGGGGTGTCCTCACCTCGCCTGAAGTATTCAGTCTGGTCTAGACTCGCTATGCGGTTGACTATTCCTGACAAGTGTGCTCCTAATTCTCACCTTATAGGCCTTTGTTGGAAGATCCGTCTCTTGTCTCATTATTGTTAATCTGGCGACACTGTTCACAGAACATTGTAAAGACTTAGTGAATTTTCGATGATTGTACTGAGTGTGTGACCGCATAGACACTCTAAACAACTCAGTCCAGAGCTGTAGCTCCTGACCTAATTGTACTGGTATCTGTGTATTATCCAAAGTTCCCCCCCGGGATTTCTTATGCGAACTAGATTCAGTAGTATGTGAGTTTAGTGACTTTTGTGAGGATCTGTATATGGTCCCTACTTAGTGTCGTTATATTATCTCCTTGTTCCTGATTCTGTTGTCACAGTTGCTTGTAATATTGCTATTGAGCTTACAATCTTTTTATTTGTTTTTCAAGCAGACTTTTTTCTGAATGCCAGTTGGTCTAGAAAAAAAGAAGTTATTTATTGAGGACTTTGTCATCACTTGTAAAGTCTAGTCGAGTCGGGAGACATAGCAAATACTTAGAGCACTTACACACATACACACAAACTTACATGCACAATTTGTAATAACTTTATTAAATGTTAATGTTACCAACGTACTAAAACTTATAAAATGTTATATGTGCTTTTCAACACAATAATACTGTACACGATAGAAGTGTTAATATTATTTGATTACTGTGATTGATTTGATTATGATATAACACTAGACGATAATTAATAAATTTTTAAATTTTAATTTATCAAGTTAGTACCTACCAGTTGTAATCCTGAGAAAGCACATGAATCAGACTGAATTCTAATGGAATAATTGGACAAGATACTGAAGCTAATTGTTAACGAAAAAACCCAGTAACAGCTGATGCTAGAAGGACGTTTCTTCTAGTATTACAATGAGATCTCTATGCTTTTGAACGTGTTTTTTTGTAACAAATGGGGCCTGTCCAGGAGGCTCTTGGACCAAGGTGTTGGAGAAATTGGTCAGTTTGACAAAGAGTTATTCAAACACTTTGAGTAACTTCTAATCTCAAGACTTTGAGTTTAGTCTTGTACAACTACTGGTGGGATGTAAGTACTTTGACTGAGTCTCTTGATCCAAAGAGCTGGAAATACTGTTAATGAGCTCTACTCTAAGACAACCAAACTAGAAATTTCCTATTAGGATTATAGTTTCCCATAAAAATCCCCCTCACTTTTTTCCTCGTAGTACATATATTTTTTCGTTGATGATGCCAAAGTTGAAACAGTTAATTGTATACTCTGACTTTGTCCTGAGTTAAGTACATTAAAACTTCATGACGTGGTTGCGAGTACCAAAATAATCTCGTGTGACTATAACCAGGAAATACACCGCAGAAACTGTCAGAGCGTTAATTAAGATTTATATTGTTTCCTTGCTCTTACAGAGATGGCCTGATTATGATTCAGAATCAGAAAGCCTAGTGTCACAATTAGGAAGTATGACTCAATTTGAGACGTAGAAGAAATAGCAACTAAGCAAAGTGAGCCTCCTGTCTGATCCTAGTTTTTAGCTCAGTCTCGGCTCATGCCTTCCCCTCTAACTGGTAGTATGACTCAGCCTACATACAGTACTGAGCATACTACTCCTGTGTCTACTTATCCTAGACCAGATCTAACTCCTCTAGGGGACGTAGGACAAGGTGCCCGAACTAAACGACAGTCCAGAAAAAACATGTTAATTTCCCACTCCTCCATTACCCTACTGGTCCTATCTCTCAGGAACAGTTTTGAGAGGGTTGAACGCCTAATAATGTTTGCAGACTGCACAAATAATAGGCACAAATAAATTGAATGAAGAAGATTTCCAAAGAGACAATTTCATCTGGGAAGACAACCAGACTGATAGATCACTAGACAAATTTTAATGTGCAGAAAGCTGCAACCATGGTTTCCTAAGTTTTTTGAAAGTGACTTAGACACCTAATTTGCAGTGCTTGAGAACCAGCACGAGCTATGAATTGGCCACGTAAAGCACTGGGCTAACCTTGTTGCACACAGCTTTGACAGGAAGAGCTCAAACTGTAACTGCTGCTTTACATTATGCAAGTACATTAGTTATGAACACTGTGTCCAAGCACACTATTCTAGAGACGTATAATGAGTTACCTGTTAAGTTTATCAATGCGCATTATCATACGTTACAAAGACGACAAATCAAACTTGTGTAAGTTTGCTCGTGAGAAAAAAACTTGCCCATTTGAGAGTGGTGTAGATTTGCCAAAATGTCACAACTACAAGAGCCTTGTTCATTTTGTTACTACATGAAGAGTATAAAAACAACGGTCTGTCTGTTGATATACAAGAATATCGATCGATCATACTACCTCAGAATATTCTGGAAACTGCAGCATTAGCAGACAATTACGAGATTTCTCACAAACTAGTACGTACAAAAACACGAGAAACAAGGTAACAAAAAATGTCCTAGAAGATTGCAACCTAAAACAGCTGCTCATGCGGCCTGATTACCTGCAACAGTAACTTCTCATACCTTACCAAGAAAACTCACAATCCTGATCTGTCTCAGTGGCTAGATAACAGAATCTGATATCGAGAAGACGAAAGTTAAATGTGCTATTGTAATAGAAAAGGACAAGCTAGAGAGTATTGCTAGAGTTTAATTATTTTAAGATAGAGATACGAGAAGCATCGTGCGGCTGGCACCGCCCACGTCAAGTCGTTATCCTCTTCCGAGGCAACAAAGGGCACCAAATCCTAGTAATACCCAGAACTTACTGTTTTAGATAATAATACCGGATAAGATGACTAATCAGAAAGGTAATCCTGACTGAAAGATTCACAATCAGCGGATAGTCGTACTTATCGAGAGGTAAAGTAAAGATTTGACGAATCACATCTAACTGAGATAATTACTTTCAGAGACACTGGCAGTTATCTCACGTTATTAAGAGAAGATGTACTGCCCATAACTGATGACCTATTGCAAAGATAGAATATTGTTAGAAGCCTATGGAGGGGCTGTTATAAAAGTACCTCTGCACAAAAAATACTTGAACAAGCTATTATAACGTGGTTATATTTCATTGGGTATATCCAGAGTGTATTTTCCCATCAGGTCAGTGGACTTGTTGATAGGGAACGATATCCTTCATAGCTGGTATATGTACAGAACCACTTTGATTGATAATACCACTGATGATAATTTTGCCATTGAACTTATAGAGAGAAACATATTTTATTTCCACTCAGTGCTCTTACTTAGAGCTATGTCAAAGATTCAACAACCATCTTGTTCTCCTGTTGAGTTAGGGGATGATAATGATTGGGCTTGAATATGTTGTTTATGACGCCTGCACCCAGGTCATTAACACCACCTCCCCCCTGTCATCAACCTAGTCAGGACACAACTGACGTTAAATTTCACAACTCATGATGATTTAATCAAGGATCAGTTTGATTGATCAGTCACTGGAATGACTGAGAGATATAGCCAGTTTACTGAGAGTGAAGCTAAGGATCTCGATAATTGATACTATTACTAGTAACGGTGTACTGACGGAAAAAATACAAGTAAGTTGTCACTGATATGTTTCCACCACAATCGAGCATCTCGTAGTGTTACCAAGTTACAATTCATGAACAAAGCCATTGATTTTGCTCAAAATAGTCCCATTTGGAGGACATTTGGGTGTCAAGAAGACACGGCGGTAAACTGGCAAAAACATTTAACTTGGCCCTAAAATGAGGAAACAGTAGCTGATCAAGTGCGACAATTGTCACATGTGTCAAGTGACAGGCAAGCCCAGCGCACACTCCTCCACCTACACCTCTCACTGTGTTCATTAGTACAAAGTTCAGTTCATCTGGACAGTAGAGGGGGGGGGGGGGGGGGGGGGGGGGGGGGGGGGGGGGTGTCCAGATTTGTTCAAACGGTTGAAGCAATCTGCATTCCCTCTGCTCCAGTGTTGAGTCCTAATTTCAATCTTTCCCTTCTTCTATATATAGATGCGAGTGTTTGCAGTGGGCGGCTGTCTGCTCCAACAGTCCACATCACCGGAATTCTTCCCAGTCCTGTATGTTACTATTCATCTAAGCTTAAAAACGACACCAGAAAAATTATGCACTTTTGAAAGAGCTCTAGGCTCTTGGGTGTCCTTGGAACATTTTTGACGAGTATTTTGGGCACTTCTCCATTGAAAAAATTTACGTACTTTTATGCCCAAAACCTTTCGTTACTTCTATGTCATTTAAGTATATGTAACTTAATCCTCCAGCCCTCCACCACATTAACTATTAAACTCATGTCACATAATTAAATTAAATATATTTACAAAGTGGTGATATAAGTGAGGAGACCAGAAGCTGAGTGTTTGAGTGGGAAGTGTTAATTTGTGGGCGATGTAGCTGAGCCCACCGGAACACTGTCCTGCTGCAGACCCCCCCCCCTGGACTACAACACCTTAAGCTGTTTCATACTCAGATGTCCCTACCTGCATAGCATTCCACAACCACTACTTTAAGAGTGGGTATGCCTCTCCTGTCTAAAGCACAGACTACAATTAATGCATGTACACTACTATGATCCGAGCCTCAACGTGTCGTGCTTGTCTATGCTATCCTTTCCTCTACACGGGAAGCAACCATAACCACGAGTATGCAGAGATAAACGATACTGTGAACTGCCCAAGAAACAAGGGGCATAACTTAGTGATATAGACATCTAAAAAAATATAGAAGTGCTTGGCACAAGAGTGACTCTCATTATTTTTTATATTAAATTGTGTTAGTAAAGTAACCTGAAGTAATCAGTAATAATGTGAAAGACTTAATGCAAACCCTAGTGCGACCATTTTGTCCGGTTGGGGGGGTGTTGCAACCCCAAATGGGTTTGCAATGTCATTATAATTATTTATATATATACAATGCATAATACCTTTTCATAAAATTTTATATTGCTTATATTTGCGATAATAGCGAATAATATTATTATTTGCTTATTTTCCTTTTTGTTAGGTAGATGTAACACATATATTATGTGCTCAAAGTTCAAGTCTTGATTGTCTAACTACTTTAATTATTCGCTCTTTGCTCGTTACAACTCCGGCTTCACCTGTACTGAGCAACACTGTTCATAGAGCTATCACGTGAAGAGGGGGGGAGGGGATGTCTCACCTTGCCTGAAGTTATTTAGTCTGGTCCTAGACTCCTTGGTGGTTGGACGTTATTCCTGACAAGTGCCATAATTCTCACTTATAGGCCCTCTGTTGAAGATCGTCTCTTGTCTCCCATTATTGTTAGTTCTGGAGACACTGTATCACAGAACATTGTATAGACCTTAGTGATTTCGACGTTGTACTTGAGGTTTAGTGCTGCATAGACACTCTAAACTACTCAGGGTCCGAGCTGTAGCTTCTGACCTAACCAGTACAGTATCGAGTATTATCACAGTCGGGATTTTTCTTATGCTGAACTTAGATTCCAGTAGTATGGGAGTTTTGTGACTTTTGTGAGGATCTGTAGATAGGTCCCTACTTATTCATAATATTATCTCCTTGTTCCTGATTTCTGGTCGCATTGCTTTTATATTGCTATTGGGCTTAGTATTACGTTTTTATTGATTCAGACTGTTCGGATAGCCAGTTTGGTCAAGAGTTTCGTTTTATTTGAGGACATTGTCAGTCCACTTGTTAAGTCCCTTAGTCGGTCGTGGAGACATAGCGAACTACTAGAGCATTACACACTACACACTAAACTTACTTGTACATATTTGTAAATATCATTATTAAATGTTAATGTACCAGACCGTACTTAAGACTTACAAATGTATATGTGCTTTCAGCACAATAACACCAGTACACGAGAGAAGTGATTAATATTATTTTGTTAACTGTGATTGATTAAATTAATGATATACCTCTAGACTATAAATATAAATTAATTAAATTTTAATTTATCTAGTTAGAGCTTCCCAGTTGTATCCTGAAGCAGCTATTGAATCATACTGAATGCAAATGGCTAATTGGGACAAGGATACTGACTAATTGCTACGAAAACCAGTTAAAGGCTGATCTAGATGGCAGCCTTTCTAGTATTCAAATGGAGATCTATACAGCTTTTAGAATCCGTTTTATGTAAAACATCGGATAACATCTCTCCATGGTCCTGAGAGCGGGGAGCCGGCTGGAACTCCAAGAACTCCCAAGCCCTCAACGTGACACTTATGTTCTTCCCTGCATGTGGTGTGAGACAATTACCCTAGCAATGTGGCTCATTAACTTTTGACAGCCATGAACCCCATCCTCACATTATGTAGCAGACATCGTTACAGTTCGAAAGGTATCCTACACCAAACATGTAGAAATTGCTGGCGATTTGGCCATCCAGCGAAATATTGCAGATCTATCGCCGAATGCCAGGTCTGTGGTGCCGATAACCATTCTAATATGTCTTGCAATCGACCTCCCTCTTGCCTTAATTGTCATGAGGCTCACCCTTCGTACTCTCGCCATTGTCAAGTCTACTTAAACGAGCGGGAAATCCGTTACCTCAAAGAGGCAGAAGGTCTCCCTTATGCCATGGCAGTTTCTCATCTCTGCTTCCAAGGGAGACTACCTAGTGTTTCTTATTCCCGTGTTTCAAAATGTCCCCCCACTTCTGGGATCCCATCTTCTGCAACCACCTCTGTGGTTACCTCTCCCATAGTCACTCCTGTATCTAATTCTTTTGCTGTCCTAGGCTCAGATGTCCCTACTTCAACGCCTCAGTCTGATCTCGCTTCTTCGTGTTCTCCCTCACAAACCTCAGTAGCGACGAGATCTTGTATTACACCTCCTCCTAATCGTCTCTCTACTTCTCAAAAGTCAAAAAAAGGTCCGTTAACACCTCCTATCCATCTTCCACCTCCTCATTTTACCTTCCCTGTCTCTGTACCTGGTTCTTCCCCTCTCACTGGCTCTGTTACAAGTGTAGAGGTTCACCCTCCTCCTTGTACTCTACCTTCCTCCCCTGTTCCCTCCCAAGTTTCTTCCTCTTCTGCCACCTCCCAAGTTTCTGCCTCTTCTGTCCCCTTCCACGCTTCTCCAGTTCCCTCCACCCTTTCCCCCCCCCTTCCTTTGTACAGTCCATTACAGTTCCAAACTTTACTCATCCTCCTCCTACCATTTCCAATATTGTCTCCCTTACGACGTCTCTGAATTCCGAAACACTTGAAGCAATCTCTGAATATATTGCAGAGACCAAACCATCAATGGACACTGATCCACCCTCCATTCCTTCTCTCTCCTCTGCTCCATCTGCGCAACTCCTTACTTCACAGCACACCATTCCTTCGCTGCTTGAAAGTTTTCCACTGCATCCGCATGTAGACTTTTCTAACCCCTCTAATCCGTAGGAACCCTTATCTGCGGATTTCAGGTATCTTTATCATTGCCAATCATGGCCTATTTACAGTGGAATATACGTGGCCTCAGGGGTAATTGGGGTGAGCTTCAGATGTTACTCTCCCAGTTTTTCCCTGTTGGTGTTTGCTTACAGGAACCAAAATTACACTATGCTGTTATCTCTCCCATCTCAGGCTATAATTTATTGTATTCTTCAGATCCTTTTCCTGATGGGACCTTTAATGAAAGTGCCCTTCTTCTATGCACTGATATTCCGTACCATCAGCTATTTGTTCGTACTTCGCTGCATTACACAGCAGCCCATATCCACTTGCATAGGTGGTATACGCTCTGTTCTTTATATCTCTCTCCTTCTCGGGCATTATCTATTCCGGATATTGCCTTTCTTGTTTCGTCGTTACCGCCACCGATTCTGTTACTTGGAGATTTTAATGCCCACCATTTCCTCTGGGGGGGGTCTCACTGTGATTCCCATGGCATTCAGATAGAGGCTTTTCTTGCCACCCACCCCCTCCATGTTTTAAATACAGGTACTCACACCCATTTTGATCCTCGGAACTTTACACTCTCTCTTGCATCGATTTTCCCCGTCTGCTTTCCTCCGCCGCATTACAAATTCACTTGGTTTGTTCTCTCGGACCTTAAAGACCTTGGGGTGACCATAATAACACCGAGCACATCACCGGAGCACTCATCAACCAAATAACCGCTGCAGCATACGGCGCCTGGCAAACCTGGGAATAGCCGCGTATCCGAACCTTAATAAGGAATCGTTCAAGACACTGTACACTTGTGTCATGTTAGGCCAATACTGGAGTATGCAGCACCAGTCCTGGAACCCACAAACTCGGTCAAGCACGTCAATAAGTTAGAGAAAGTACAAAGGTTTGCAACAAGGCTAGTCCCCAAGATCTCAAGGGAATGTCGTACGAGGAAAGGTTAAGGAAATCGGACTGACGCACTGGAGGACAAAGGGGTCAAAGGAGACATGATAAACGACATACAAGATACTGCGGGGAATAGACAACGTGGACAGAGATTAGGATGTTCCATAGAGGGGACACAGATACAAGTGGTCACAACTGGAAGCTGAAGACCTCCGACGAGTCACAGGGACGTTTAGGAAGTATTTCTTCATGTCTAGAGGTTGTCATCAAGTGGAATAGCCTAGCAAGTGAAGCATTGAGGCAAGGAACCAAACATATTTTTAAGAAGAGTATTGACAAAGCTCAGGAAGCCAAGAGAGAGGAGATGGAATCCCAGTAGCGATCAGTGAAGAGGCGGGGGCCAGGAGCGAGTCTCGACCCCTGCAACACACAATTAGGTTGAGGTCAATTAAGTAGTAACACACACACACACACACAACACACACTCACACACACACACACAACACACAATCACACACAACACACACACACACGCAACACACACACAACACGCAACACACAACACACACGCAAACACACACCACACACAACACACACACACAAACAACACACACACACATCACTACACACACACACCCATACACACACACAACCATCACACACAACAACACACACACGCCACACACAACACACACAGTAGACACACACACAACAACACACACACACACAACACACACACATACATAACACACACCGACACAACACCACACACAACACACACACACAACACACACTACACACATACACACAACAACACACACACGACACAACACACACATAAAACCAACACACACACACACACACACACAACACACACAACACACACCACACACACTCACACACACCACACACCACACACACACACAACACACACACCACACACCACACACACACACACACACACACACACACAACACACCATCACCACACCACATGAGGTGACACAAGGGACAAGGGTCACAACTGGAAGCGGAAGACTCCAGAACGAGTCACAGGGACGTTAGGAAAGTATTCTATCAGTCATAGAGTTTGTCAGCAGTGGAATAGCCTAGCAAGTGAAGTATGGAGGCAGAACCATACATAGTTTTAAGAAGATGTATGACAAAGCCAGAAGCAGAGAGAGAGAGAGGACCCATAGCGATCAGTGAAGAGGCGGGGGCCAAGAGCTGAATCTCGACCACCTGCAACCACAATTAGGTGAGTAACAATAGTGGAGTAACACACCACACACGCGCGCGCGTTCACACACACTATACACTCACACACGCACACACACACACACACACACACATTTCACACCACACGCGCGCGTACACACAAACACGACAACACACACTCACACCAACACACACACACACACAGACACAACACACACACACCCTCACAATACGCGTGCATACACACACACCCACACACACCCAGCACAAACTCACACACACACACCACACATGCACACACACATCACACGCACACACACAACACACACACCAACACACACACACACACACACACACACAACACGCACCACGCACACACACACACACACACACACACGACACACACACACGAGCCGAAACAGGAAGAAGGCTTTATAAATTATGCTAAGAGGGTCATATCAGCCTGCCAAGGAGGCCAAGGAGTGAAAGGGAAGAACAGCTTGTTGCAGATGGAGAGGTGATAGTTCTAATGCTGAGGCACAACCAATCTACAAGAGCCATCTGGAAAAATCAAGGGAAAACTGACCCTCGCTCATGCCTTTCCCACCTAACTGGTAGTAGACACAGCCTCATACTAGTACTGTGCATACTACTCTCCTGTGTCTACTTATCCTAACCAGATCTAGACTCCTAGGGACGTAGGACAAGGTGCCCGACCTAAAAGACAGTCCACAAAAACATGTTAATTTCCCCAACTCCTCTTACTACTGGTCCTATCTCTCAGGAACAGTTTTTGAGAGGTTTTGAACGCCTAATAATGTTGCAGACTGCACAAATAGAATGCACAAGGAAAATGAATGAAGAAGATTCCAAAGAGAAAATGTCATTCTGGGGAAGACAACAGACTGATAGATCACAGTACACATTTAATGTGCAGAAAGCTGCAACCATGGTTCCTAAGTTTTTTTGAAAGTGACTTAGACACCTAATTTTGATGTGCTTTGAGAACCAGGCACGTGCTATGAATTGGCCACGTAAGCACTGGCCTACCTTGTTGCCACAGCTTTGACAGGAAGGAGCTCAAACTTGTAACTGCTGCTTTACCATTTCCAAAGTATCATTAGTTAATGACACAGTCAAGCACACAATTCTAGAGACGTATATGTGGTTTACCTGTAAGTTATCAATGCGCATTTCATACGTTACAAAGAACGACAAGATCAAACTTTGTGTAGAGTTTGCTCGTGAAAAAAAACTGCATTTGAGAGGTGTGTAGATTGCCAAATGAACAACTACAACAGCCTTGTTCCGTTGTTACTACATGAGAGATTATAAACAACTGTAATTCTGTTGATAGACAAGAATATCTGATCGATCAATACTACCTCGGATATTCTGAAACTGCAGCATTAGCAACAATTAGCGAGATTTCTCACAAACTTGGTACGTACTAAAACCAGAGAAACAAGTTACAAAAAATTGTCCTAGAAGGTTGGCTACCTAAAAACAGCAGCTCATTGCCGGCCTGATGTACCTGCTACTGTAACTTCTCATACCTTTGACCAAGAAAACTCACAATCCTGAATCGTCTCTGCTGTGGCTAGACAGAAATCTGATAATCGAGAAGAAGAAAAGTTAAATGTTCCTATTGTAATAGAAAAGGACATGCTAAGAGTATTTGCTATAATTAGATAGAGATACGATAACATCGTGCGGCTGTGCACCGCCCACTCAAGTTCGTTATCCTCTTCCGAGCAACAAAGGCACCAAAAAGCCTAGTAATACCTCTGATCTTACTTTTTAGATAATTAATTACTCAGGATAGATGACTAGCATCAGAAGTGATTTCTGACAAAAGATTCGCTCAGCGAAGAGTCGTTACTTTATCGATAGGTAAATTAAGATTTGACGAATCACATCTAACTGAATAATTACTTTTCAGAGACACTGCGAGGGTTATCTCACGTTAACAAGAGAAGTATGATACTGCCCATAACTGATAATACCTATTTGCAAGATAGATTTATTGTTAGAAGCCGTATGGAGGGGCTGTTATAAAAGTACCTCTGCAACAAATTATAACATTGAAACAAGCTATTATACTGGTTATATTTTTCGTGGGTATATCCATGTGGTGTATTTCTCATCAGGTCAAGAACTTGTTAATATGGAACAAATCCTTCATGCTGGTAATTAGGTGTAAAGGTGAATGTCGCGACTTTACATGGTATTGATAATAACACTGATGCTAATTTTGCCATTGAAGCTTGTAGCGAGAAACCTATTTTATTCCTCTCATGCACTTACTAGAGCTATGTTCAAAGATTCAACAACCATCCTTGTCTCCTTTGAGTTAGTGGATATAATGATTGGGCTTGAATATGTTGTTTAGATGACGCTCTGCACCCAGGTCATTAACACCAACTCCCCCTGTCATCAACCTAGTCAGGACACACTGACGTAAATTTCTAACTCACCATGATGATTTAATCAAGGATCATTTTGTTTGATCAGTCACTGGAAAGACTGAGAGATATAGCAGTTTACTGAGAGTGAAGCGAAGGATCTCGAATAATTGTTACTATTATAGTACGGTGTACTGACGGAGAAAAATACATGTATGTTTGTCACTGATAGTGTTTCCACCACAATCGAGCATCTCGTTGTGTTACCAGTTACATTTCATGAACAACCATTGATTTTGCTCACAATAGTCCCCATTGGAGGACATTTGGGTGTCAAGAAGACTCTCGGTAAACTGGCAAAACATTTTTACTTGGCCTAAAAATGAAGGAAACAGTAGCCTGATCAAGTGCGACATTGTCACAAGTGTCAAGTGACAGCAAGCCAGCGCACACTCCTCCACCTACCCTCACATTGTGTTTCATTATTAGCAAAGTTCAGTTCATCTGGACTAGGATTGTTCAGATTTTTTCAAAAGGGTTGAAGCATCTGCTTCCCTCTGCTCCATGTTGAGTCCCTAATTTCAATCTTTCCCTTTCTTTCTATATATAGATTCGAGTGGGTTTATGCAGTGTGCGCGTTCTGCTCAACAGTCAACATCCACTGATAATCTCCATCCTGTATGTTACTATTCATCTAAGCTTAAACGACACCAGAAAAATTATGCCACTTTTGAGAAAGGAGCTCTAGCTCTTGTGGTGTCCTTGGAACATTTTGACGAGTATTTGGGCACTTCTCCATTTAAAATTTACGTAATTTTATGCCCAAATACCTTTCGTTACTTGCTATGTCAAATTCAGTATAGTAACTTAATCCCTCCAGCCCACATTAACTATATATACTCATGTCTAATAATTATATTTATATATTTACAGTAGTGGTGATATATGTGGGAGGAGACAGAAGCTGAGTGTTGAGTGGGTAGTGTTGTGTGGGCGATGTACTGAGCCACGGAACACTGTCCTGCTGCAGACTCCCCCCCCCCCTGACTACACACCTTAAGCTGTTTCATACTCAGATGTCCCTACTGCATAGCATTCCACAACCACTACTTAAGAGTGGAATGCCATCTCCTGTCTATAGCACAAGACTACTATTTATATGCAGTGTACACTACTATGATCGAGCCTCAACGTGTCGTGCTTGTCTATGCTATCCTGTCTCTACACTGATGTACATAACCACAGAGATGCAGAGATACGATAACTGTGTAGCATGGCCTAGTACTAGGGGCATAACTTAGTGATATAGACACTAAAAAAATATAGAAGTGCTTGGCACAAAGTGACTCTCCAATATTTTATTATATTAAATGTGTTAGTAAAGTAACCAGAGTAATCAGTAATAATGTGAAAGACATTAATGCAACTCCTAGTTCGACCATTTGTCGTGTTGGGGGGGTGTTTGCAACCCCTGAATGGGTTGCAATGTATATTATTTATATATATTACATGCATATTACCTTTCATATAATTTTATAATGCTATATTTTGCGATAAATAGCGATAATATTTTAATTGGCTAGTTCCCTTTTGTTAGGTAGGATGTAACACAATAAATTAATGTGCCAAAGTTCAAGTCTTGATTGTCTAACATACGTTTAATTATCGCTCTTTTGCACGTTACTACACTGCCGGCTTCTCCTTGTTATCTGAGCAACAGCTGTTCATTGAGCTAATCACGTGAATAGAGGGTGTGAGGGTTGTCCTCACCACCCTCGCCTGAAGTATTTAGTCTGGTCTAGACTCGCTTGGTGGTTGGACGTATTCTACTGACAGTGCCTAATTCTCCCTTATCTAGGCCCTTGTTGGAAGATCCGCGTCTTGTTCATTATTGTTAGTTCTGGAGACACTGTTCACAGAACATTGATAGACTTAGTGATTTATCGAGAGGAGGACGTTTACTGAGGTTGTGTGCTGCATAGACACACTAAACAACTCAGGTGCCTGAGCTGTAGCTTCTGACCTAACTGTACTTGGTAATCTGTGTATTAATCACATTCGGGGATTTCCTTATGCTGAACTTAGATTCAGTATTATGGGAGTTTTTTGACATTTTGTGAGGATCTGTAATTCCCTACTTAGTGTCATTATTTTATCTCCTTGTTCCTGATTCTGGTCGCCCAGTTGTTGTTATATTGCTATTGGGGCTTAGTATTCGTTTTAATGTTCAGACTGTTCTGATTGCCATTGTCAAGAAGTATAGTTTATTTTGAGGACCTATGTCATCACTTGTTTAATTCTAGTCGAGTCGTGAGAACATAGCGAACTACTTAGAGCACTTTACACACATACACACAAATCATACATTGTACATTTGTAATATCTATTAATTTTAATGACCAGACAGTACTCAAGACTTATAAATGTGATATGTGCTTTCAGCATCATAACACTGTACACGGAAGAAGTGATTAATATTATTCTGATTACTGTGATTGATTTAAAATTTAATGATATACCCTCTAGACGATAATTAATAAATTTATTAAATTTTTAATTTATCTAGTTTAGAAGCTTACCAGTTGAAATCCTGAAGCACTATTGAATCATACTGAATTCTAATGGACTAATTGGACAAGGACACAGACTAATTGCTACTAAAACCCATAATTAAAGGCTGGATTCCTAGAAGGCAGTCCTTCTAGTATTCAATGGAGATCTCTATAGCTTTTAGAATCGCGATTTTTGTAACATCGATAACATCACTCCATGGTCCTGATAGAGGGATCAGAGGCGTTATATGTACCCCTAACGAACAATATTCAATACAACTATCAAAACAAGGAGATTGCCTGAGGCATGGAAGACACAAATGAAGTCCCAATCTAAAAAAGAGACAGACATGAACACCAAACTACAGACCATTGTCAACTGACATGTACTAGTAAGCATAGTCAGGAGAAGATTATCAAGAGAAGGTGGTGGAACACCTAGAAATTGAATGACTCATCATCTTCACCAACATGGTTTGCAGGTATGGAAATCCCTGTGTCCCAAACCTACTTGATTTCTATGACATGGTGACAGCATAAGACAGAGAGAAATGGGTTGTGGATGTGCATATTATTTGACTGCAAGAAGGTCGTTTGACACAGATCCACACAAGAGATTAGGGCAAAAACTGGAGGAATAAGCTGAAAAACAGGGAAGCAACTACAATTGGACAGGAATACGTGTCAGGAAGACAGCAGCGAGTAATGGTACAATGGCAGGTGTCAGAGTGGGCAAACCTGTGACCAGCCTGGCCCCTCAGGGTGTCAGTCCCAAGGACCCAGTGCTGTTTCTGGTAATTGTGAATGACATAACCTCTTCAGGGGCTCCTTGCATGGTGAAGAGGCTCTTTGTCTGAGGAATTAGAAACCCTGTCGGTCTCCATCTTCCCAGACCAACCTAATTACCCCCCAATCCCCCATTCCCTATCCCATACCCCATTCCTCCCACCCTTTATCCTTTCCTCGCTCCTCCTCCCCACCCTCCATTGCCCTTCCATTTTTGGGGCCTTTGGATTTTTTTTTCCCACAGCAAGCTAGTTCCTAGGTAGAGGAAAGGTACCGGGGTTCATTTCCCATTCCCTTTAAGGTTCTGGCGGTGGCGTAGTTTGCCGTGGAATCTGGATTGCCCCTGGTGGATGTTCCGATCCCTCTCCGGTATCCTGGAGGGTGCTTTGGGTGTCTCTCAGGCACGGTGTAATTCTCTGGAAGCACCTTTCCGATTCCGGGGGTTGTGGCCGAAGGATGTATGCTTTGTGGTGGATTGTTCCGCCACCCTCTCTTTTGTCCACCGAGTAGCTTTCGGCAGATGTGAGGTTGCTATCCCGGATTGCCGGTTTACTGGCAATGATTGGTAGGGTTAATGGCAGGGTTCCATGCCTGCACTGCTCTACTTGCGTTGCAGAGGTCCTCTTGGGGCGCGGAGGGAGATTTCTGGCCCTTTCATTCCACCAGGAACTATTCCCTCCCAGGTCCCCCTTTTTTTATTCATTTTTTATTTTTTTTTATTTTCTTCTATCTTTTTTTTTCTTAAAAATAAAAGAATGAAGTAACTTAACCACTGGTCAAACGCCCTAGTCCATGACCCTGCTACCCCCGGGCCCCTTCTTGATACCGCACCCCATTCTGACCCTGCCTTGTCTTTAGGACACACTCTTCGACACTCCTCAATGCCCTCGTACCTCTTGCCAGTGCTGTTTCCTCACCCGCTTCAGATACTGAGGCCTCGACTGATCCTTCGATTTATCTGACCTTCGCTCTCTCGGACTAAGCTTCCGGCCTTCTTTCTCTACGGTGCGGCAATTATTCGAATCACTGGCCCGTTCACGTCGGACCAACTCTGGTCCCACGCCTAAAACTACAACAGACAATTACCTGCTGATGGATACTTCTCCACCTTTTCGTTCTTCTCAGAAAAGATCGACGTTTCCTTCACTACCTTTCCCACGGCTCAGTTTCACACTGCACAATGGACTAAATTCTTCACTTCGACTGACTTCCTTTACTGCCCTAACGTTTCTGACCACAGTATTGCAAAGCACGTCCTACTCCAATTGGGCAAAGATTATTTCTATTTCATGCTCTTAAGAGTCGGTACGTGCATCATCACCGTACAGAATGCTACCCGGCTATGAGCTCTCTCGTCTTTCCCATGTCGATACTGTTTTCCTGTCACAAATGAAAACAATCATTCCCTCGATTCTGGTAGTGGTAAACCAACATTCTGCCCCATACCATAGTTCAACAAAATTTCCACACATGGGCATGATATTCATATGAACAGCTGGAACTCCAAGATCTCCCAATCCTCAACGTAGACACTTATGTTCTTCCTGCCTGTGGGTGGAGACAATACCCTAGCAATGTGCTCATTAACTTTTGACAGCCAGAACCTCCCATCCTCACTTTATTTAGCAGACATCCGTTACCAGTTCGAAAGGTGATCCCTACAACACAAGAATTGTAGAAATTGCTGGCGATTTGGGCCCATCCAGCGAAATATTGCAGGTTATCTATCGCCGAAATGCCAGGTCTTGTGCCGATAACCATTTCTAATATGTCTTGCAATCGACCTCCCTCTTGCCTTAATTGTCAGGAGGCTACCCCTTCGTACTCTCGCCATTGTCAAGTCTACTTAAACAGCGGGAAATCCGTTACCTCGCTCAAAGAGGAGAAGGTCTCCCTTATGCCATGGCAGTTTCTCCATCTCTGCTTCCCAAGGGAGACTACCTAGTGTTTCTTATTCCCGTGGTTTCAAATGTCCCCCACTTCTGGGATCTCCATCTTCTGCAACCACCTCTGTGGTTACCTCTCTCCCATAGTCCACGTCCTGTATCTAATTCCTTTTGCTGTCTAGGCTCAGATGTCCCTACTGTCACGCCTCAGTCTGATCTCGCTTCTTCGTGTTCTCTCCTCACTAACCTCAGTAGCGACGAATCTTGTATTAACACCTCCTCCTATATCGTCTCTCTACTTTCTCAAAAGTCAAAAAAAGGTCCGTTAACCACCTCCTATCCATCTTACACCTCCTCATTTTACCTTCCCTGTCTCTGTACTGGTTCTTCCCCTCTCCACGTACTGGCACTTTACAAGTTGTAGAGGTTCACCCTCCTCCTTGTACTATACCTTCCTCCCCGGTTCCCTCCCAAGTTTCTTCCTCTTCTGCCACCTTCCCAAGTTTCTGCCTCTTCTGTCCCCTTCCACGCTTCTTTCCAGTTTCCCTCCACCCTTTCCCCCCCCCTTCTTTTTATCAGTCCATTACAGTTCCAAACTTTACCTTCACCTCCTCCTACCATTTCCAATATTTGTCTCCTTAACGACGTCTCTGAATTCCGAAACACTTGAAGCAATCTCTGAAAATATTGCAGAGACCAAACCATCAATGGCCCACTGATCCACCCTCCATTCCTTCTCTCTCCTCTGCTCCATCTGCGCAACTCCTTACTCACAGCACACCATTCCTTTCGCTGCTTGAAAGTTTTCCCTGCATCCGCATGTAGACTTTTCTAACCCCTCTAATCCTTAGGAACCCTTATCTGCGGATTCAGGTATCTTTATCATTGTCCAATCATGGCCTATTTATAAGTGGAATATACGGGCCTCAGTGGTAATGGGGTGATCTTCAGATGTTACGTCTCCAGTTTTTCCCTGTTGGTTTGCTTACCAGGAACCAAAATTACACTATGCTGTTATCTGCTCCCCATCTTCAGGCTATAATTTATTGTATTCTTCAGATCCTTTTCCTGATGGGACCTTTAATGAAAGTGCCCTTCCTTCTATGCACTGATTATTCCGTACCACAGCTATTTGTTCGTACTTCGCTCTTTACACAGCACCCAATCCACTTGCATAGGTGGGTATACGCTCTGTTCATTATATCTCGCCTCCTTCTCGGCATTATCTATTCCTGATATTGCCTTTCTTGATTCGTCGTTAACCGCCACCGATTCTGTTTTACTTGGAGATTTTAATGCCCACTCATTTCCTCTGGGGGGGGTCTCACTGTGATTCCCATTGCATTCAGATAGAGTGCTTTTCCTTCCACCCACACCCCTCCATGTTTTGAAATACGTACTTCACATCCCATTTTTTGATCCTCGACTCACAACCTCTCTTGCATCGATCTCTCAGTCTGCCTCTTCCTCCGCCGCAATTACTCTTCACTTGGTTCTGTTCTCTCGGACTAAAGGACAGTGATCATTTCCAATCTTTCTTACTTCCCCTTCATATTCACCACCTCTTCGAATCCCACGCTGGCAATTTGATCATGCAAATTGGAACCTTAACTCACACCTAACTATTTTTTAGAGAGGTTCCTTCTTCGTCCTCCACGATGAGCTTTTACACCTCTTCCTCGTCCTCCATTTAAACCGCAGCTTCTAATTGTATACCCCAAAGACTTCGGGCAGGCATTCTCAGAAATGCGTGGCCTTGGTGGTCTCTGGCGTGTGCTCGTGCAGTACGTTTTGAAACGCCGCCTGCATGGGGCGTACCCGGTACAATAGAACCACGGAGAGACTTCTTGATTTTAAGCAGAACGTGCGATCGTTCACTGTACATCCGGACGCTAAACCCTTGCTGCGAGATTATGTCTCCACCATCACCTCTGCTTCCTCTATGAGTGGCAGTCTGGAAAAAAGTACGAAAACTGAATGGTAAATATTCTCCAGACCCGGCCTCCTGTCCTGCGGGTTGCACGTGTTGATATAGCAGACCCACTAGATGGTTGCCAATGAAACTGGCAATCATCTGGTCTGTTATTTCTCAGTGACTCCATCTATGCCCCTCATTTCTTCCTCAAAGTCTGCCAGAGATGTTAGCACCCTTGGAACTTTTCTTCTCTCAGAGAAGAACAGCAATATGTGCCTTTTACACTTCAAAACTGGGAGGCAACACTCTCAGCTTGCCGGTCATCGGCCAGCTGGGCCGACGACATTCATATTCATATGGCTACAACATTTACATCAGTCACTCTTGCAGTTATAAACGCCTTTGACAATCTTATTTGGTCACAAGGAGTTCTTCCACAGCTGTGGAAATCCACCATTTGTTCTCTTTACCGCAAACCAGGCACTACGGGTAGAATGAAACCTCCCACTATCGTCCCATTGCTCTTACAGTGCAGTTTGGCAAAGTGATGGAACGTCTAGTAATTAGACGTTTAGTGTGGTATTTTAGAGACACACAACAGTCACTCTGCTCGTCAATATTTGCTTTCGTAAGGAGGGGGGGGGGGGGGGGGGGGGGGGGGGGGTTACGTTCTATAAACCATAGACCCCTTACTACGCTTGACAACGTATGTTCGTAATGCCAATGCGAAATAACCACTCAGTTATTGCCATATTTTTTGACCTTGAGAAGGCATATGACACAACTTGAGGATAATATTTACCCAAGCCCACTCACTTATGGGCTTCGAGGCAATCTACATCACCGATCCTTCTTATGAACTTTTTAACTGACAGGCTTTTCCGTGCTCGGGTTAATAATGTGCTATCCCCGGGACTTTATCCAAGCTGAAGGTGTCCCCCAGGGATTGTTCTGAGCACAACACTTTTTTCTCCTTGCTATTAATGATTTTGGCCTCTTGCTCTTCCATCAAATATTTGGTCACACTCTATGTTGATGACTTCGCTATTGCCTGTGTCAGGACGCTGACCTGTCACCTTATTACAGTTTTCTCTCCGCATGCCAGTCGACCGTGTTTCCAATTAGGCCACCACACATGGGTTTAAATTTTTTCCAGCACTAAAAACCCACCAAATTACTTTCACTAGACCTCAGGTCATCTCCATCATCCTTTGTTAACCTCTATGTGGACTCGTATCCCTGAACATGATACAGTCAAAGCTTCTGGGCCTCCCTTCTTGAGACCGTATGTTATCCTGGCAACCCTCACATTACCTCTCTGAAGGCAACTTGTCCACAGCCGTGCTGAACCTTCTTAACCCCTTGCTGCATCTTTCAGATAGGGGAGGCTGATCGACGAAACTTCTCCTTCGCCTACTTCCTACCCTCATTTTTATAAATCGAAATCTTGATTATGGTGACCAGATCTAATCAGGCAGCATCTCCTGCTACTGTCTCTCTAGCCTTAAACCCCATTCATCACCAAGATTACGTTTATGGGCCTTGGTGCTTTCGCTCTTCCCCTGTCCGAGAGCCTCCTACGCAGAAGCGAACGTTCCATCCTTATATCTGATCGCCGTGAGTGCCCATTGCCTTCGTTACTCTGGTTATGCCTCTCATGATCTCCGCATCCTTCCATTTATGAACTGGTAAACTGATATTAGTAAACCATTCCTTATTTGTTCGCAGCCCCTGTTTAACTTCCGTCCCTTCTCTCTTTCGCCTTCATTCACTCTTTGTATAACTCTTCAATTACCACCTTTCTATGTTTCATTTAGCATCTCACTTTTTTCCCTACCCCCCTGTGAAGTTCCCCAACTGTTCGAGTCTGTTCTTTTCCCCCCCGCTCTCTCCCTTGCTCGAAAGCCCAACTGTCTACTGTCGGTTCCCGCTCCTCTTTTCTTGACCACTTTCGCTCGTCATTCGTCACGCCATCTTGCTGTGTACACAATGGCTCTAAGGTCTTCTGAACGGCGTAGGATCCGCAGCAGTGTTTCCGGACAGTGTCGTATGAGGGCATTTACTATCTTCGAGCTAGTATTTTTACTGCCTGAATTGTATGCCATCCGAACAGCACTTACCCGTATTGCATCTATGCCTGTGGTCATCATTTGTGGTTGTCCTCAGATCACCCTTATGTTTTAAACAGGTATACAGAAAATTTGATACACCTCACACCTAGTCCTCTGTATCCAACTTTGGCTATGCCGCATCTTTACCAAGCATAAAGATACTGTTTTTGTTGGGGGTCCCTGGTCATGTTGACGTACAGGGCAATAACAGGCAGACACTGCTGGCGCGTTCAGCAGTACATGACCTACCAGTTTTTCATGTAGAGGATATTCCATTTATGGACTATTTTGCTGCAATAAATCTTTCCACTTCACACCCGTTGGCAACAACGTATGGGCTACTATGGTTGGCAACAAACTACAATCTTATTAAAACCGAGTATAGGGTACTGGCCGTCTTCTTATTACCAGTGTCGAGGTTGGGAACTTACTCTCGTCCCTCTTCGCATTGGCCATACTCCCGTCTTACTCATGGATATCTCATGGAAGAGGCGCCCTGCTTCCTCTCTGTGAGAATGCCAAGATTCCATTATCAGTCAGCCCACATTCTGTTGGACTCCCACTTTATCAATGAGCACGCAGAATTTACCTCCTACGTCGTCTTCGCACTGCTGCTCTCTCTTTACCTTCCCTTTCCTCTGATGGACCCACCTTTCATCCGTGACTCTCCATTGACTTTTTGACAACAAGAACTGACTTACCTTCACAAAGATTCTGATAACCTTCAGCCCTTTCTACTTCAATCTCTTGCTACCCTCTACCCCCGTACTATCCCCCTGCCCCGCTGATTTTCTGTATCCTTCTGATCGCCCCTCCCACCCTTTCTGCAGCCCCAATACCCACGCTTCCTTCTCTACCCTGCAAGCGCTGGTATAGCCCTTGTGGGGGCTTAGCGCTTCTTTTTGTTATAATAATAATAAGGTGAACGACATAAGGAAGGAATAAACCTCTGAGGTGTCTCTGTGCCAGATGACGTGAAGTTGATAAAAGAATTCAATCGATCGAAGACCAGGCAGAACTACAAAGAGATCTGAACAGGCTGCAGTACCTGTCCAGCAATTGGCTCCGGAGTGACAATCCCAACCACCAAGTGCAAAGTCTTAATTAAGATTGGGGAAGGCAGAGAGAGACTGCAGACTGAATACAGTCCTATGGGCCATAAAACTACAACATCCCTCAAGGAAAAAGATCTTGGGGTGAGTATAAAAACCAGGCACTCTCCTGAAGCGCACATAACCAAATAAAACTGTCGCAGCATATGGGCGCCTAGCAAACCTCAGAACAAAGCATTCCCACATCTTAATAAGGAATCGTTCAGGGACCCTGGTAACACCGTGTACGTTAGGCCCATATTGGAGTATGCGGCACCAGTTTGGAAAACCCACACCTAGCAAGAGCACGTTAAAGAAACTAGAGAAAAGTGCAAAGGGTTTACAACAAGACTATCACAGAGTAAGAGGTAATGTTCTATGATAGAGGTTAAGGTAAATCGACCTGACGACGACTGGAGGACAGGAGGAATAGGGGGGACATGATATACGACTTCAAAATACTGAGAGGAATGAACAAGGTGGACAAAAAGACAGATGTTCCATAGACTCTGGACTCAGCAACAAACAAACAACGGGGAACAGTTGGAAGCTGAGACCACATATGAATCAAAGGGATGTAGAAGTATTTCTTTCAGCCACAGAGAGTCAGGAAGTGGAATAGTTTTGGGAAAGCGATGAAGTGAGGCAGGATCCATACATAGCTTCAAGCAGAGGTACGATAAAGCTCATGGATCAGGGGATAGTGACCTAGTAGCGACCAGTGAAGAGGCTGGGGGCAGACTTGGATTCGAGGAGTTGTTAAGGCTTGGATTCGAACCCCTGCAACCTCAACTAGGTTGAGTACAACTAGGTTGGTAACACACACAGTACACACACAAAACACAACGCACACACACACACACACACACTCACACACACACACACACACACACACACACATCAAGCACACACACACACACACACACACACGTACACACACACGGTACACACACACAAATACACACACAAACACACACACACACACACACACCACACACACGCACAGACACACAACCACAAGTCACCCACACAAGCACACACGCACACAACGAGGTGATCAGATTAAGGACAGAAGGTGGAGAACACACAAGAAAAGATCAGAGGTATGTGAGGACTGAACAGGAGATTTAAGGAGTTTTTATACAGAGATACAGGAAGGGCTGGAGGGAAGGACAGCACAGAAGGGAACATCAAGAGGAAATATACCAACAATTTGGATAGGACATACGAACAACTGGGAGTAGGTGAAGAAGCACTTTAAGTGACCTTGACACCTCAAAGGCGATGGGACCCGTACAACATCTTCCCCATGGGTCATTATAGAAGGTAGCAGAGATGCTGTGTGTGCCTCTACCTCAATCTTCAACACACTCCCTTGAAACAGGCAACTACTGAGAAATTGAAGACAGCTAATGAAGTCCCCCATATTCGAAGAAAGGAAACAGAAACGAGGCATTAACTACAGATCTGTGTCCTGACATGTAAATTGTGTGCAAAGTCATGGGAAAGATTATCATGAGGAGAGTGGTCGAACACCTGGAAGAGGAAACAAGATTATAAATGAAAAAACCAGCAAGGTTCATGGAAGGCAAACTTTGGTATTTCAACAAACCTCCCTGGAGTTTTATGACAAGGTAACGAATAAGATACCACGAGAGAGAGGGTTGGGTAGATTGCGTTTTCCTAGACTGCAGGAAGGCCTTCGACACAGTTCCCCACAAGATATTAGTGCAGAAGCTGGAGTATCAGGCACATGTAAAAGGAAGGGCACTGCAATGTGATAAGGAATACCTGACAGTGAGGCAGCAACGAGTCATGGGTTACGTGAATGAGGTAACACAGAGGCGTCCTGTTACGAGCGGGTCCCACAGGGTCATTTCTAGACCAATGCTATTTTTGGATATATGTGAACGACATGATGGAAGGAATAGACTCTGACGGTCCCTGTTCGCAGATGACGTGAAAGTTGATGAGAAGAATTAAATCGGACGAGGATGAGGCAGGACTGGCAAAGAGACCTGGAGAGGCTGGACATGTGGTCCAGTAAATCTGGCTTCTCGAATTCAATCCAGCCAAATGCATAGTCAGAAGATTGGGGAAGGGCAAAGAAGAACCGCAGACAGAGTTTAGGCTAGGTGGACAAAAAGACTACTGACCCTCCCTCAGGAGAAAGACCTTGGGGTGACCATAATAACACCGAGCACATCACCGGAGCACTCATCAACCAAATAACCGCTGCAGCATACGGCGCCTGGCAAACCTGGGAATAGCCGCGTATCCGAACCTTAATAAGGAATCGTTCAAGACACTGTACACTTGTGTCATGTTAGGCCAATACTGGAGTATGCAGCACCAGTCCTGGAACCCACAAACTCGGTCAAGCACGTCAATAAGTTAGAGAAAGTACAAAGGTTTGCAACAAGGCTAGTCCCCAAGATCTCAAGGGAATGTCGTACGAGGAAAGGTTAAGGAAATCGGACTGACGCACTGGAGGACAAAGGGGTCAAAGGAGACATGATAAACGACATACAAGATACTGCGGGGAATAGACAACGTGGACAGAGATTAGGATGTTCCATAGAGGGGACACAGATACAAGTGGTCACAACTGGAAGCTGAAGACCTCCGACGAGTCACAGGGACGTTTAGGAAGTATTTCTTCATGTCTAGAGGTTGTCATCAAGTGGAATAGCCTAGCAAGTGAAGCATTGAGGCAAGGAACCAAACATATTTTTAAGAAGAGTATTGACAAAGCTCAGGAAGCCAAGAGAGAGGAGATGGAATCCCAGTAGCGATCAGTGAAGAGGCGGGGGCCAGGAGCGAGTCTCGACCCCTGCAACACACAATTAGGTTGAGGTCAATTAAGTAGTAACACACACACACACACACAACACACACTCACACACACACACACAACACACAATCACACACAACACACACACACACGCAACACACACACAACACGCAACACACAACACACACGCAAACACACACCACACACAACACACACACACAAACAACACACACACACATCACTACACACACACACCCATACACACACACAACCATCACACACAACAACACACACACGCCACACACAACACACACAGTAGACACACACACAACAACACACACACACACAACACACACACATACATAACACACACCGACACAACACCACACACAACACACACACACAACACACACTACACACATACACACAACAACACACACACGACACAACACACACATAAAACCAACACACACACACACACACACACAACACACACAACACACACCACACACACTCACACACACCACACACCACACACACACACAACACACACACCACACACCACACACACACACACACACACACACACACAACACACCATCACCACACCACATGAGGTGACACAAGGGACAAGGGTCACAACTGGAAGCGGAAGACTCCAGAACGAGTCACAGGGACGTTAGGAAAGTATTCTATCAGTCATAGAGTTTGTCAGCAGTGGAATAGCCTAGCAAGTGAAGTATGGAGGCAGAACCATACATAGTTTTAAGAAGATGTATGACAAAGCCAGAAGCAGAGAGAGAGAGAGGACCCATAGCGATCAGTGAAGAGGCGGGGGCCAAGAGCTGAATCTCGACCACCTGCAACCACAATTAGGTGAGTAACAATAGTGGAGTAACACACCACACACGCGCGCGCGTTCACACACACTATACACTCACACACGCACACACACACACACACACACACATTTCACACCACACGCGCGCGTACACACAAACACGACAACACACACTCACACCAACACACACACACACACAGACACAACACACACACACCCTCACAATACGCGTGCATACACACACACCCACACACACCCAGCACAAACTCACACACACACACCACACATGCACACACACATCACACGCACACACACAACACACACACCAACACACACACACACACACACACACACAACACGCACCACGCACACACACACACACACACACACACGACACACACACACGAGCCGAAACAGGAAGAAGGCTTTATAAATTATGCTAAGAGGGTCATATCAGCCTGCCAAGGAGGCCAAGGAGTGAAAGGGAAGAACAGCTTGTTGCAGATGGAGAGGTGATAGTTCTAATGCTGAGGCACAACCAATCTACAAGAGCCATCTGGAAAAATCAAGGGAAAACTGAC
>NC_069474.1:1697859-1736220 GCF_026875155.1 Cherax quadricarinatus | reverse complement strand
GGGCCGTTAGTTTCTGACCAACCCTTGTACTGGTATCTGTGTATTATCACAGTCAGGGATTTTCTTACGCTGAACTTAGATTCAGTAGTATGGGAGTTTTGTAACTTTTGTGGAGGATCTGTAGATGGTCCCTACTTAGTGTCGTTATATTATCTCCTTGTTCCTGATTCTGTGTCACAGTTGCTTGTTATATTGCTATTGAGCTTAGCATTCTTTTTATTGTTCAAGCAGACTTTTCTGATTGCCAGTTGGTCAAGAAAAAAAGAAGTTAGTTTATTTGAGGACTTTGTCAGTCACTTGTTTAAGTCTAGTCGAGTCGTGAGACATAGCAAACTACTTAGAGCACTTACACACATACACACAAACTTACTTGCACATATTTGTAATATCTTATTAAATGTTAATGTACCAGACGGTACTTAAAACTTATAAACGTGATATGTGCTTTCAACACAATATACTGTACACGAGAGAAGTGATTAATATTATTTTGATTACTGTGATTGATTTAATTTAATGATATACCTCTAGACGATAATTAATAAATTTATTAAATTTTAATTTATCTAGTTAGTAGCCTACCAGTTGTAATCCTGAAGCACTATTGAATCATACTGAATTCTAATGGATAATTGGACAAGGATACTGACTAATTGTTACGAAAACCCAGTAACAGGCTGGATGCTAAAAGGACAGTTCTTTCTAGTATTCAATGGAGATCTATAAGCTTTTAGAATCGTGTTATTTGTAACAAATGGGGGCCTGTCCAGGAGGCTCTTGATCCAAGGTGTTGGAGAAATTGTCCAGTTTGACCATAGAGTTATTCAAACACTTTGAGTACTTTCCTAATCTGAAGACTTTGAGTTTAGTCTTGTACAACATACTAGGTGGATGTATGTACTTGACTGAGTCTCTTGATCCAAAGAGATGGAAATACTGTTAATGAGCTCTAGCTCTAAGACAACCAACACTAAAATTCCTATTAGGATTATAGTTTCCCATAATCACTTTCTCGTAGTACATATATTTTCGTGATGTATGCCAAAGTGAAACAGTTAATTGATACTCTGACTTTGTCTGAGTTAGTACATTAAAACTTCAGACGTGTTGGCAAATAGCCAAATATTCTCGGTGTGAGTATAACAGGAATTACACCGCAGAAACTGTCAGAGCGTTAATTAAAGATATATTGTTTCCTGCTCTTACAGAGATGTCTGATTATGATTCAGATTCAGAAAGCCTAGTGTCACAATTAGGAAGTATGACTATTTGATGACGTAGAAGAAATAGCAACTAAGGCAGAAGTGAGCCTACTGTCTGAGCCTAGTTTAGCTCAGTTCTCGCTCATGCCTTCCCTCCTAACTGGTAGTATGACTCAGCCTCATACTAGTACTGTGCATACTACTCCTGTGTCTACTTATCCTAGACCAGATCTAGACTCTCTAGAGACGCCTGAACGAGGTGCCCGACCTAAAGACAGCCCAGAAAAACATGTTAATTTCCCAACTCCTCCATTACCTACTGGTCCTATCTCTCAGGAACAGTTTGAGAGGTTTGAACGCCTAATAATGTTGCAGACTGCACAAATAGAGGCACAGAGGAAATTGAATGAAGAAGATTTCCAAAGAGAAAATGTTCATCTGGGAAGACAACAGACTGATAGATCACAGGACACATTTAATGTGCAGAAAGCTGCAACCATGGTTCCTAAGTTTTTTGAAAGTGACTTAGACACCTATTTTGATGTGCTTGAGAACCAGGCACATGCTATGAATTGGCCACGTAAGCACTGGGCTACCTTGTTGACCCCCGCTTTGACAGGAAGGCCCTAAACTTGTTCTGCGCTTTCCCAATTTGAAAAGTACATTATTTAAATGACATTTTCAAGCAAATTTTTTCTAGAGAGTATAATGTGTTACCTGTAAGTTATCAACGCGTTTTCATACTTTCCCCAAAGAGGGACAAGATAAAAAACTTGTGTAAAAGTTTGCCGTGGGGAAAAAAATTAAATTTGAGAGGTGGGTGTAGATTTCCCAAATGTAACAACTAAAAAACAGCCTTGTTCATTTGGGTTAAATTACATTGAGAGTATAAAAAACTGATGTCTGTTGACATAAAAGGGTATCTGATCGTAAAACTACCCGGGATATTCTGGAAACTGCAGCATTAGCAGAAAAATTACAAAGATTTCTCACAAACTTGTAGTACTAAAACACGAAAAAAAAGGTAACAAAAAAATTGCCCTAGAAGTTGGAAAACCCTTAAAAACAGCTGCCCCATTGCCGGCTTTGATGTCCCTGTCTGTAACTTCTCTTTCCTTTTAAAAAAAGGGAAAACCCCAAAAATCCGAATTGTCTCTGGGGGCTGGGACAGAAATCTGATATCGAAAAGGAAATTTTTAAATGTGCCTTTTTGAAATGGGAAAAGGGACTGTAGAGAGTATTGCTATAATTTAAAGATAAAAGATACGAAAAGAGTCGTGCGGCTGGCACCCCCACTAAAGTCCGTACCCTCTTCCGAGAAAAAACAAAGGCACCAAAATCCTATTAATACCTTTTGTCTTATTTTTTAAAGTTTAATTTTTCTCAGGTAAAATGATTTGGCCTCAGAAAGTGTATCTGACGAAAGATTAAATCGCGAGAGTCCTTATTTGGGAAGGTAAAGTGGATTTGACAAATTCACATCTAATGAGTTTAATTACTTTCAGAGACACTGGCAGTTATTTCCCCGTTTTAAAAGAGAAGATTTTTACTGCCCAAAATGGATGCCATTGAAAGATGATTTTATTTTTTAAAAGGGCCTATGGGGGGCTTTTTTTAAAAAAGTACCTCGGCAAAAAAATTTTACATTAAAAACAAGTTTTAAAGGTTTTTATTTCAGTGGGTTTTTCCAGTGGTGTATTTTCATCAGGTCAGGGATTGTTTGTGGGGAAAACGATTTTCCTTCATGGGGGTATTTTGTAAGAACCACTTGTGATTGTTTAATAACCTGATGAAAATTTTTGGGCCATTAAAAGTTTAGAGAAACCCTATTTTATTTCCTTCAGTGCACTTACTAGAGCTATGTCAAAAAAAAAATTTTAACAACCATCCTTTTTTCCGTTTAGTTTGGGTGATAAAGATTTGGGCTTGGAAATTTTTTGTTTAGTGACGCTTGCCAACCCCGGGTTTATTAAACCAAAATCCCCCCCGTCATCACCTAGTCAGGACCAAATGACGGGTTAAAATTTTTAACTTTATGTTTACTTAATCAAGGATCAGTTTTTTGATCAGTCGCTGGAAAGGGTGAGAAAATAATGGCCGTTATGAGAGTGAAGCAAAGGATCTCGATAAATTTTTTACTATTATTGTAACGGGGTACTGATGCGAGGAAAAAAAAACTTTTAAATTGTTAGCTGAAGTGTTTTCCCACCAAATCGAGGGATTTTCGTAGTGTTACCAGTTTCATTTTTTGGGGAAAAAGCCCCTTGATTTTGCTCAAATAGTCCCATTGGAGGGGCTTTTGGGGTTTTTCAAAAGGCACTCGGTAAAACTTGGGAAAACATTTTTTCTTTGGCCCAAAAAGAAGGGGAAAAAAAAGTAGCTGTCAAAAAGCGAATTTTCAAAATGTGTCAAGTGACAGGAAAAACCGGCGCACACCCTCCACCTACACCTCTCCCCTGTGTTCAATTTGTAGCAAAAATTTTGTTCTTTTGGACTAAATGATTTTTTTCAGATTTGTTCAAAAGGGTTTAAGATTGCCCTTTCCCCTGGGTCCAGTGTTGAGTCCCAAAATTTTAAAACTTTCCTTTTTTTTACCCTTTGAGCAAGTTGTTAGGGAGTGGGTGCTGTTTCTGCTCCAACAGTTTAAAATCCAAATGAAAAATTCCCAAAAACCTTTTATGTTAAATATTCATTTTTAAGCTTAAAGAACCGAAAAATTATGCCACTTTTGAGAAAGGAGCTCTAGCTCTTGTGGTGTCCTTGGAACATTTTTTACGAGTATTTGGGCATTTCCATTTTTAATTTACGTAATTTTTTTGCCCAAAATTAAACCCTTTCGTTTAATTTCATGTCAAAAATTTAGTATTTTGGAACTTAATCCCCCAGGGGCCCCCATTAACTATATATTCTAAAGTCTAATTTTTTATTAAATTTTTATATTTACGTAGTGGGGGTTTATGTGGGAGGAGAAGAAGCTGAGTGTTTTAGTGGGTTTTGGTTGTTGGGCGATTTTTACCCGAGCCATGGAAAAACTGTCTGCTGGCCCCCCCCCCCCCCCCCCCTTCCCCCCCCCCTTTACAACACACCTTAAGCTGTTTCATACTCAAAATGTCCCTACTTTCCTTTGCATTCCACAACAAATACTTAAGAGTGGAATGCCTTTTCCTGGCTATAGCACAAAACTTTTATTTTATTTCAGTGTTCACTATTTTTGATCGAGGGCCTTTAAAAATGTCGTGCTTGTCTATGCTATCCTGTCTCTACACTGATGTACATAACCATGAGTATGCAGAGATACGATACTGTGTACTGCTCTAGTACTAGGGGCATAACTTAGTGATATAGACACTAAAAAATTATAGAAGTGCTTGGCACAAGAGTGACTCTCATTATTTTTTATATTAAATTGTGTTAGTAAAGTAACCTGAGTAATCAGTAATAATGTGAAAGACATTAATGCAACTCCTAGTGCGACCATTTGTCGTGTTGGGGGGAATAGGGTGTTGCAACCCCTGAATGGGTTGCAATGTATATTATTTATATATATTACATGCATATTACCTTTTCATATAATTTTATATTGCTTATATTTGCGATAATAGCGATAATATTATTATTTGGCTTAGTTTCCTTTTGTTAGGTAGGATGTAACACATATATTATGTGCTCAAAGTTCAAGTCTTGATTGTCTAACTACTTTAATTATCGCTCTTTGCTCGTTACTCTGCCGGCTTCTCCTTGTTACTGAGCAACAGCTGTTCATGGAGCTATCACGTGATAGAGGGGGGGAGGGGTGTCCTCACCTTGCCTGAAGTATTTAGTCTGGTCTAGACTCGCTTGGTGGTTGGACGTATTCCTGACAAGTGCCTAATTCTCCCTTATAGGCCCTTGTTGGAAGATCGTCTCTTGTCTCATTATTGTTAGTTCTGGAGACACTGTTCACAGAACATTGTATAGACTTAGTGATTTTCGACGTTGTACTGAGGTTGTGTGCTGCATAGACACTCTAAACAACTCAGGTCCTGAGCTGTAGCTTCTGACCTAACTTGTACTGGTATCTGTGTATTATCACAGTCGGGGATTTTCTTATGCTGAACTTAGATTCAGTAGTATGGGAGTTTTGTGACTTTTGTGGAGGATCTGTAGATGGTCCCTACTTAGTGTCATTATATTATCTCCTTGTTCCTGATTCTGGGTCGCAGTTGCTTGTTATATTGCTATTGGGCTTAGTATTCGTTTTATTGTTCAGACTGTTCTGATTGCCAGTTGGTCAAGAAGTTAGTTTATTTGAGGACTTTGTCAGTCACTTGTTTAAGTCTAGTCGAGTCGTGAGACATAGCGAACTACTTAGAGCACTTACACACATACACACAAACTTACTTGTACATATTTGTAATATCTTATTAAATGTTAATGTACCAGACAGTACTTAAGACTTATAAATGTGATATGTGCTTTCAGCACAATAACACTGTACACGAGAGAAGTGATTAATATTATTTTGATTACTGTGATTGATTTAATTTAATGATATACCTCTAGACGATAATTAATAAATTTATTAAATTTTAATTTATCTAGTTAGTAGCTTACCAGTTGTAATCCTGAAGCACTATTGAATCATACTGAATTCTAATGGATAATTGGACAAGGATACTGACTAATTGCTACGAAAACCCAGTTAAAGGCTGGATGCTAGAAGGGCAGTCCTTTCTAGTATTCAATGGAGATCTCTAAGCTTTTAGAATCGCGTTTTTTGTAACATCGGATAACATCTCTCCATGGGTCCTGAGAGAGGGAGCAGAGGCGTTATATGTACCCCTAACAACAATATTCAATACATCTATCAAAACAAGGAGATTGCCTGAGGCATGGAAGACAGCAAATGTAGTCCCAATCTTTAAAAAAGGAGACAGACATGAAGCACTAAACTACAGACCAGTGTCACTGACATGTATAGTATGCATAGTCATGGAGAAGATTATCAAGAGAAGAGTGGTGGAACACCTAGAAAGGAATGATCTCATCAACAGCAGCCAACATGGTTTCAGGGATGGGAAATCCTGTGTCACAAACCTACTTGAGTTCTATGACATGGTGACAGCAGTAAGACAAGAGAGAAAGGGGTTTGTGGATTGCATTTTCTTGGACTGCAAGAAGTCGTTTGACACAGTTCCACACAAGAGATTAGTGCAAAAACTGGAGGACCAAGCAGGAATAACAGGGAAGGCACTACAATGGATCAGGGAATACTTGTCAGGAAGACAGCAGCGAGTAATGGTACATGGCGAGGTGTCAGAGTGGGCACCTGTGACCAGCCTGGCCCCTCAGGGGTCAGTCCTAGGACCAGTGCTGTTTCTGGTATTTGTGAATGACATACCTCTTCAAGGGGGGCTCATTGGCATGGTGAAGAGGCTCTTTGTCTGAGGAATTAGACCTGTCGGTCTCCTTCTTCAGACCGAACCTAATTACCCCCCAATCCCCCATTCCCTATCCCATACTCCCCATCCTCCCCTTTTTCCTTTCCTCCTCCTCCTCCCCACCCCTCCATGCCCTTCCTTTTTGGCCTTTGGGATTTTTTTTCCCACAGGCACGCTAGTTCCTAGGTAGAGGAAAGGGTACCGGGGTTCATCCCATTCCATTAAGGTTCTTGGTGGTGGCATAGTTTGCCGTGGAATCTGGATTGCCTAGGGATGTTCTGATCCCTCTCCGGTATCCTGGAGGGTGGCTTTGGGTGACTCTCAGGCGACGGGTGTATCTCTGGAAGCCACCTTTCCGATTCCAGGGGTTGTGGCCGAAGGAGGTATGCTTTGTGGTGGATTTCCGGCCACCCTCTCTTTTGTCCACCGAGGTAGCTCGGCAGATGTGAGGTTGCTATCCCGGATTGCCGGTTTACTGGCATGATTGGTAGGGTATTGCACGGGTTCCATGCTGCATCTGCGCTACTTGCGGTGCTGAGGTCCTCTTGGGTGCGGAGGGAGATTTCTGGCCCTTTCATTCCTCCTAGGAACTATCCCTCCCCGGTCCCCCCTTTTTTATTCTTTTTTTATTTTTATTTTATTTTCTTCTTTCTTTTTTTTCTTAAAAATAAAAAGAAAGAAGTAACTCAACCATGGCAGCCCTAGTCCATGAACCTGCTACCCCCGGGCCCCTTCTTGATACCGCACCCCGTTCTGACCCCGCCTTGTCTTTGGACCACTCTTCGGACACTCCTCATGCCTCTGTACCTCTTGCCAGTGCTGTTTCCTCACCCGCTTCAGATACTGAGGCCTCGACTGACTCCTTCGATTTATCTGACCTTCGCTCTCCTCTGACTATGCTTCCGGCCTCTCCCTCTACGGTGCGGCAATTTTCGAATCGCCGGCCCGTTCCACGTCGGACCAACTCTGGTCCCACGCCTAAACTCCAACGACAATTACCTGCTGATGATACTTCTCCACCTTTTCGTTCTTCTCAGAAAAGATCGACGTTTCCTTCACTACCTTTCCAAGCTCAGTTTCACACTGCACAATGGACTAAATTCTTCACTTTACGACTGACTTCCTCTACTGCCTATCTTTCTGACCACAGTATTGGCAAAGCACTCCTACGCCATTTTGGCAAAGATATTTCTTTTCATGCTCTTAAGAGTGGTACGTGCATCATCACCGTACAGAATGCTACCCAGGCTCATGAGCTCTCTCGTCTTTCCCATGTCGATACTGTTCCTGTCACTATTGAAAAACATCATTTCCTCAATTCTTGTAGTGGTACCGTCATTCTGCCCCATACCATAGTTCAACAAAATTTCCACACATGTGGCAATGACATTCTTGAACAGCTGGAACTCCAAGATCTCCCAATCCTCAAGGTAGACACTTATGTTCTTCCTGCCTGCGGGCAGAGACAATACCCTAGCAATGTGGCTCATTTAACTTTTGACAGCCATGAACTCCCATCCTCACTTTATGTAGCAGGACATCGGTTACCATTTCGAAAGGTGATGCCTACACCACAACAGTGTAGAAATTGCTGGCGATTTGGCCATCCAGCGAAATATTGCAGATCTATCGCCGAATGCCCGGTCTGTGGTGCCGATAACCATTCTAATATGTCTTGCAATCGACCTCCCTCTTGCCTTAATTGTCATGAGGCTCACCCTTCATACTCTCGCCATTGTCAAGTCTACTTAAACGAGCGGGAAATCCGTTACCTCAAAGAGGCAGAAGGTCTCCCTTATGCCATGGCAGTTTCTCATCTCTGCCTCCAAGGGAGACTACCTAGTGTTTCTTATTCCCGTGTTTCAAAATGTCCCCCCACTTCTGGGATCCCATCTTCTGCAACCACCTCTGTGGTTACCTCTCCCATAGTCACTCCTGTATCTAATTCTTTTGCTGTCCTAGGCTCAGATGTCCCTACTTCAACGCCTCAGTCTGATCTCGCTTCTTTGTGTTCTCCCTCACAAGCCTCAGTAGCGACGAGATCTTGTATTACACCTCCTAATCGTCTCTCTACTTCTCAAAAGTCAAAAAAAGGTCCGTTAACACCTCCTATCCATCTTCCACCTCCTCATTTTACCTTCCCTGTCTCTGCACCTGGTTCTTCCCCTCTCACTGGCTCTGTTACAAGTGTAGAGGTTCACCCTCCTCCTTGTACTCTACCTTCCTCCCCTGTTCCCTCCCAAGTTTCTTCCTCTTCTGCCACCTCCCAGGTTTCTGCCTCTTCTGTCCCCTTCCACGCTTCTCCAGTTCCCTCCACCCTTCCCCCCCCCTTCCTTTGTACAGTCCATTACAGTTCCAAACTTTACTCATCCTCCTCCTACCATTTCCAATATTGTCTCCCTTACGACGTCTCTGAATTCCGAAACACTTGAAGCAATCTCTGAATATATTGCAGAGACCAAACCATCAATGGACACTGATCCACCCTCCGTTCCTTCTCTCTCCTCTGCTCCATCTGCGCAACTCCTTTCTTCACAGCACACCATTCCTTCGCTGCTTGAAAGTTTTCCACTGCCTCCGCATGTGGACTTTTCTAACCCCTCTAATCCGTAGGAACCCTTATCTGCGGATTTCAGGTATCTATCATTGCCAATCATGGCCTATTTACAGTGGAATATACGTGGCCTCAGGGGTAATTGGGGTGAGCTTCAGATGTTACTCTCCCAGTTTTTCCCTGTTGGTGTTTGCTTACAGGAACCAAAATTACACTATGCTGTTATCTCTCCCATCTCAGGCTAAAATTTATTGTATTCTTCAGATCCTTTTCCTGATGGGACCTTTAATGAAAGTGCCCTTCTTCTATGCACTGATATTCCGTACCATCAGCTATTTGTTCGTACTTCGCTGCATTACACAGCAGCCCGTATCCACTTGCATAGGTGGTATACGCTCTGTTCTTTTTATCTCTCTCCTTCTCGGGCATTATCTATTCCGGATATTGCCTTTCTTGTTTCGTCATTACCGCCACCGATTCTGTTACTTGGAGATTTTAATGCCCACCATTTCCTCTGGGGGGGGTCTCACTGTAATTCCCATGGCATTCAGATAGAGGCTTTTCTTGCCACCCACCCCCTCCATGTTTTAAATACAGGTACTCACACCCATTTTGATCCTCGGACTCACACTCTCTCTTGCATCGATCTCTCAGTCTGCTCTTCCTCCGCCGCATTAGACTTCACTTGGTCTGTTCTCTCGGACTTACATGACAGTGATCATTTCCCAATCATTCATACTTCCCCTTCATATTCCCCACCTCTTCGCATCCCACGCTGGCAATTTGATCAGGCAAATTGGAACCTTAACTCACACCTAACTATTTTTAGAGAGGTTCCTTCTTCGTCCTCCATCGATGAGCTTTTACACCTCTTCTCGTCCTCCGTTTTAACCGCAGCTTCTAATTGTATACCCCAAACTTCGGGCAGGCATTCTCAGAAATGCGTGCCTTGGTGGTCTCCGGCTTGTGCTCGTTTGAAACGCGCTGCATGGGGCAGGTACCAGTACAATAGAACCACGGAGAGACTTCTTGATTTTAAGCAGAAGCGTGCGATTGTTCGCCGTGTCATCCGTGACGCTAAACGCACTTGCTGGTGAGATTATGTCTCCACCATCACCTCTGCTTCCTCTATGAGTGCAGTCTGGAAAAAAGTACGAAATTTTTTTTTTTTTTATTATCACACCGGCCGATTCCCACCAAGGCAGGGTGGCCCGAAAAAGAAAAACTTTCACCATCATTCACTCCATCACTGTCTTGCCAGAAGGGTGCTTTACACTACAGTTTTTAAACTGCAACATTAACACCCCTCCTTCAGAGTGCAGGCACTGTACTTCCCATCTCCAGAACTCAAGTCCGGCCTGCCGGTTTCCTGAATCCCTTCATAAATGTTACTTTGCTCACACTCCAACAGCACGTCAAGTATTAAAAACCATTTGTCTCCATTCACTCCTATCAAACACGCTCACGCATGCCTGCTGGAAGTCCAAGCCCCTCGCACACAAAACCTCCTTTACCCCCTCCCTCCAACCCTTCCTAGGCCGACCCCTACCCGCCTTCCTTCCACTACAGACTGATACACTCTTGAAGTCATTCTGTTTCGCTCCATTCTCTCTACATGTCCGAACCACCTCAACAACCCTTCCTCAGCCCTCTGGACAAACAGTTTTGGTAATCCCGCACCTCCTCCTAACTTCCAAACTACGAATTCTCTGCATTATATTCACACCACACATTGCCCTCAGACATGACATCTCCACTGCCTCCAGCCTTCTCCTCGCTGCAACATTCAATCACCCACGCTTCACACCCATATAAGAGCGTGGTAAAACTATACTCTCATACATTCCCCTCTTTGCCTCCAAGGACAAAGTTCTTTGTCTCCACAGACTCCTAAGTGCACCACTCACTCTTTTTCCCTCATCAATTCTATGATTCACCTCATCTTTCATAGACCCATCCGCTGACACGTCCACTCCCAAATATCTGAATACGTTCACCTCCTCCATACTCTCTCCCTCCAATCTGATATTCAATCTTTCATCACCTAATCTTTTTGTTATCCTCATAACCTTACTCTTTCCTGTATTCACCTTTAATTTTCTTCTTTTGCACACCCTACCAAATTCATCCACCAATCTCTGCAACTTCTCTTCAGAATCTCCCAAGAGCACAGTGTCATCAGCAAAGAGCAGCTGTGACAACTCCCACTTTGTGTGTGATTCTTTATCTTTTAACTCCACGCCTCTTGCCAAGACCCTCGCATTTACTTCTCTTACAACCCCATCTATAAATATATTAAACAACCACGGTGACATCACACATCCTTGTCTAAGGCCTACTTTTACTGGGAAAAAATTTCCCTCTTTCCTACATACTCTAACTTGAGCCTCACTATCCTCGTTAAAAACTCTTCACTGCTTTCAGTAACCTACCTCCTACACCATACACTTGCAACATCTGCCACATTGCCCCCCTATCCACCCTGTCATACGCCTTTTCCAAATCCATAAATGCCACAAAGACCTCTTTAGCCTTATCTAAATACTGTTCACTTATATGTTTCACTGTAAACACCTGGTCCACACACCCCCTACCTTTCCTAAAGCCTCCTTGTTCATCTGCTATCCTATTCTCCGTCTTACTCTTAATTCTTTCAATTATAACTCTACCATACACTTTACCAGGTACACTCAACAGACTTATCCCCCTATAATTTTTGCACTCTCTTTTATCCCCTTTGCCTTTATACAAAGGAACTATGCATGCTCTCTGCCAATCCCTAGGTACCTTACCCTCTTCCATACATTTATTAAATAATTGCACCAACCACTCCAAAACTATATCCCCACCTGCTTTTAACATTTCTATCTTTATCCCATCAATCCCGGCTGCCTTACCCCCTTTCATTTTACCTACTGCCTCACGAAAAGTACGAAAACTGAGTGGTAAATAGTCTCCTGACCCGGCTCCTGTTCTGCGGGTTGCCGGTGTTGATATAGCAAACCCACTAGATGTTGCCAATGAAACTGGCAATCATCTGGTCTGTATTTCTCAGGGACTCCATCTATGCCCCTCATTTCTTTCCTCAATGTCTGCCAGAGAGTTAGCACCCTTGGACTTTTCTTCTCTCAGAGAAGAACAGTATAATGTGCCTTTTACACTTCAAGAACTGGAGGCAACACTCTCAGCTTGCCGGTCATCGGCAGCTGGGCCCGACGACATTCAGATTCATATGCTACAATATTTACATCAGTCAGCCCTTGCAGTTATATTACGCCTTTACAATCTTATTTGGTCACAAGGAGTTCTTCCACAGCTGTGGAAATCCACCATTGTTCTCCTTTTCCGCAAACCAGGCACTACGGGACATGAAGCCTCCCACTATCGTCCCATTGCTCTTACCAGTGCAGTTTGCAAAGTAATGGAACGTCTAGTAAATAGACGTTTAGTGTGGTATTTAGAGACACACAACAGTCTCTCTGCTCGTCAATATGGCTTTCGTAAGGACGTTCTACAATAGACCCCTTACTATGCTTGGACACGTATGTTCGTAATGCCATTGCGAATAACCACTCAGTTATTGCCATATTTTTTGACCTTGAGAAGGCATATGACACAACTGACAGGCATTTCTATGCTCGGGTTAATAATGTGCTCTCCCCGGACTTTGTCCAAGCTGAAGGTGTCCCCCAGGGATGTGTTCTGAGCACAACACTTTTTCTCCTTGCTATTAATGATTTGGCCTCTATTCTTCCATCAAATATTTGGTCATCACTCTATGTTGATGACTTTGCTATTGCCTGTGCAGGCGCTGTCACCACATTACAGTTTCTCTCCAGCATGCAGTCGACCATGTTTCCAATTAGGCCACCACACATGAGTTTAAATTTTCCAGCACTAAAACCCACCAAATTACTTTCACTAGACGCTCTGTCATCTCCAATCATCCTTTGTACCTCTATGGCTCCCGTATCCCTGAACATGATACAGTCAAGTTTCTGGGCCTCCTCTTTGACCTGGAAACCTCACATTACCTCTCTGAAGGCAACTTGTCACAGCCGGCTGAACCTTCTTAAAACCCTTGCTCATCTTTCATGGGGAGCTGATCGTCGAACTCTCCTTCGCCTACATTCCACCCTCATTTTATCGAAACTTGATTATGGTGACCAGATCTAATCAGCGGCATCTCCTGCTACTCTCTCTAGCCTTAACCCCATTCATCACCAAGGATTACGTTTATGCCTTGGTGCTTTTCGCTCTTGGCCTGTCGAGAGCCTCTACACAGAAGCGAACGTTCCATCCTTATCTGATCGCCGTGATGCCCATTGCCTTCGCTACTATGCATGCTGTCATGATCTCCGCAATCCTTCCATTTATAGAATGGTAACTGATATTAGTAGACATTCCTTATTTGTTCGCAGCCCCTGTTTACTCCGTCCCTTCTCTCTTCGCCTTCATTCACTCTTGTATTCTCTTCAATTACCACCTTTCTATGTTCATGTAGCATCTCATTTTTCCCTACCCCCTGGGAAGTTCCAACTGTTCGAGTCTGTTCTTTCTCTCTCCCTTGCTCGAAAACCCAACTGTCTACGGTCGGTTCCCGCTCTCTTTTTCTTGACCACTTTCGCTCTCATTCTCACGCCATTGCTGTGTACACAGATGGCTCTAAGTCTTCTGACGGCGTAGGATTCGCAGCAGTGTTTCCGGACAGTGTCGTACGAGGGCATTTACTATCTTCGGCTAGTATTTTTACTGCTGAATTGTATGCCATCCTAACAGCACTTACCCGTATTGCATCTATGCCTGTGTCATCATTTGTAGTTGTCTCAGACTCCCTTAGTGCTTTACAGGCTATACAGAAATTTGATACACCTCACCCCTTAGTCCTCTGTATCCAAATTTGGCTACGCCGCATCTTTACCAAGCATAAAGATATTGTTTTTTGTTGGGTCCCTGGTCATGTTGACGTACAGGGCAATGAACAGGCAGACACTGCTGCGCGTTCAGCAGTACATGACCTACCAGTTTCATGTAGAGGTATTCCATTTATGGGACTATTTTGCTGCAATATCTTCCCAACTTCACACCCGTTGGCAACAACGTTGGTCTACTATGCTTGGCAACAAACTTCAATCTATTAAACCGAATATAGGTTACTGGCCGTCTTCTTATCACCAGTGTCGAGGTTGGGAGACTACTCTCTCCCGTCTTCGCATTGGCCATACTCGTCTTACTCATGGATATCTCATGGAGAGGCGCCCTGCTCCTCTCTGTGAGAATTGCCAAGTTCCATTATCAGTCAGCCACATTCTGTTGGACTGCCCACTTTATCAACGAGCACGCAGAATTTACCTCCGTCGTCGTCTTCGCTCTGCTGCTCTCTCTTTACCTTCCCTTCTCACTGATGGACCCACCTTTCATCCAGACTCTCTCATTGACTTTTTGACAACAACTGACTTACTTCACAAATTCTGATACCTTCAGCCCTTTCTACTTCAATCTCTTGCTACCCTCTACCCCCGTACTATCCCCTGCCCCGCTGTTTTCTGTATCCTTCTGATCGCCCCCTCCCCCCTTCTGCTGCCCAATACCCTCGCTTCCTTATCTACCCTGCAGCGCTGTATAGCCCATGTGGCTTAGCGCTTCTATTTGACTATAATGATAATAAGGTGAACGACATAACGGAAGGAATAAACTCTGAGGTGTCCCTGTTTGCAGATGACGTGAAGTTGAAAAGAATTCATTCGATCGAAGACCAGGCAGAACTACAAAGAGATCTGAACAGGCTGCAGACCTGGTCCAGCAATTGGCTCCTGGAGTTCAATCCCACCAAGTGCAAAGTCATTAAAATTGGGGAAGGGCAGAGAAGACTGCAGACGGAATACAGTCTAGGGGGCCAGAAACTACAAACATCACTCAAGGAAAAAGATCTTGGGGTGAGTATAACACCAGGCACATCTCCTGAAGTGCACATCAACCAAATAACTGTCGCAGCATATGGGCGCCTAGCAAACCTCAGAACAGCATTCCGACATCTTAATAAGGAATCGTTCCGGACCCTGTACACCGTGTACGTTAGGCCCATATTGGAGTATGCGGCACCAGTTTGGAACCCACACCTAGCCAAGCACGTAAAGAAACTAGACTAGTCCCAGAGTTAAGAGGTATGTCCTATGAGGAGAGGTTAAGGGAAATCGACCTGACGACACTGGAGGACAGGAGAGATAGGGGGGACATGATAACGACTTACAAAATACTGAGAGGAATTGACAAGGTGGACAAAGACAGGATGTTCCATAGACTGGACTCAGCAACACGGGGACACAGTTGGAAGCTGAAGACACAAATGAATCAAAGGGATGTTAGGAAGTATTTCTTCAGCCACAGAGTAGTCAGGAAGTGGAATGGTTTGGGAAGCGATGAAGTGGAGGCAGGATCCATACATAGCTTCAAGCAGAGGTACGATAAAGCTCATGGTTCCGGGAGAGTGACCTAGTAGCGACCAGTGAAGAGGAGGGGCCAGGAGCTTGGATTCGACCCCTGCAACCTCAACTAGGTGAGTACAACTAGGTGAGTACACACACACACACACACAAGCACACACACACGCACACACAACACACACACACACACACACACACACACACACACACACACACACACACACACACAAGCACACACACACACACACACACACACACACACACACACGTACACACACACGTACCACACACAAACACACACACACAAACACACACACACACACACACACACGCACAGACACACACACAAGCACCCACACAAGCACACACGCACACACCAGGTGATCAGATTAAGGACAGAAGGTGGAGAACTCACAGGAATTGATCAGGAGGTATGTGAGGAGCTGAACAGGAGATTTAAGGAAGTTTTTACAGTAGAGACAGGAAGGGCTGTGGGAAGACAGCACAGAAGGGAACATCAAGAGGGAATATACCAACAAGTGTTGGATGACATACGAACAACTGAGGAGGAGGTGATGAAGCTCTTAAGTGACCTTGACACCTCAAAGGCGATGGGACGGACAAACATCTCCCCATGGGTCCTTAGAGAAGGAGCAGAGATGCTGTGTGTGCCCTCTAACCACAATCTTCAACACATCCCTTGAAACTGGGCAACTACCTGAGAAATGGAAGACAGCTAATGTAGTCCCCATTTTTAGAAAGGAAACAGAAACGAGGCACTAAACTACAGATCTGTGTCTCTGACATGTATTGTGTGCAAAGTCATGGAGAAGATTATCAGGAGGAGAGTGGTCGAACACCTGGAAAGGAACAAGATTATAAATGAAAAACCAGCATGGGTTCATGGAAGGCAAATCTTGTATCACAAACCTCCTGGATTTTTTATGACAAGGTAACAGAAGTAAGACACGAGAGAGAGGGTTGGGTAGATTGCGTTTTCCTAGACTGCAGGAAGGCCTTTGACACAGTTCCCCACAAGAGATTAGTGCAGAAGCTGGAGGATCAGGCACACTTTAAAAGGAAGGGCACTGCAATGGATAAGGGAATACCTGACAGGGAGGTAGCAACGAGTCATGGTACGTGAAGAGGTATCACAGTGGGCGCCTGTTACGAGCGGGGTCCCACAGGGGTCAGTTCTAGGACCAGTGCTATTTTTGATAATAAGTGAACGACATGATGGAAGGAATAGACTCTGAAGTGTCCCTGTTCGCAGATGACGTGAAGTTGATGAGAAGAATTAAATCGGACGAGGATGAGGCAGGACTGCAAAGAGACCTGGAGAGGCTGGACATGTGGTCCAGTAACTGGCTTCTCGAATTCAATCCAGCCAAATGCAAAGTCATGAAGATTGGGGAGGGGCAAAGAAGACCGCAGACAGAGTATAGGCTAGGTGGACAAAGACTACAGACCTCACTCAGGGAGAAAGACCTTGGGGTGACCATAACACGAGCACATCACCGGAGGCACACATCAAAACCCAAAAAACCGCTGCAGCATACGGGCGCCTGGCAAACCTGAGAATAGCGTTCCGATACCTTAATAAGGAATCGTTCAAGACACTGTACACTGTATGTTAGGCCCATACTGGAGTATGCAGCACCAGTCTGGAACCCACACCTGGTCAAGCACGTCAAGAAGTTAGAGAAAGTACAAAGGTTTGCAACAAGGCTAGTCCCAGAGCTCAAGGGAATGTCGTACGAGGAAAGGTTAAGGAAAATCGGACTGACGACACTGGAGGACAGAAGGGTCAGGGGAGACATGATAACGACATACAAGATACTGCGGGGAATAGACAAGGTGGACAGAGATAGGATGTTCCAGAAAGGGGACACAGAGGCAAGGGGTCACAACTGGAAGCTGAAGACTCAGACGAGTCACAGGGACGTTAGGAAGTATTTCTTCAGTCATAGAGTTGTCAGCAAGTGGAATAGCCTAGCAAGTGAAGTAGTGGAGGCAGGAACCATACATAGTTTTAAGAAGAGGTATGACAAAGCTCAGGAAGCAGAGAGAGAGAGGACCCAGTAGCGATCAGTGAAGAGGCGGGGCCAAGAGCTGAGTCTCGACCCCTGCAACCACAATTACGTGAGTACACACATACTCAAATTCACACACATAAACAGGCTTGTTAAATTGAGGTTAACGGCCAAATCACTGAGAATTTTACATTAGGAACATCAATGACATATTATTAACATTAAAACTTCACTCAGAGATTAACATTAAGAACTTCACTGAGAGGTTAACATTAAGAGCTTCACTTAGAGGTTAACATTAAGAACTTCACTTAGAGATTAACATTAAGACATTCACTGAGAGGTTAACATTAAGAGCTGCACATAGAGGTTAACATTAAGAACTTCACTGAGAGGTTAACATTAAGAACTTCACTGAGAGGTTAGCATTAAGAACTTCACTTAGAGGTTAACATTAAGAGCTGCACTTAGAGGTTAACATTAAGAGCTGCACTTAGAGGTTAGCATTAAGAACTTCACTGAGAGGTTAAGATTAGTGTCTTCTCTCAACAAAATAGGATAATATAAGGGAGGTGGAAGACTCAGGGAAACAGAGGAAGATATGACTGTAAAGGAAGAATTGCTGGAAGAGCTAAGGAAAAGAATGGAATATGAGTAGCACAGGAAGCTAGGAAAACCTGTCGCTAAAATGAAGGAAATGATGTATGCAGAGAACAAGAAGTGGGAACAGTGAGTGAAAGCTGCAGAAGCCAGGATACAAAACCTCACAGATGAACTGAAGATACTGAAGCAAGATATAGAGCCAAGGAACATATGGGGCAAGCCATGAGAAGCAGGTACACCATCATCCATCGAGGAGGACCAAAGGTGAGGAAGGGGTTAAATCCTACGTTGAGGCCCTGTCAGGTCATCAGGAATGACTGGCATGCTGCTGGGTATATAGAGGTAATAGGCCTCCAGCAGAGGCGCGAGCAGGCTTCCGGGAGTTCCATAAAATGATAAAGGAAGCAGCAATCACTATGCTTAAATGGGTCCCAGAGAAGCAGAGGGGAAAGCATTGAGAACAGGAAAGTGAGAGGTCAGTTTTTTTTCAAGTACTGCAGGAGATCGATGGGTAGACATAGGAAGAAAGATGGCTGGAAGAGGAAAAACAGATCGAAAACATCAACAAACTAATGAGGAAGGCATGACTGAATTGATAAATATTTACAGAATAAGGGGAAAAATCGGCCAAATTGATATTCAAGACAGAAACAGTGTGAAACAGGATCCTGCAGCAGAAACCATGGCTAAAGAAAACAGCAAAATACCAGATGTACCTAGATCGTGATAGAGTGAGAACAACAGGTTCTGAGTGATACGATACAAAGATGAAATCGGCATGAGAGACAAGGCTAGAGTCAGAATGGGACAACCCGAGGCGAGATTACTAGTACATGCAACCACCCACAGACCCCACTCACAGAACCATCCAAACATACTATCCCAAAACAAATCATATTTTACGCTCACAGACCCCACCCCACCTCATACAGTAGACTCTCATTACACCCAGCCAGGTCTCCCACTCCCCAACCCCCATAAACCCCAAGTATACAATGTTGAAAAATAATTTGAAGGTATTGTACAAAAACATAGATGGAATAACAAATAAATGTGAGGAGTGGCACGAAAGAATCACAGATGCATCAACAGACATCATAATACTCACAGAAACCAAGCTCACAGAAATATTAGCAGGCACTAAATTTCCAATGGGGAATAGGGTGGGTGGAGGAGTTGCACTTATTTTCAAAAGCCAGTGGATTTTTGAGGATTTGGAAGGAGGGGACAAACGGAAAGGACTACATAGTATGAAAACTTCAGACTGGGGGTCCCTAAGTGGTGATCGCAGTGATAACTCACCAAAGAATACCAGGAGACAAAGAAAAGAATACAATTAGAGCAACAGAGCAACGGTTGATACACTAGCTGAGACGGCCAGAAGGGCCCACTCGGGCTGGATAGAGTTACTAATTGTGGTTGACTTCAGTCACAAGAAAATTGAGTGGGAAAACCTGGAGCCACATGAGGGACCAGAAATGTGGAGGGTAGTACTGCTAAACCTCATGCATCAGCACATTAAGGACACTACCAGAAGGAGAGGAGAGGATGAACCAGCAAGACTGGACTTCATATTCACCTTGAGTATCTCAGACATTGAGGTCATATGAAAGGCCCCATAGAGCAAGTGATCACATGGTCCTGAGCTTCATATTCGTAGTAGAGTTACAATAGGAGTGGAAAGCAGAAAGAGTAGGATGGGAGAACCCAAACTACAAAAGAGAGGATTACAAAGGCATCAGGAATTTTCTACATGAGATTCATGGAAAAGAGAACTGGTAGGAAAATTAGTAAGTTAAATGATGGAATACATGACAACGGAGGGAATGAGAAGGCCAGGACGAGCCCTTGGTTCACTCAGAGGTGTCGGCAGGCCAAAACAGTGCAAGAGAATAGGAAAAGTATTGAAAACGAAGGCCAAAGGAAAGTAAGGAGATTAGTTCAAGTCCCAGAAATGAATATGAGCAGATAAGGAGGGAGGCCCAGCGACAATATGAAAATGACATAAGAAAAAAGCTAGCTGGCCCAGTGGCTAATGCGACGGTCTAGAGTTTTGAGACTCTAATTGCGGGTTCTAACCCCGACCATGGTATGATTTGTTTTGCAATCGTGCCATTACGATTTCGTGAGTCATGAAAATGACATAACATGTAAAGCCAACATGCCTCACGAAATCGTAATGACACGATTGCAAACAAACCATACCACAGGCGGGATTAGAACCCGCGATCAGAGTGTCTCAAAACTCCAGACCGTTGTGTTCTAACCCCGCCAGTGGTATGGTTTGTAAAACCAAGTCTGACCAGAAGATGTTGTACAGCCATTTCAGGAAGAAAAGAACAGTTAAAGACCAGGTAATCTGGCTGAGGAAGAAGGAAGGAGGAGAGATCACAAGAAACGACCGAGAAGTATGTAAAGAGATCAACATGAGATTTAAGGAAGTATTTTCAGTGAAGATATAAAGGACTCTAGAAACCCAGAAATGTGGAGATCACCAAGAAGTGCTGGGCATAGTGCACACAACCGAGAAGGAGGTGAAGAGGCTACTGAGTGAACTAGATATGTCAAAGGTGATAGGGCCGAATAACATCTCTCTCTGGGTTCTGAAAGATTAAGCAGAGGCGCTGTGTGTGCCACTAACAACAATCTTTAGCACAATTACCAAAACAGGGCGACTACCTGAGGTGTGGAAGACAGAAAATGTAAACCTAATTTTTAAGAAAGGAAAAAGACATGCACATTAAACTAAAGACCAGTGTCACTGACATGTACAGTATGCAAACTCATGGGGATTATCAGGCGAAAAGTGATAGAGAACCTGGTAAAAAAAGAGCATAAACACGACAGCCTGAACGGTTTCTGGGACGGAAAATCCTGTGTCACATACCTACTTGAGTTTCACGACAGGGTGAGAGAAGTTAAACAAGAGAGAGAGGGTTGGGTAGATTGCATTTTCTTGGACTGTAAGAAGGCTTTTGACATAGTGCCACATTAGAGATTGGGGCTAAAGCTAGAGGATCAGGCAGGTATAACAGGAACGGCACTGCAGTGGATTAGAGAATCCCTGAGAGGAATGCAACAACTTGTTATTGTACGTGATGAGGTGTCAGAGTAGGTGCCTGTGATGAGTGGGTTACCACAGGGGTCAGTCCTAGGACCAGTGCTGTTTTTGTATATGTGAATCACATGACTGAAGTGGTAGATTGAGAAGTGTCCCTGTTTGCAGGTGATGCGCAGCAAATGAGGAGAATTCAATCATATGAGGTCAAAGCAGAACTACAGAGGTATCTGGACTGGCTGCAATCCTGGTTCAGAAACTGTCTGCTGGAGTTTAACCCCAGCCACTGAAAATACATGATTGGGGAAGGGAAAAGTAAACCGCAGACAGAGTACAGGCTAGGAGGCCAAAGAGTGCAAACCTCACTCAAGGAAATGGATCTTCGGGTGAGTATAATGAATACTGAGTACATCTGAGACACACATCAATCAAATAACTGCTGCAGTATAAGGGCACCTGGCAAACTTATGAATAGCATTCCGACACCTCAGTAAGGAATTCTTCAAGATTTTGTACAGTTTGTATGTCAGGCCCATAATGTTGTATGACTAGTTCCCACACCAGGGAAATTAGAGAAATTGCAAAGTTTTGCAACAAGCCTAGTCCAGGAGCTAAGAAGATATGTCCACTGGAAGAGAGGAGGGGCAGAAGGGCGATTTGATAACTACATCCAAAATACTGAGAGGAATTTACAAGTTGGATAGGGACAGTATATTTGAGAGATAGGACACAGCAATAAGAGGTCACACCTGGAAATTGAAGACTCAGATAAGTTACAGGGATACTAGGAATTATTTTTTCAGTCATAGAGATGCCAGAGAGTGGAATAGTCTGGAGAGTGACATAGTGGAGGCAGGATCCATACGTAGCTTTAAGAAAGAATAGGTACAATAACGCTCATAAAGCAGAGTGTTGGCCTAGAGGTGACTAGTGAAGAGGCGAGGCCAGGAGCTATGACTCGACCCCTACAACCACAATTAGATGAGTACACACACACACACACACATGCTCAAACACTTCCACAATCGCATAAAGGCCCACCCACCAAAACAATAAATGGCAGAACTAAGAGGCAAGTGCATTGCATATAGCTTGGATGATAAGGAACCTTTGAGAGAAAGGATCAAGAGCACATTGGAACGAAAGTGGAAAAAAACTAAGAGAGTTTTGCAACTTAATGGAGGTGATATCTGCAGATATCAAGAAGTGCAAGTTTTCAGCTGATACAGAGGCTGGCGTATGAACTGGAAGTGTTGAAGGAGAATATAGAGGTGAGGACTCTTAGGAAGGAGCTGGTGCAAGAACAATAGCATTCAGTAAGGGGGACTGTAGGAAGGGAAGGAGTAAAGAATCCCTTTGAGAAAATATATCAAGCTACCAGAATGTCTTGGAAAAGATAAGGGAAACAACCAAGGCAATACTTAAATCAGACCAAGAGGTATGGATGGAAATGAAATGGGATGAGAAGAGGGGAAGGTCGTTCATTATTCACTGTCTCAATGATGAAAAAACACAGAGAAAGCAACATGTACTGAGAGCATCATCATGGTAATAAGAGAGAACATGAACCAACTGACAAAGTTTCATTGACCTGGGAGTTACTCGAGGGAAAAGAACCACCTAATAACATTGACATTCTAGATAGAAATGATATGAAACAAGATCCTGCATGTGTACCTTGACTGTAACAGAACACAAAAAGAATGGTGATAAGTGAGAGAGAAAGAAGGAGAAAGAGACAGTAAGGTGAGACAGAGCAGGTATCAACAGACTACAAACACAACTGCCCAAAGCATCCCCTCAACCTCTACCAATGCACACAAACAAAATTATCCAGAAACAACTTACACTCTACACTCACAGTCCTTATCAACTCCAGCACTAATGCAACAATAACACCAGCCTACCATAATATCGAGCTCTATCACACCCTCAGCCTGCACCAACACCTCCAGTCCTCCCTGAATGCAGTTCTGGAAATGAAACTGAAGGTATGGTATACCAGTACACTGCAGTCAGAGGCCACATGAGGTCACCTGTCTTAAGCTGTCTGGGAATTAGCGTGGGGTGTTATTGAACACCATGGCTTGGGTTAAAGTGTTGAAGAAGGAGGTCCTACTTCTTCAGGAGAAAAACAGGAGGCTGAAGCTTTGTCTAGATGGGTTTGGGAGTGAGTGTGAGATGGTTGCAGCTGGTAAGGAGGAAATGGTTACCAGCAGTGAGTGGAGAGTGTCAGCCGCTTTCAATGGCAAGTGGTTCACAATTCAGAAAAAAGGAAGATAAGGAAGGTTAATAGAGAAGATGTGAAGGTAGGAAATCGATTCTCCGTTCTCCATGACGAGTGTACTTCAGTGGTTAGTGAGTTTAAAGGTACCACTGATTCCTCTGCTAATCAAGGTAGGAATATTCTGATTGTGAGAAACTCTCAGGTAAGATATATAGACCATGCTTTTTGTAACAGAGATAGGAAGTTCAAACAGAGGGTGTGCCTCCCTGGACCTAGTGTTGGTGACATAGTCAGCAGGTTGGGTAATATTATGTCAGGTAATGAGAACCAGCCCATTATCTGTCATAGTGCTGGTGGAAATGACACTGGGAAAAGAAGGAGTCAAGAGCTCCTGGATATGTACAGGTTAGCCATAGATGTAGACAGGTCTAAGGGAGGGATCCCAATCATATGTAGCATCTTGCCTAGAAGGGAAGTGGGCAATGAATGGATGTCTAGGGAAATTGGTATAAATTGCTGGCTAGACAGGTACAAGGTAAATTCTGGGTAACTGGGACAAATTCTATGGCAAATAAGATATGAATGAAAGGGATGAGGTTCATCTCTCTGGGACTGGAGTGGTTGCATTAGCCAATTCGATTGAAGGGGGTCATTGGTGACTTGTATAGGACTTTAAGCTGATAGATTATAGTGGTATGAGTGTCTGTGACAAACAATCAGGGTGCAGTATTAGGGTTGAAAACAGCAGATATTATTAGGATACCTCAGGGGATATGTTTAAATGACAAAATTCAAAATAGAATTTCTAGTAAAGGCAAAGCAATTGTCCAACAAAGAGAGATAGCAGAGAGCAACGAGTTTACAGTTTATTATACAAATGGTAGGAGTCTAAGAAATATGATATATGAGCTAAGATTACTTGCAAGTGCATGTAATATAGATATTATTGCTATAACAGAGACCTGGTTCAACTTCAAACAAAAGAAAATGCCTTCTGAATGCAACATACAGGGTTATAAACTATTCCACACTGATAGGGTCAACAGGAAGGGTGGTAGAGTGGTGATGTATGTCAGAAATTATTTAAATTGTTGTGTTAGACATGATATAAGATTAGAAACATCGGACACAGAATCTGTTTGGCTACTGATTCTCGAGGGTTGTGAAAATTAATTTTGGGTGTGATTTATAGGCCCCCAAACCTTGATAGGGAGCGCAGTCAGCTGCTTTGGGAAGAAATTCATATGGCGTCTAGAGATGAAAATGTTGTGTTAATGAGGGGATTTTAACTTTAGACAAATTGATTGGAACAGTGTGACAGGAAATCTTAAGTCTAGTGATTTTCTTGATATAGTTCAGGATTGCTTTTTTAAAACAGTTTGTGACAGAACCAACTAGAGGGAATAACCTGCTTGACTTGGTTCTTGCCAACAAAGAATCACTAATTAATAGTTTTGAGGGTAATAATGTGCTTGGGGAAAGTGATCACAAATCACTTAGTTTCAATGTATCATAGAATTACCCAGATAACTGCCTTCAAGTCTCTGTTCCAGACTTTGGCCTGGCCGACTTCATAGGGCTGAGAAATTACATGGGATGGCTAAATTGGGATGACCTGACTTTGGGTCAGGTAGGTGTTGTTGGATGCCAATATGACGTTTTTCAGGGAATAGTTATGCCTGCCCTGACAACCTTTCTTCCTAGTAGAGAAAATAGGTCTAACAAAAATGATTGCAAATGGATAAACAAAAGATTAAAACATCTAACTGGACAAGAGAGAGGCGTATCAAAAGAGCAGTTGGACAGTTAAGAAATCAATATATTCAGTTAAAAAGAGAAATGAAAAAAAGGTATAAGAAAAGCAAAAAGGGATTATGAGGCTAAAGTTGTAAGGGATTCGTAGACTAACCTGAAAGTTTTTTTTTTCAGGAGTACAGAAGATAAGGGACAAGAGCGGCCCACTTAAGAGTAACTCAGGTTAGATCACTGACAGGGATAAGGAAATGTGTGAACTTTTCAACACTTACTCTCACTTTTTACTCAGGAAGATACTAGCGAAATTCCAGGAATAATGAATTACGTAGAACAGGACGATAATAAACTTTGCACGATTAGGGTAACTAGAGATATGGTCCTCAGACAAATAGAGAAATTAAAGCCTAATGTATCCCCAGGCCTTGATGAACTGTTTGCAAGTGTTTTAAAGGAATGTAAAGAGTAACTTAGCATACTTTTGGCTAATCATTTCAATATATCACTACAAACTGGCATAGTGCCTGACAAGTCGTAAATGGCAAGTATAATACCTAATTTCAAGGCAGGTTACACGTCTTTAGCTTCGAACTATAGACCAATAATCCTTACCGCCATAGTGGGAAAATTTATGGAACCAAGAGGCAATTCGTAGCCATCTTGAAAGTCATAAATTGATTATTGAATCTCAGCACAGTTTTACAGAAGGGGCGTTCCTGTCTTACGAATTTACAAACTTTTTTCACTAAGGTATTTGAGGAGGTAGAACATGGTAATGAATATAATATAGTGTATATGGATTTGAGTAAGGCTTTCGATAGAGTTCCACATCAGACACTAACGAGGAAACTTAAGGCGCACGGAATAGGACGAGGTTTTTTTTCCTGGGTAGAGGCGTAGTTGACAAATAGGCAGCGGAGAGTTTGCATAAATGGGGAGAAATCAGAATGAGTTAAGATTACTTGCAAGTGCAGGTAATATACATATTATTGCTATAACAGAGACCTGGTTCAACTTGAAAGATAGAGAAATGCCATCTGAATGCAACATACAGGGTTAAAAACTAGGCATCTAGATATGAAAATCTTGTGTTAATGGGAGATTTTAACTTTAGACAAATTGATTGAAACAATGTGACAGGAAATCTTGAGTCTAGTGACTTTCTTGATACGGTTCAGGATTGCTTTTTAAAACAGTTTGTGACAGAACCAACTAGAGGAAACATTCTGCTTGACTTGGTTCTTGCCAACATAGAATCACTAGTTAATAATATTGAGGTTAGTGACGAACTAGGGGAAAGTGATCACAAATCACTTAATTTCAATGTATCATAGAATTACCCAGATAACTGCAACCAAGTCGCTGTCCCAGATATTTGCATGGCCGACTTCACGGGTATGAGAAATTACCTGGGTGCGCTAAATTGGGACGACCTTACTATGTGGCAGGTAGGTAGAGTTGGTTGCCAATATGATGTATTTTAGAGGATAGTGCTGGCTTCCCAGATAGCTTTTGTCTGGGAAATTAGATCTAACAAAAATTATCCCAAATGGATAAACAAAAGATTAAAACATCTCATTGGTCAAAAGAGAGGTATATATAGGCGTATCAAAAGAGGGGAAGTGCAGTTAAGAAACTAATATATTGAATTAAGGAGAGAAATAAAAAAAAAGAATCGGAAAAGCAAAAAGAGATTATGAGGCTAAAATCGCAAAGGATTCGAAGACTAACCCAAAAGGGTTCTTTCAGGTATTCAGAAGTAAGATTAGGGACAAGATTAGCCCACTTAAGAGTAACTCTGGTCATATCACTGACAGTGATAAGGAAACGTGTGATATTTTCAATACCTACTTCCTCTCAGTTTTTACTCAGGAAGATACTAGCGAAATTCCAGAAATAATAAATTATGTACAACAGGACGATAATAAACTATGCACGATTAGGGTAACTAGTGTCATGGTCCTCAGACAAATAGAGAAATTAAAACCTAACGAATCCCCAGGTCCTGATGAACTGTATGCAAGGGTGTTAAAAGGAACGCAAAGGAGGAACTTATCAAACCTCCGGCTAATCTTTTCAATATATCACTACAAACTGGCATAGCGCCAGACGAGTGGAAAATGACAAATATAATACCTATTTACAAGGCAAGTGACAGGCCCTTAGCTTCTACCTATAGACCAATAAGCCTTAATTCCATAGTTGGTAAATTTATGGAATCAATAATTGCCAAAGCAATTCGTAGCCATCTTGAAAGGCATAAATTGATTAATGAATTTCAGGACGGTTTTACAAAGGGGCGTTCCTATCTTACGAATGTACTTTCTTCACTAAGGTATTTGAGGAGGTTGATCATGGTAATGAATATAATATTGTGTATATGGACTTCAGTAAGGCTTTTGATAGAGTTCCACATCAGATACTAACGGAATAGGACGAGATTTGTTTTCCTGGGTAGAGGCATGGTTAACAAATAGGCAGCAGAGAGTTTGCATAAATGGGGAGAAATCAGAGTGGTGGCACATCACAAGTGGTGTTCCTCAGGGGTCAGTGTTGGGCCCGTTGTTGTTCACAATTTACATAAACGACATAGATGAGAGAATAAATAGTGACATAAGCAAATTTGCTGATGACACCAAAATAGGCCGTCCAATTCATTCTAATGAGGACACTAGAACACTCCAGGATGATTTGAATAGACTGATGCAATGGTCGGAGAAGTGGCAGATGCAGTTCAACATAGACAAATGCAAAGTTCGAAATGATGGACAGGCAAATAACCATGCCACATATAAACTAAATAATGTAGATCTTAATATTACAGAATGCGAAAAGGATTTATTAGTTTTGGTTAGCAGTAATCTGAAACCAACACAACAATACCTAAGTGTTCGCAATAAAGCTAACAGAATCCCTGGCTTAATAGAAAGACGTATAATTGATAGAAGTCCTCATTTTGTTCTTCAAATCTATATATCTTTGGTTAGGCATCATTTAGACTATGCTGCTCAGTTCTGGTCACCGTATTACAGAATGGATATAAATGCACTGGAAAACGTACAAGGAGGATGACAAAGTTGATCCCATGTATCAGAAATCTTCCATATGAGGATAGACTGAGGCCCTGAATCTGCACTCTTTAGAAAGGCTTAGAACTAAGGGGGATGTGACTGAGGTGTATGAATGGAAACAAGGAATGAATAAAAGGGATGTAAATAACGTGCTAAAAATATCTAACGTAGACAGGACTCACAGCAATGGCTTTAAATTGGAAAAATTCAGATTCAGGAAGGATATAGGAAAGTACTGGTTTGGTAATAGAGTTGTGGATGAGTGGAACAAACTCCCGAGTACCGTTATAGAAGCTTAAACGTTGTGTAGTTTTAAAAATAGGTTGGACAAATACTTGAGTGGGTGTGGGTGGGTGCGAGTTGAACCTAAGTGACGTGTCTGACTTCACTAGGTCAGTGAGGTCAGACGGTCAATGAGCTTAAGGTCACTAGGTCAGTGAGCTTAAGGTCACTAGATCAGTGAGCTTAAGCCGGTAGAAGAATTGGATCTGCCTTGCATATGCCAGTAGACCTGTTGCAGTGTTCCTTCTTTCTATGTTCTTAGGTCAGATGCCGTGCTCCTTCCTTAAGTGAACGTGACCTGACCTGGCTAGGTTCAGGCACTGGCTTAAGCCAGTAAAAGAATTGGACCTGCCTCGCATGGGCCAGTAGGCCCGTTGCAGTGTTCCTTCTTTCTTAGTTCTTAACGTAAATGGAATAAAAAATAAGAGTGATGAGCAGCATGAAATAATCAGTGAGGCATCATCAGACACCATTGTACTCGTAGATACGAAGCTCATGATGGTAATGACAGATGCGATCTTCCCATCTGGTTATCAGATTCTGAAGAAAGACAGGTGGAACAGAGGGGGAGGAGGAGTTACACTGACCATCAAAACCCAATGGAGTTTTGAGATGTTAGGAGTAGTTTGAGGTGAAGTGTATGACTACATTGTATTAACACTTGTATCCAGAGGTCCAAAAGTGATGATAGCAGTGATGTTCAACCGCCCACGTACAGCAGGAGACCAAGACAAGAATACATTTAGAGTAAAAGAACGATAGATGCCACATAAGCTGAGGTAGCCATAAGGGCTCACAAAAGCAGGACAAAATTACTCATCATGGTGGATTTCATCCACAAGGAGACAGAATGGGAAAATTCAGAGCCACATTGAGGACTTGGCAAGTGGAGAGTCGAGATGTTGGAGGCAGTGCCGGAAACTTTCATATACCAACATGTTAGGGACACAACCAAATGAAGAGAAGACTATCATCCAGTAAAGCTGGAACGCATATTTACCTTCAGCAGTTCAGACATAATGGAAATAACACTCCAAATGCTCCTCAGCACTGGCGATCATGCGGATCTGAGATTTGATACGCAAAGTTAACAATAAAGAGTGAAGCTGCAAAAGGACAGAAGAAACCAGACTTCAGAAAATGGAACTACACATGCACGAGGCAATTTCTGCACGAGGTGCGGTGGTTAAGAGAGGTAGAGGGAAGAACAGTAAGCAAAATGAAGGAAGACATGACCTCAGGGAGGCAGAGGAATTCATAACTAGTTCTAGGAGAAACAATATAAAGATCAGAGTGAGCCCATGGTTTACCCAGAAGTTATGAGAGGCTGAAGCCAAGTGCTATAGCACATGGAAAATTATTAGAAGGGTAAAAAACTTGGGAAAACATGGAGTTGATCCAAAAAGCCAGAAATGGATATACATGGTTAAGGAGAGAGGCACAGTGGTAATACAAGAATGACATAGCATCGAAAGCCAAATCTGACCCAAAGTTGTTATACAGCCATATTAGGAAGAAAACAACAGACATGGACCGGGGTGATCATGCTGAGGAAGGAAGGCGAGGAGTTCGTATGGAACAACCAGGAATTATGTGAGGAGCTCATCTCAAGATTCAGGGAGGTATTCACAGTGGAGATAGAGAGAGACTTCCAGCAAACCGAAGGTGAAGGATGCACCAACAAGTGCTTTTATACACTGAACATGAGCGAGGAGGAAGCGAAAAAACTGCTAGGTGAACTAGACACCTTGAAGGTGGTGGGCCCAAATACACCGTGGGTACTGAGAGAGTTAGCGGATGCACTAAGTGTGCCACTTAAAATAATCTTCAATAAATCTATTCAAGCCAGGCAACTGTCTGGGAGAGGGAGAACAGCAAACGGAGTTTCAGTTTTTAAGAAAAGGAGACAGGCAGCAGTAAACTACAGTCGTGTGCAGTTGACATGCATGGTATACAAAGTTATAGAGAAGATTATCAGGACCGTAGTAGTGGAGCGCCTATAAAAGTCCATGACAAACAGCATCACTTAAGTGAAGAGAAATCTAACGTCATGAACGTACTGAACTTCTACCATAAAGTGAAGAATTGAGAGAGGAGAGAAAGGGATGGGTAGACTGCATCTTCTCGGACTGTAAGAAGGCTTCCGATAGGCACAACAAAAGAGACTATTTGAAAATCTAGAGGAGCAAGCAGGAATAGCAGGGGAAAGTACTGCATAACATTACCTGATAGAGAAACCTAAAAATAGCGCTGCAGAATCTATGGAGTCATTTTACACCATGTAAGTCAGGCCCATCAGACCCACACCTGGTCAAACACGTCATGGAATTGGAGAAAATGCAATAGTTTGCAACAAGATTAGTCCCGGAGCTAAGGGGTATGTCCTAATAGAGGAGATTAATGGAATTCAACCTGACGACACTGGAGGACAAGAGGGACAGGAAAGACATGATAACAACGAGTCAAATTCTGAAAGGAATTGACAAGGTGGACAGGGCGAGACTGCTTCCTAGATGGGACACAGGGACAAGGTGGACAGGGCGAGACTGCTTCCTAGATGGGACACAGGGACAAGGTGGACAGGGCGAGACTGCTTCCTAGATGGGACACAGGAACAAGGTGGACAGGGAGAGACTGCTTCCTAGATGGGACACAGGAACAAGGTGGACAGGGAGAGACTGCTTCCTAGATGGGACACAGGAACAAGGTGGACAGGGAGAGACTGCTTCCTAGATGGGACATAGGAACAAGGTGGACAGGGAGAGACTGCTTCCTAGATGGGACATAGGAACAAGGTGGACAGGGAGAGACTGCTTCCTAGATGGGACATAGGAACAAGGTGGACAGGGAGAGACTGCTTCCTAGATGGGACATAGGAACAAGGTGGACAGGGAGAGACTGCTTCCTAGATGGGACACAGGAACAAGGTGGACAGGGAGAGACTGCTTCCTAGATGGGACACAGGAACAAGGTGGACAGGGCGAGACTGCTTCCTAGATGGGACATAGGAACAAGGTGGACAGGGAGAGACTGCTTCCTAGATGGGACACAGGAACAAGGTGGACAGGGCGAGACTGCTTCCTAGATGGGACACAGGAACAAGGTGGACAGGGCGAGACTGCTTCCTAGATGGGACACAGGAACAAGGTGGACAGGGCGAGACTGCTTCCTAGATGGGACACAGGGACAAGGTGGACAGGGAGAGACTGCTTCCTAGATGGGACACAGGAAAAAGGTGGACAGGGCGAGACTGCTTCCTAGATGGGACACAGGAAAAAGGTGGACACAACTGAAAATTAAAAACTCAGATGTGCCATCGGTATGTTAGGAAGCATTTCCTCATCCTTAGGTTTGTCAGGAAGTGGAACAATCTGGAATGTGAAGTAGTAGAGGCAGGATCCATACACAGCTTAAGAAGAGGTACGACAAGGCTCCTGGAGCAGGGAGAGAGTGGACGTAGTAGTGACCTGGCAATCTTGTAAAAGAAAATGACGAACTGGACACTTTTCTTTACCTGGAGTTTACCTGGAGAGAGTTTCGGGGGTCAACGCCCCCGCGGCCCGGTCTGTGACCAGGCCTCCACATATTTCCACTTTGCGTCTCAGTCACCGATGTAGAGACAGACAATATAATAACCTATGTGATACTTCAAGATATCTTATCAATTAAAGTCTGATTCCAGGTATATTAAAAAAAATTCTAAATATGCTTGTAACAGATACGTGAATTGTTGATATATATCCAGATATGCTCTAGTTAACGTTTAGGGGCCTAGCTCCTAGGCCTGTTGTGTGTACATATGCTCCTGCGCTACCTCTGCAGGATAGATATCGGGTGCAGAACAAACTACTTACATCGGTGACCATATCTAATCCCACGATGAAGTCCTTTCTCTCTCTCTCTCTCTCTCTCTTTCTATATATATATATATATATATATTATAATATATATATATATATATATAATATATATATAATATATATATATATTTATATATATGGAGGAGGTGAACGTATTCAATTATTTGGGAATGGACGTTTGTCAGCGGATGGGTCTATGAAAGATGAGGTGAATCATAGAATTGATGAGAAAAGCGTGAGTGGTGCACTTAGGAGTCTGTGGAGACAAGAACTTTGTCCTTGAGGCAAAGAGGGGAATGTTATGAGAGTAAGTTTTAACCAACGCTCTTATATGGGTGTGAAGCGTGGGTGATGAAAAGTTGCAGCGAGGAGAAGGCCTGGGGCAGTGGAGATGTCATGTCTGAGGGCAATGTGTGGTGTGAAAATAATGCAGAGAATTCGTATTTGGAAGTTAGGAAGGAGGTGCGGGATTACCAAAACTGTTGTCCAGAGGGCTGAGGAAGGGTTGTTGAGGTGGTTCGGACATGTAGAGAGAATGGGAGGAAACAGAATGACTTCAAGAGTGTATCAGTCTGTAGTGGGAAAGGGAAGGGGTAGGGGGCGGCCTAGGAAGGGTTGGAGGGAGGGGGTAAAGGAGGTTTTGTGTGGGGAGGGGCTTGGACTTCCAGCAGGCATTTCTTGAGCGTTTTGATAGGAGTGAATGGAGACAAATGGTTTTTAATACTTGACGTGCTGTTGGAGTGTGAGCAAAGTAACATTTATGAAGGGATTCAGGGAAACCGGCAGGCCGGACTTGAGTCCTGGAGATGGGAAGTACAGTGCCTGCACTCTGAAGGAGGGGTGTTAATGTTTGCAGTTTAAAAACTGTAGTGTAAAGCACCCTTCTGGCAAGACAGTGATGGAGTGAATGATGGTGAAAGTTTTTCTTTTTCGGGCCACCCTGCCTTGGTGGGAATCGGCCGGTGTGATAATAAAAAAAAAAAAAAAAAAAAACATATATAAACTAAGGGAGGAGGAAGTTCGGGCTCGATATAAGCGACTATTGGCAGAAAGGTGGGCTAGTGCAAAGATGAGTAGTGGGGGGGTTGAAGAGGGTTGGAATAGTTTTAAAAATGCAGTATTAGAATGTGGGGCAGAAGTTTGTGGTTATAGGAGGGTGGGGAGGAGGAGGAAAGAGGAGTGATTGGTGGAATGATGAAGTTAAAGGGTGTGATAAAAGAGAAAAAGGTAGCTTACGAGAGGTTTTTTTCAAAGCAGAAGTGTTATAAGAAGAGCAGAGTATATGGAGAGTAAAAGAAAGGTGAAGAGAGTGGTGAGAGAGTGCAAAAGGAGAGCAGATGAAAGAGTGGGAGAGGCACTGTCAAGAAATTTTAATGATAATAAGAAAAAATTTTGGAGTGAGTTTAACAAGTTGAGAAAGCCTAGGGAAAGTATGGATTTGTCAGTTTAAAAACAGAGTAGGGGAGTTAGTAGATGGGGAGAGGGAGGTATTAGGTAGATGGCGAGAATATTTAGAGGAACTTTTAAATGTTGAGGAAGAAAGGGAGGCGGTAATTTCATGCACTGGCCAGGGAGGTATACCATCTTTTAGGAGTGAAGAAAGAGCAGATTGTAAGTGTGGTGGAGGTACGTGAGGCATTATGTAGAATGAAAGGGGGTAAAGCAGCTGGAACTGATGGGATCATGACAGAAATGTTAAAAGCAGGGGGGGATATAGTGTTGGAGTGGTTGGTACTTTTGTTTAATAAATGTATGAAAGAGGGGAAGGTACCTAGGGATTTGGGGGGAGAGCATGTATAGTCCCCTTTATATAAAGGGAAAGGGGGACAAAAGAGTTGAAAAAATTATAGAGGAATAAGTTTACTGAGTAAAACCAGGAAAAGTATACGGTTAGATTATTTATAATTGAAAGAATTAGAGGTAAGACAGAATGTAGAATTGCGGATGAGCAAGGAGGCTTCAGAGTGGGTAGGGGATGTGTAAGATCAAGTGTTTACATTGAAGCATATATGTGAACGAAATTTAGAAAAAGGTAGGGAAGTTTTTATTGCATTTATGGATTTAGAAAAGGCATATGATAGAGTGGATAGAGGAGCAATGTGGCAGATGTTGCAAGTATATGGAATAGGTGGTAAGTTTACAAAATGCGTAAGAGCTTTTTATGAGGATAGTGAGGCCAGGTTAGGGTGTGTAGAAGAGAGGGAGACTACTTCCCGGTAAAAGTAGGTCTTAGACAGGGATGTGTAATGTCACCATTGTTGTTTAATATATTTATAGATGGGGTTGTAAAAGAATAAATGCTGGGGTGTTCGGGAGAGGGTTGGTTTTAAATTATGGGGAATCAAATTCAAATGGGAATTGACACATTTTACTTTTTGCTGATGATACTGTGCTTATGGGAGATTCTAAAGAAAAATTGCAAAGGGTTAGTGGATGAGTTTGAGAATGTGTGTAAAGGTAGAAATTGAAAGTGAACATAGAAAAGAGTAAGTGATGAGGGTATCAAATCATTAGATAAAGAAAAATTGGATAACAAAGTGGGGAGGAGGAGTATTGAAAAGTGAATGTTTTCAGATACTTGGAGTTGACGTGTCGGCGGATGGATTATGATGGATGAGGTTAATCATAGAATTGATGAGGGAAAAAAGGTGAGTGGTGCGTTGAGGTATATGTGGAGTCAAAAAACGTTATCTATGGAGGCAAAGAAGGGAATGTATGAAAGTAAAAGTAGTACCATCACACTTATATTTGGATGTGAAGCTTGGGTGGTAAATTTAGCAGCGAGGAGACGGTTGGAGGCAGTGGAGATGTCCTGTCTAAGGCAATGTGTGGTGTAAATATTATGCAGAAAATTCGGAGTGTGGAAATTAGGAGAGGTGTGAGTTAATAAAAAGCATTAGTCAGGGGGCAGAAGAGGGGTGTTGTTGAGGTGGTTTGGTCATTTAGAGAAGAATGGATCAAAGTAGATGACATGAAAGCATATAAATCTATAGGGGAAGGAAGAGGGGTAGGGGTCGTCCTCGAAAGGGTTGGAAAGAGGGGGTAAAGGGGGTTTTGTGGGGGAGGGGCTTGGATTTCCAGCAAGCTGGCATGAGCGTGTTAGATAGGAGTGAATGAAGACGAATGATACTTGGGACTGACGATCTGTTGGAGTGTGAGCAGGGTAATATTAGTGAAGGGATTCAGGGAAACCGGTTATTTTCAAAAGTCGGACAATATGGAAATGGGAAGTACAATCCCTGCACTTTAAAGGAGGGTTTGGGATAGTGGCATTTAAGGGAATGTTTGTATCTTTATCGTATATGCTTCAAAAATGTTTATTTGAGACCTCTCCCCAAAAGGTGAAATTGGTGAGTGGGGTGAAAGTGTTGAAGATAAAGATTTTCTTTTTTGGGATTTTCTTTTTTTTTTGGTCACCCTCCCTCGGTGGGAGACGAACCCGATTTGTTGAATATTATTATTATATATATATTATATTATATATATTATATATGCAAAACAACCACTCTAAAAGAAAGAAAAATTTCCAGCGTTTCGGACTATCACATTATAAGGAACTATAAAATCACCTGTTTACTGTGATCTTTTTGCTTATAGTATAATATAATATATAATTATATATATATATATATTATTATTTTATAAGTAGTGTACTTTTCTTTGGGGGATGTACCGGTTTGGGGGCCTTCCACGGGGTCTGTATCCGGTTTGGGTTCCCACGGGGTGCGTATCCGGTTTGGGGCCTTCCACTGGCGGTGTACCCGGGTCTGGGCCACGGCTGGGGGCCCCCTTTTCACCCCTGGGTGTTATTCCGGTTTGACCTTGCCCTTGACTCGCCTCGGTCCACCCCACCCTTGCCCCCCCCAACCAATACCTCCCCCCCACGACCCCCGCCCGCGCCCCCGCCCACGACCCCCGCCCACGACCCCCCCCCACGACCCCCCCCCGTGCCCCCCCCGCGCCCTCGCCCCCCCCACCCCCGCCGCGCCCCAAACCCACCCCCTCGTCCGCCCTCGCGCCCCGCCCGCGCCCCTCGAGCCCCGCCGCCCTTCTGCTGCGCCTTCTGCAGCGTCGTCCGGTCCCCCCCGCGCCCCAAATTTTTTTTTCCGTTTTTTTTTCAATTTTTTTTTGAATTTCTTTTCTCTCCTCGGATCAAATTTTTGAGGTTCCCCCTCACTTTCACCCACCCCCACCCCAAAATTTTTCGATAAAACAAGTTTTTGGATTTCCCCCCCTCTGGGTAAAAAATTTTTAAAAAAGGACTCCCCTTCCCGAATCAAGTTTTTTTGGGTTCCCCCCATGGGGGTTTTGAAATTTTTGATTCCTCGGACAAAAATTTTTTTTGAAATCAAGTCTCCATCACCCGGATCAAATTTTTGGTTACCCTCCCATTTCACCCCCCCCTCAAATTTTCGATATTACAAGTTTTTTTATTCCCCCCTCTGGGGTTTCGAAATTTTTATATTTCCCCGGATAAATTTTTCGATATCAATATTCAAAGATTCCCCCCCTCCACTTCTAAAACCCCTTTTGTCCAAATATTTCTCCTCTTCTCCTGAATCAAGTTTTTTGGGTTCCCCCCCCTTGGTTAAGCATTCAAAATACCCTTAGGGGGGAGGGGCTCTCTCTTTTACAGGTTAAACTCTTCCCTTATTATTTTAATATGAACTAAAAGCTTCCTTCTCAAGTCAAATGAACTAAGAAGGGAGTTTACTCGGCGGTCAGTGACGTCACACATACAAGCTGAATCTTGTCGACCCTTTTAGTTCATTAAAGTTAATAAGGGGACACTCACCTTCTGACAGTGACGTCACGCGATGACCTCACACATACAAGCTGAAACTTGTGGACCCTTTTAGTTCATTAAAGTTAATAAGGGGACACTCACCTTCTGTCAGTGACGTCACGCGATGACCTCACACATACAAGCTGAATCTTGTCGACCCTTTTGTTCATTAAATTATAAGGGGACACTCCCCCTTCTGACTGACCGTCACCGAAAGACCTCACACATACAAGCTGAAACTGTGGAAACCCCTTTTAAGTTCATTAAAGTATAAGGGGACACTCACCTTCTGACAGTGACGTCACGCGATGACCTCACACATACAAGCTGAATCTTGTCGACCCTTTTAGTTCATTAAAGTTAATAAGGGGACACTCACCTTCTGACAGTGACGTCACGCGATGACCTCACACATACAAGCTGAAACTTGTCGACTTCCCCCTATGACAGTGACGTCACGCGATGACCCCACACACACAGGCTGAATCTTGTCGACTTACCCCTACACACATTTCATATACAACATAGGGAAAACATTTTCACTCTTAATCCCAATTTTTCTCGTTTTAACTATTTCATCAGAAAGTCACATTTTTTCGTTAATACCCACATCAATCCACAATTTCTTTACAACACAAGTCAAGACATTTTTCTCGTTTTAACTATTTCATCTCAGGTCACTCCCCCCGAAGTAACCTACCTCCTCCCCACCCCCCCGAACCCTCACACTTTCCCCCCAACACCTCACAATTTTCACTCATACCCCACAATTTTTCTCGTTTTAACTATTTCATCTCAGGTCACTCCCCCCGAAGTAACCTACCTCCTCCCCACCCTCCCGAACCCTCACACTCCCACCAACAGCTCACAATTTTCACTCATAACCCCACAATTTTTCTCGTTTTAACTATTTCATCAGAAAGTCACCACAACACTTATAACCACTTTTCGATAAATTTTACTAGTCACATTTTTACATATTACGAAGTTAATACGCACAACCCCCTCGCTTTGACCCTTCAAAAACCTCTCAAATATTTGAATACTCCCCAAAAAAACCTTTTAATTTA